>JBBDHG010000410.1:107500-162500 GCA_037951165.1 Lophius americanus
GTCAATCAATTCTGAGTCAGTTCTCGGGGTCGGAGGTTATTCACTGACCCAAGAGCAGAAAGAGTTTCTCACAGGTTCTGTCTGGCTCAGAGGTTCTGCTTGACTCACAGGTTCTGTTCCCTGCAGGTGATATTTGAGGCCATCCGGGGTCCGTCTCTACGCAGCGATATCGCCATCGATGACATCAGCTTTAAAAGGGGACCATGTGAAGGTCAGTTCTGGACCCAGCTGATTTATCGGCTCGCCAAACCTTCATGCAATGGATCGCTGACAATCTCTCTCCTTCCCAGATCCTTCTGACCTCTGACCTCTGCGTTCTCCTCCTCAGATCTTGGTGACCTCACTCCGTACTCCGGCTCCTCCGAGTACTTCAACGAGATCCAGAAGTGAGCCGTCGGTGTGAATGCTGGTTCTGAAGTATGAATGCGAACAAACCCAGACAATTTGCAGCGTTTTAGAGCAAAGCTTCCTGTGACCTTAAACTATAGTCAGCGTGTCTCTGATCTGTGTAAAATAATGGACCGGTACTTCTCCGGGTTTCTTACATGATTTATATTTCATGGTTACCTCATTCTCACGACACCACAAAGTTCTAGTCGAGTCCACCAGACATCTGTAGCGTTCTCCTGAACACCTGAAGACGGCTGAAGCTAAAAATCGCCGTTAGCCCTGAGATCCCAAACAAAAGCCCCCGAAATCTATAGATGCTAAGCTAAAGGCTAGGCTTAGCTAAAGGCTAAGTTACTCCTGGTGATCATCTTATGGAGAAAGTGGGGGTTGGGTCCAGTTGGGGGGTGCAGGGGGAGGTGTGGTTGGGGAGGGAGGTTATGCAGTGAAGAACTGCAGCTGATGGACCAGGTGTTGTGGGGGAGGTGGTGAGGTGGAGAGGGTCTTCTACCCCCCTCTGTGGTAATACAGTCAAAAATGTACGTTTTTATTTTCCTACATAGATTAACTCTAAACAGCTTAAGGGTTTTGAGAAAACCTCCCTGAGATGGACTCTGGATCTCAGGGCATCTGGATGACAGACTCTGATTTTCGGAACCGGTTCTGAAATCATTTCAGACTCATCTTAAATATTGTGGTCATAATGATTTGATGAAGTTCAGAACATGTGAGAAACATAGTTAATAAAAAAACGTTCCAAACGAAGCAAAAGGTGTTTTTTTTTTATCCATTGAGTCAAACACAGTTTCTATAACTCCCATAATGCACTTCCTCAAGTATTCCAGTGTTCTTGCAAAGTTCTGTTGGTCTGCTATGAACCAACCGTCGTGACCTCTGACCTCTCACACATCTTCTCCTCTCCTTTCCCTGCACATATTCGATTCCTTTCCTTACCTCCTCACCTGTTATCTTAGTCCTGCCCCCCTGGACCACTAGAGAGAAGTGGAAATGTTCCATCCAGGACATCATGTTTCATTAGATTTGTCACAACTACCACATCATGGTCAAATTGGGGCTTTTACGTAATTGTTACATTTCTGTGTATAAAAATACTAGATGGCCAAAAAATTCCACAACAGTTCAGTCGTTACTTTTATGCCGTTTTCCTCCGTTGGATGATTGACAGGAGCTTTTTGGATGACGTCAACAATGATTGATCGGCCCTTGTTAATGACATCATCAACAATTGGACTGGCTTTTGTTGATGGCATCATCAATGACTGACCGGCCCCTGATGACCTCAATTATGGACTGGCGCTTTATGATGATGTCATCAATTTTGACCGACACCTGTGATGACGTTGTCTGTGAAGAGGAGGAGCGCCACAGAACTTCTGGAGGCCATGAACTTTTCAATTAGTGTCATTGAACGTCCAGGATCATTAAGTGTCCAAACTCCACAGCGCCCCCCTGTGGACACACTTTGGTTTGAAGCCAAATGAAAAAGTAGAAAGGAGATTTGATGAATTTAAAACAAAGCTGTTAAATCCGTTATTAACACAAAAAAAACTAAAGCCAGTCCTCCCAGTTCACTGACCTCGTCCAGAAGGTAGTTTCACTCAGGCTGCTGGAGATCCTTCAGACGACAGCAGGAACCTGACAGCTTCAGATCATCTTCCAGGGACAGAGTGGCGAGGTGTAGATCCACAGAAACGCTGATGCTCAACATGGAACCAGTTTAAACATCAGGAGGAAGAACGCATGCCCCACGTTCTACGACGAAGGCTCACATTCTTCAGGAGGGAGAAGAACATTTACGCATTTGAACCGTAAAGTTGGGATTAAGAAGAAAACGAGAGAGAATTAAATCGTTGATCGCAATAAGTTGAATGACAGTCAATCATCAGCTAAAGTTTCCTCTATGACGACATACGTATGATTTCAAATCAAATCATTTAGCGTTAAAATGTTTACGTCAGGGGTTCCTTCGTGTTTCTGAGACAAGCTCCGCCCCCAGTGGTCCAGGAAGCTCCACCCACAGCAGTCTAAGGAGCTGCAACCCGTGGTAAAGGAGGCTCCACCACCATGGGCCTAAGAAGCTCCGCCCCCAGTGGTCCAGGAAGCTGTACCCCAGTGGTCCAAGAAGCTCCACCCCCAGTGGTCAAGCTCCGCCCACATTACCCTGTCAGAACCCAGTCACAACATTTATACTAAATTAATATCATAAGATGTGAGAGTAATGAGTGTCATGAAGGTGAAAGGTCATGAGAGACTGGAGGGATGTCAGGTGTTCTTCGGCCATGTTTCTGGTTCTGGTGGGGCGTTCGGACGTGAGGCGTATTCCTCTGCAGCTACGATGAGAACGGACAAGGAGCTACCCACAATGCATTGCTCCATAGCAGGATAGATAAGAGAGGACCAGATAATGTGAAACATGTGGAGCGACGGTTGAGTTTACTCCAGCGGCAGCGGGTGGAGGGGGGTTTAAATCCGGCCCTGAATAAAACCAGATCCAGTAAAAGGTTCCGCTGGCCTCCAGCAACACATGGGGGGGGGGAATCCACTCAAGATGTGGAAACACGCTGGTTTTGTACCCTCTCTGAAGTTAAACATCTCAAGCTGTCTTGAGGTGGGGGGTCCACCATCTGAAGGTTCCTGGTACCAGATTGTCTTAATGACCCCCCCCCCCTCTGAAACAGGATCTGATGTACATTAATAGTAGAGAACAATGGGAATTCCAGAGCAATGAGGTTCTGAACACTCTGATCTTCTTTGTGGGAAATTTATATTGTTTTTCTGGAAGAGGAATTGTTAAAGGTCACATGACTCCAGTCACGAATCTTCGGATTAAAGCTCCGATCATTGATTCCGTCCCAGAGAGGGAGGGAAAGATGTTTGGTCTGAATTAGTGGACAGAGTGGAGACAAACACTGGCCTGTAAAAGCTGTCCGTAGGAAATACGCAAAAGAAAAAAGTAACAGTAAAAGGCCGTCAAAGGGTTTTGTTGTTTTAAAACAATGACAATAAAGTTATTTGATTCTATTCTAAACGACGGTAAAATTCCAATCCGGCGTATTTTTTCCTACAATAAAGAAACAGTAAGTAACTTTATTATTTATGGTCAGAATATACGGAAAACACAGAATCTTACCGTGAAAATACAATCTAGTAGAGTTAAGAGAAAAACACAAACAAGACTGTATTAGTCATTTCAATTTACAGTACAAAAAACAACAACAAACAAACTTAAATATATATCATATATATATCATATATATCATATATGGTGGCCACGTACAAGAGATAACGGTAAATTACCATAAATAAAAACAGATATAATGTTACCTGTTTACCGTTTGACAGGGCAGTACATGAAATAACAGTAAATTATAAAACTTCCCACTTCTTTTATCTTAATATCAAAACATTATTTCACAAACATAAACCACATGTTTAGCGTTTTTGTAAACTTACTGTAGAAGCAACGGTTAAAAATCTGTGATATGGACGGAATAAAACTTTTACCCAAAAGTTTTGAAAGCATCACTTCTTAGAATGTGTAAAATACGTTTATAAAAATCCTTAACAATGACATCAGGCTCAAGATAATGTATTAAAATTGAGTAAATATTTTTAAAGATAAGTAATAATATAAATGTATTCATAAAGTTCTAATATTATTAGTAATAATTTGCTTTATCTATCATTTCTTACACAGTAAATACATACAGAAAAAAGGTCATGAAATTTATCTCTGCGTTTGACACCTCCCTGAGGGAGCAGTGGGCGGAGCCTGTGAAGCGCTTGAGGTTCCGAGCCCCACAGCATCCAAGATCCACCACCAGACTTCACACAGGGTATGCGTGGCTTTTCTCTATGTCTTTCTTTCTTACTATGCCACACCCATCTCAGACGTTTGTTGTCTGCTTTGGTCTCATGACCTCTGACCTCTGACCTTGTTCCAGTGAAACTCCCAGTGGTGTTTGTCAAAGTGTCGGAGCTTCAGCTGCAGACACTGTTTGTTTGGGGATCTTCGGTAGATGAGGAAGAAGAGCGTTGCAGCCGTCTAACCTGCTAATTCGCTTCACTGTTTACTGTTTACTGTTGTTTGTTTGTTGGTTTGTTTGGATCCCCATCAGCGGTTACTACGGTAGCCGCTGCTCTTCCCGGGCTCCACACATATAAAGAATTCTGGGATGGACATGAAACGCAAGCTGTGCAACAAGTATCAACATAAACATCTGCACAAAAAAGAAAGAAATCATGACAACAAACAAACAAACAAACAAACAAACAAACAAACAGATGCTGCTCCTCGGTTCCTCACTACAAATTGGATGTTTGTCCTCGAAGCCTCATCTGGGACCTTCTGTCAGCTGTGGATTTAAACTCGTCCTCTGAGCTCCTCTCTTAGTTTCCACGGGAGCTTCCAGCACCAGTTCTGGAGGCATGGACTCCATTTGGACTCGGCCCAGGTTTCATCAGCTTAATCTGGTACAAGACCATTAATCATGAGATGATTCCTCCTGCTCGGGTTCTCCAGGTGAAGCATCTGCTCATCGTCATCCTCTGTCCTGATTTCCCCTCCCTCGCTGGAATCTTTCCTCTGACTCACTTTGTTGGAAATTTTAGTTCTTCTTCAGTTCATCAATGTCATTTTGAGAATTAATGAAGACCCCTCTCTCACTAGATGAATCCAGGACAAATGCCGTCCCCCTTCCTCTCAGTAGATCTTCCGTACGGTTCTTCTGCTGGGTCAGTCATTCCTTCAACTTGTGTTCATCTTCACATTTTCAAGGATCTTCATTCAGAGCAGCTTCGTTTGCGTTTTAATTGGGACCTGCCATGATATGTCAGCTCCGAGTCTTTCCAGGTCCAGATCCTTGTAAAACCTCCGATCATAAAAATCATCATCAATCGTCTTCAGCTGTCGAAGGAGAAGTTCTGTTCAACATACCTCCAGGATCACGTCAGATGTACTCCGATCCCGCAAACAAACATCCACTCCAGAGTAACAAACACAAACCGGGTCGGCGCTTCTGTGGCCACCTTCTGGATGTGTGAGATGGTTCATCAGAGGTCGAGAGTTTCATGTCAGATCCAAATATTTTATTTTACTCTTCTGTTCTCAGGCCACCTCATGGTTCTGGAGAACCGGACTTAATGACATGGTTTCACATTTGAACACAAACATCAATTCTTGAGAAACAGCAGTCAGGGTTAGTCCGGTTCTGGAGTTGGTTCCCTGGAAAGGAAAGATCCTTTGAACTTCAGGTCCATCGTCATTGTTCTCCAAATAATCAAAGGTTCTGTTTCAACTCACAGAAGGTCTCAAACCCATTTCCCATGAGCGGGATTATTGTCGAGACCCGAGTAATCTGATTACTTCATACTGAACTGGGAATGTGAAAGAAACCCGATGGACGGATCAGTTTTCTGCTTTCGGATCCATCAGTTCTTAGACCGCTTACGAGTTTCACTCTAGAACCTACAGTGACCCCTAGAACTATTGACACCCTGTGTTAAATATTTTGCTCCGCCCCCTTTTCTTACAATAACAGCCTGAGTTTCCTCCTGTCGTCTGTGAGGAGGTCTGAGGACACATGGAGACGATCTGAGACATTCCTCCATACAGAACCTCTCCACCTCCTTCAGGTTCTGAGGTCCAAACGTGTGGACACTCCTCTTAAGCGCATCCTGCAGATGTTCTGTTGGGTTTAGGTCAGGTGACGGGACCTGGGATGGTCATGTCATTAAGAACCTTTATTCTGTGACCTTTGAAACATTCTTAGGTTGATGTGAACTTCAGATCATTGTCCTTTAGTGTCATCTGACCTCCGACCTTGTTCCAGTGAAGGTCCCAGTGCCGTTTGTTAAACTGTAGCAGCGTTAGCTTGTTTGTGGACGACAGCAGAAGGTTTTTTCTTGTTACCCTCCCAAACAGCTGGTGTTTGTGTGGCGCCATCTGATGGTGGAAGGGAGACTTTCTGACCCCAAGATTCAACTGACCTCTGACCTCTCTAGCTGTGATCCTTGGAGAGTCTTTATCAAGTCCAAACATCCTCCTCACAGTGAGGGGTTTACAGACACGTCCTCTTCCAGGCTGATGTCTAACATCTCCAGTCTCTTTAAACTTCTTCATTATTGATTCTAACTGTTCAAACTGACCTTTGAACTGCTGAGAGATGTTCTTGTCTCCATTGCCAGATTTGTGCAGCTCTACAACTTTTCTTTGCTCCTCATTGCTGTGTTCTCTGCTCTTCATCATGGTGAAGAACCTCAGAGAATCAGGCCTGTGTCACCTCATATTTATACCCCAGTCAAACAGGAAGTACCTGTTCACCACTTCAGAGTTCCTGCTCACACAGGTGCAGGTAAAAATATAAAACAGGAGTGGAGAAATTCTTCAGGGACCTTTAATCTCATTTTCCTAGACATGATTTAGAGAAAGATATTTGTTTCATGTTGAAAATGTTTTTGTTTCTTTACATTTAGTTCCTCCAGTTAAAGGTTTGATTTGTTTGTGAATAATTTGCATTAAAGTTAAAGACCAAAAAGTTTGTTTCTCATTTTTTAAAGGTTCCAGGAGGAAATAGTTTCGGTCTTCATCGACAAGACCGACAGAAAGGTTCTGACGCCTGCGGATGAAATGACGTTTAATTCTCTCAGGCTGAGGAACCAGAACTGGGACCACATCAGGAACAGGGAACCTCTGAGACCCGAAGCCCAGAGCCTGAGGAACCGCCCTGTCGGCCCGGGATCATCGGGAGGTTCTAGAGAAAGTTCTGCATGCAAACCCAAAACAAAATAAAGCGACTCATGTAAGTCTGTAAATGATTTATTCTGCTGCGGGATATAAAGCAGAACCACATTCACAACGGAAGAGAAACACGGCCTCCACAAACAAACACGGTTTAAAGGTCAAACAAACACTTTTTTATATTTTAAGGAGAAAACAAATAAACAACTTTGTTTACCTTCGGCGTAACGGCGACCATCACCACGGTTACAGAAGCGCAGGATTCAAAGAAAAAATAAAAAAAATATTATCGACGGGTCACATGACCCACCTCCCGATGACGTCATTTTACAGCCTACCGATCACGTGACCTTCGGGTCAGACTCGTCATCGCTACCAGAGGTCAAAACCCCAAACCCAAACCTACGTCTAAGCGGGACAAAGCTTCACGTTTACAGGATAGAAAGGAAGACGGAGCGCGTGCGGGAACATCTACGGAGGCTAGAACGTACGACGGCCGTCCGGCGTCTAGAGACTGTCGTAGTCCTTCTTGTCCTTCTTGCCCTCCCCCTCCAGGCTGTCCGTCCCGTCGCTGTTGTCGCGGCGGCGTTTGCGGCTGTTACGGACGTTGAAGCGGGGGTTCATCTGCGGCAGCGGGTCCATGCCCAGAACTTTGTGGATCTGACGGAACGCGAGGAGCCGAAGAGCGAACTGAAGGAAACAGGATAAAGAGTTCAGAACCGGTCCAGAACCGACCCGAAGGACATGATCGCACGAAGGTCTACCTGAGCGCTGGAAGTGATGTCCTCTCTCTGCTGCTCTCCCATTGGTCCCATAGTATCCATCGGTTTCTTCTCACAGGGGTCCATCAATCCAGGCCCGCCTGCCACAGGAAGCAGAACCACATTGTATTTGTGTTAGAAAGAGAGTCTTGGCGGTCCGTTTAAGTCCGGAGCAGGTCTACGTCGGTCCAGAGGTTTACATTGGAGCGGATTACACATTTAACCTGTGAACACATGGTGGTTCTGGGTCCTGCGACATTACAGACTGGATCATGAGGGAGGACTGAACCGGGTCTGCGACGTAGACTGGAATTTGAGGGAGACCCGAACCGGGTCCTGTTACATGACAGACAGTGTACTGACCGTTTACAGAACCGCTGAGTCCAGTAGAACATATTTCAGGAGATGAGATCCAAACTTACCGTGGAGTAAAATCCCTGACGAGATACATTCAAAGATGCGCCTGAGAGCGTCTCCTGGACTGAGCGGCGCCGACGCGCTGCTGATGGCCTTCTCCACCAGCAGCTCCATGGCCTGAAGAAGAAGAAGAAGAAGGAGGAAGATCTCCATCAGTCAGAGAACACGCAACATGAGGAGAGGCGAGTCCAAAAGTTCAAATAACATGTACTGGACAAGTACCAGTCTCAGGTGGTTCTGTATATTCAGGTGATCACAGAGACCCTGTCTCAGCAACCCATCAATCAAAGGGGGCTTCCCCGCACCACCTCCCTCCCCTGTTGGACCCATCCTCTGCTCCACCTTCTCTCAGCCCGGATCTCATGGCGTTCAACCACAGTCAGTGTGGGTCGCCTCCTGAACCTCTGGACTGGGTCAAACCCGTCCCTGAACCAGACGGGAGCCCAACCTCCGGGTACTGACACACGGAGCAGTTCTTCGTGTCTGACTGCAGGTTAAACTGAAGAACTTTTGAACGGGAGCATTTCCTTCATAATTCTGAATGTTTATTTATTTCTGAGTGAAACCGGCCCGGTTCTAATCCCGTGTTTATTCCTCTCTCTCTTGTGGAGGCGTCTCCTCTGGCTGACATTTATCTTCTCAGCTGAACTATGTCTGACCTTCACGTCCGGCAGGCGTTATTGAATTCATCTCTGACTTAATCTGATTTCTACCGACAGTAGAAGTACGTCGGTTCTGAGTCCACAAAGCAACGACTCCAACAATCATTATTTCACTGGTGCTGAAATAATCAAACCCACATGATTTAGCATCCAAACATCTGTGGACCCGATCCGGTGAGATTTCAGAGCAGTAGATCTCAGCCAGGATGTGACAGAGAACAGGAAGTGATCTGGACTTTTATAGAGGCTGGTGACCAGTCCAGGAACCACTCAGGTCTCGGTCATGAGTGGACGGCCCGCTTCGAGTCAACAGGTCATGATCCAAGTCAACGGTCATGAGTGGACGGCCCGCTTCGAGTCAACGGGTGATGATCCAAGTCAACGGTCATGAGTGGACGGCCCGCTTCGAGTCAACGGGTCATGATCCAAGTCAACGGTCATGAGTGGACGGCCCAATCCGAGTCAACGGTCATGAGTGGACGGCCTGCTTCGAGTCAACGGGTCATGATCCAAGTCAACGGTCATGAGTGGACGGCCCAATCCGAGTCAACGGTCATGAGTGGACGGCCCGATCCAAGTCAACGGTCATGAGTGGACGGCCCAATCCGAGTCAACGGTCATGAGTGGACGGCCCGATCCGAGTCAAAGGTCATGAGTGGACGGCCTGCTTCGAGTCAACGGGTCATGATCCAAGTCAACGGTCATGAGTGGACGGCCCAATCCGAGTCAACGGTCATGAGTGGACCCCCGATGTCACAGAGAACCATCAGACGTTGGGTACTTACCCATGCTGGGAAGGAAGACCAGGTGGGAACTCTCTGGCAGAGGTCCCTCAGGATCCGGATGATGATGACACAGGACTGCAGTCCATTGGCTCTAGCCTTTGGATGGGTTAGGGTTAGTTAGGGTTATGCAGTGACGGACAGAGACCAGAGATGGAACCAAACAGATGGATCAGTTCTGCCATAGAGGTCCAAACACTACTGAGCATCATGGAAGCTGGAGTTTCAGGTGTGTATGAGTTTAAAATCAGCTGCCATTCCCAGTAGTCTTGTGCCTCACAGTTAGTAGGAGCTCAGAGTTTGCAAGATGCACAAGAAAGGAGGTCTTTTCTTGCCATCTTCTAAACTCTGAGCCCAGGTTTCTGCAGGTCTCTCACAACCAGGAGAACACCTGAGGAGCACGTAGGGACTGACAGAGACAAGGATCTGGGATTCTGCTGAGGCAGCAAAAAATACTCAAGATTCCTTCTTCTCTCTCAATCCCCGCTCTACCAAATATAGAGAATAAAACGGTACAAACGCTCAACATGAAACTTCTCACGGCACGAATCGGTGCTCGTTAACGTGCAGCCTTATGGAATCACATGGAGATACGGGATTGGAGAATTTTACAGGAAATACAAGGATGCCCGGTCTTCAGAGAGTTTTTTTTTTTCTTTCTTTTTTTCCTTCTTTTACACATGATAGCTGTAGAGGATTTATGAGAAACAATCGGATCTTTGTGGGAATCGGTGGCATCCTTGAATATGTTTGGCTTAAAATCGTAGTTTTACTCATTCAAATGAAAACCAAATGTGTCAAACACAAATAAATGAATCAACAAATGAATAATGCATCTCATAAGGCTACAAGAAGGAAGAAAATGATGTTCCAACCTGGAACCACTTAGCGTGGCGCAGAGCAGCCAGAGCGTCAAGGCATTTTTGCCTGTCCAAGACGTCCGCTGGGTCTTTCACCAAACCCGAGGTTACATCTAAAAATGGATTCCAAGGGTCAAAATGGAGATGAGGAACGGGTGTTTGACCAGGTTAGCCAGGCTGACAGACAACAAACACATTGCCACACATACCAATGTTTGATTCCATGATAACTCACTGCTGAATCCTAAAACAGACAGACTGAGACAGTGTTAAGAGGAGGGGGCGGAGCCTACTGACTGACTCTAAAGAAACAACAACCATCTACATCTCAGGGTTCGGGTTTCAGAGGAAGCAGATCCCATTTTATCAGGTGACCAGCTTTGAATGTTTGCTTGTTTCCATGGATACGGATTATTAGTGAGGAGGCAGCATGGCAGTAGTAGGTGTGGCAAAGTTTTTGGGATGTGAGAAAACCTTGGTCAAAAATCCTTCCGGAGCTGTTGGGCCCGACTAAACCTCTGATGGACTGGATTTACTACAGATATCAGGAGGAGGAAGCGATGGTGCTGAAGAAGAGAAGATCTACCAGCAAACAGAAGGGGTTAGGATCACTGCATGCATAGCTAACATCAGCTTATTGGCTCAGACCCTAACCATCGTGGTGACCGTAGCCTTCACACCCAAACGTGTCACAATACTCCCCATAGAATCATCTCACCAGAATCATCTCATCAGATTCAGACACAAGAGTTCTGGTGGTTGGACTTGCTATAACCCAATGGAGGCGTCTGAATCTCGTCTCTTTCTGAGGGAACTCAGGGGAGCACCTCAGAACAGGATCTGTTCACCAGTGCACACAAACATTTGTTTCCTGTGGGGAAAGAACTTCCACGTCCTTCACTTCTAGATTTGACTGGTTTCTTTTAGGGCTGGGCGACTCTGGCTACAACGAGAATCAGGATTTTTTTAAAATTTTAACTTCGAATGGAGATGATGATTCTCTCCGCAATCTACGGAACAATTCAGTCTGCATCGTGTCTGGACAGGAGAAATAAAAACTACAGGTACAAATCAAAAAGCTCCCTGCACTTAAGGGTTAACTTCGGCAACTACTCCAAATAGAGAGAGGGGGGGGGAAAGAAGAAAAAAAGAGAGAGAGAGAGAGAGAGAGAGATGAGTAGTCTTCATGAAACAGTGGAGAAATAAAGTGGTAAGTGACCTACAGAAGTTTAGGAGGGATGAGAAAAGACTTGTCCCGTTTCTGCTTGTGCTACGTAAAGTTAGCTCTATGGACTACTACGCTAGCTTAGCTCTGGCTAGGCTAAGCGAGCTAGCGTCCGGACCAACTCTGAAACAGAGAACAGTCTGCTTAAATCCACAGCCTTACTTCTGAGTGTCAACAAGAAAAGCAATTCTGACAGGATGGAGGTTTTCCAGGACGCTCTCACAGCGACACAATACCCATAAGGCCACCCTCTTAAAAATGGCTCATGGCTTTGCTGCGGCAGAAGTTATGAATGAAAATGCTGCGGAATCGCCGTACTTCAAAAACGAGATAGCAGATACGTCTGAATCCAGACCGCCATCTTTTTTCCGACTAATCGCCCAGCCCTAGTTTGGTTCCAATGAGACGCACAGAAGGTCCTCCTGTCTGCTCGTCGCCTGCTCTCTGAGTAAATTTGGACGGTAGACGCGTGAAGACCTCTAGGACTAATGGACCCATCTGAACACAGGAAACAAAAGAGAATCTGACCTGGGAAGAACTGGACTGAACACAATGCAGACACTGATCATGCTTTCTCAGAGGATAAAGAGGAGTTACAGAGCAGAAGCCTCAGAGCAACACTGCTGGCACTTTAACCCTCTACTGCTGACTGACGGGTTCTCTCATTCCACCCAACACTGAGGGACACCTGAGCTACCGCTATCGGGTCTGAGGAGCCTTCCTGGTTCTGATGGGGGGAGGTTCTAATGAGTGCCAGCAGGACGGTGCTCTTCAGGGGTCAAACAGACTCAAACTGGATTCAGAGACAAGAGAAGAGGAGTGACAGCAAAGACTGATGATGACCCAACCTCCGTCTCCACCCGTTTCCTCTCGGATGACCGGTGAGGTAAGCGTGATCGTCACGGTCATCTTTGGCTCCGAACCCGACACCAGGATGATGGCGGCCTCCTGGGCCGATCCCTTCACCTCGTACTTCTCGGGTGTCACCACCTGGATGGTGGAAAGAACATCACATTAATTATCTGGTGGTACAACTAGTAGACGGTACCGACCAGCGCTCGGGGTGACCCGAAGGAATTACCAACCAGCTTGAGGTCAAAGGTCACCTCAAATGGATTCTTTTTTTCCAATGGGAAAAAAAAAACAGGTTTTGGTCGTCATGGAGGAACGTTTCTGGTTCTTTAAGTTGGATGAAGTTTTTTTCTATCAATCGATAAAATGGGTGTGGCTACAAATAGCAACAGGTATCACCATAGTCAGTACAACAATACACCAATCAGCCATAACACTACAACCACTGACACAGGAAACCAGAATAACAGTGATCACCTGGTTACCACGGTTACCTGTCAGTGGGTGGGATATATTACCTGGTTACCTGTCAGTGGGTGGGATATATTACCTGGTTACCTTTCAGTGGGTGGGATATATTACCTGGTTACCTGTCAGTGGGTGGGATATATTACCTGGTTACCTTTCAGTGGGTGGGATATATTAACTGGTTACCTGTCAGTAGGTGGGATATATTACCTGGTTACCTGTCAGTGGGTGGGATATATTACCTGGTTGCCTGTCAGTGGGTGGGATATATTACCTGGTTACCTGTCAGTGGGTGGGATATATTACCTGTTTACCTGTCAGTGGGGGGGACATGAAATGTTATGGCTGCTAGGTGTACATTACGAATGTAACAGGTGAGTTGAGCCCTGGCCGTTTACTACATAAATGTAATGTCCAACAAGTAACTTCTCCACGTTTATATTCTAAAATGTAAAATCTACGTTTGTAATAACTCCATTAAATTTGGATCCTCTTCGGGACATTTGGACTCATAGCTGGTGAGATGTTATGGGATATGTACTGTGAGCTGTTTGGGGAGGTGTTCCAGGATGCGTGTCAGGAGACTCTTGGTGGGCTTCTCAGAGCAGAGTAGGACCAGGTTGACGGTCTTGTCTCCACGAAGCAGCAAGCCTTTGGCCAGGACTCCGACCCGCATCACTCCCTTCAGGGCCCTGCGAGGAGAACGTGGTGAGAGACGGGGACACTGGTCAGATACTGGATGTTCTGTTGCTGAGGGACAATCAGATCCATCTGTTTCTAACATCGTGGTCTGTTACGTGAAGATGAACATTTTGTCTGCGGAAACATCCCCCGCACTTTGTGACTGTAGAACCGGTCCCAGCCTCTCTGATGTGACGTGTTTCTGATAGGTATGACCTCACATATCCCACCTGTCTCTGGGCGGCTCCTTCTTCTCTGGGTCTTCTTCTGGGGCCTGGTCCTGGTCTGTGATGATGTCAGACACCAGCTTGAGGGCGCGCTCTGTGATGGACACTATCTTCTGGATGGACTGGAGCTCATCCTCTGACGGGTAGATGGTGGCGTGCTTCGTCATGACGTAGCGGTCGTCCGAGGAATCGGGCCGACGTGGCGGCTGCATCGGGCAGACGGGGTTCAGAAAGGTCAGTTGAAGATCAATCAAGGGCCACCTGATTCACTGATCCACACATCAGACGGCATTACCATGGGACCCTGAGGCGGCATGCCAGGCATGCCAGGTCGGACTCCCAGAAGTCCAGGAGGTCCCTGGGCATACCCTCCATCTGGTAGGCGGCGTCGCTCGTCCCAGTGGTGCTGCTCCTCCTCCATCCGTCTCCAGTACATGTCCTCCTCATACCGCCTGGAACATACATAACAGCCAGGTTAAAGCTTGATCTATATCTGAATCAGGACGCTCCTCCTGCAAGAGCAGGACGCTCCTCCTGCAGGAGCAGGACGCTCCTCCTGCAGGAGGAGGACGCTCCTCCTGCAGGAGCAGGACGCTCCTCCTGCAAGAGCAGGACGCTCCTCCTGCAGGAGCAGGACGCTCCTCCTGCAGGAGGAGGACGCTCCTCCTGCAGGAGCAGGACGCTCCTCCTGCAGGAGCAGGACGAGGACGCTCCTCCTGCAGGAGCAGGACGCTCCTCCTGCAGGAGCAGGACGCTCCTCCTGCAGGAGCAGGATGCTCCTCTACTTCCTTTCATGCAAAGAGTGGTAACTGGTGTCGCTTGCTGGATTATCTGGTAACGAGCAGATTTGCGTCTCTGACTTAACGTCTACTGATAAGACCAGGACCATACCTCATCTCCATTCTCCAGCGCTCCTCCTCCTCCCGCCTCCTCCAGTACTCCTCCTTCTGCATCTGTTTCCTCATCTTCTCCTCCTGAATCTTCCGGGCCCGGATGCTGGGCTTGACTTCCACCTGCAAATCCGGGTTCACCTTTTTCTGAAAGAGAAACAACCTGTGATCAGGCAGAGTGACAGAGTGGAGGGATAAGCTCCTCCTCCATGTGGCGACAAAGGGGCTGCTAGATCTCAGGGTCTCAGCAGTCCGTCACACCCGAGTCAAGAGCTTCACGTCTGATTCCCTAATATGTTGCTCTGTGGTGCAACACATTGAGACTAACCTTGTACTGCAGACGATGGCGGCGCCCTTTCAGGTGCATCTCCTTGGCGTTGGGATCGTTGAAGCTGCATTCACACAGCTTGCAGTGGAAGCGGATGACTTTGCCTTCATCGTTACGGACCTGGAAAAGAGATCCCCATTTTTATTTATTTCTGCTAACAGGTGGAGGACGGCTCTACGGATGCACGGGCGGCGTTCACCTACTTCCTCCACATAGTCATGGCCGACCGGCTGGACGTCGCTCTGCAGAGCAGCGAGGGCCGAAGCGGACAGAGAGTCTGAAATGTCTGCCTTCGGGTCCTGAGCGCCTGAAGAGGGCGACACGGGTTTGGTAGCCTCCACTTTGCCCTCTGCTCTGGTCTCGTCCATCTTCACCGTGGTCTGCAGCTTATTTCCTCCTAGAATTCACAGATATCAGACCGGATCAGATCAGGCGTCCTGCAGGACTGACAGATTCTGTAAAAGCTTCTCTTTTACTCTTCATGACAAAAATGAAAGAACATTTGTTTTTGTTTTTCTACTGTTATGGTTGGTGTCGGCTCCATCTTTAATATTTCAGGCTAACTTTTTTTCCTCAGCGTTGTCGTCTTCATCAGAGAATCATTAATCCTCTCTGGAACACGGCTATCTTTTTTTAGGCCACGCCTCCTACTCCATCTACCTACCAACAAAATTGATCTTGGGCGCTGTGACCTTCTTCCCGACAGAGGCCATGCTGTTTGCAGACAGGCTGTTGCCCAGCGAGTTCTTGGCCCCTCCCACGGCACTGCTGACGATGTTGACAGGTTTCAGGCTGGAGCCCGAGGCGGAGGAGGAGGCAGACGCACACAGAGAGCTGCTGGTACTGGAGCTGCTGAGGGTGGAGGCCGTGGTCTTGCTGGAGGCAGCGGTGGTGGAGGATGAGGTCTGGGTGACCATACTGGGCTCAGTGGAGGGGATGGGCTTACCCAGTTTGGTGTGAAGCTTCACCACCTGCAGAGAAGAAGAGCGTTTAGTCATACTGTAGACCCCGCCCCCTTTAGGTCTGACATGTGGACAATCCATGATCCAGAGGTCTATGTGTTGGTACTATTATGATGTGGGCTATAATGTTATGGCTGATGAGTGTATGTTCTGAAATCTTGACAACAGCTGTCTGATTTAAAGACGCCGTATGTGAGGACCACCTCGTTTGAATACCACAGTAACAGTTTGCCCCACCTTTAGGCCCCTCCCTCTGGAGGCTCTGTGATGGTGCTGATTCCTACCTTCTGGTGCTTGGCCCCCCGGATGTGGGCGGCGTACGCGTCAGCGCCGGTGCAAGAAACATCACAGAGTTCACAACGGAGCTGGTTCTGGGCGCTGCGGGCTAAAGCCCCGCCTCCACTCCCGCTGCTGGTGCTGCTCTGGGACACTTTGAGCGCCGCCTCCTTCTTCTTGTGCTTCTGGCCCTCCAGGTGCTCCTTGTAGGTCTTCCAGTGTCGGAGGGAGACAGAGGAGTCAGTGCCACTGGGCGACGACAGCGTGTTAATTATTATGGGATGTAGTTAGTTATTATGGATCTCACCTGTGGGCCAGCGCAGCTGATTTTACACACGTCACAGTAGTGGATCTGGGGGGGCTTGGGGGGCTGCTTGGGACGCAGCTGCTTGCTCTGGAAGGGAGGTTTTTTCGCGAAGGTGTTTCCTGTCCATGCCGCCGTCGCTGCCACGGCGGCCGCCGCCTGCTTCTGCTGCTGCTGTTGTTGCTGCTGCTGCTGCTGCTGGTAGTAGTTGGAGGCAGCTGAGTAGACCGCTGCCTCGTAGCCCGAGTAGGAGGGTCCTGTGACGGGAGAACCAAACGACCCGCTCAGTGCTCTGCTACTTGTCACATCAGGAGCTCAACCGCAGCCGTTACCGTGGTTACCAGACTTAACCAGATGGTCTGGTCCACTAAACCCCTCAGTCCCGAAACACTCCTACAGGACCCCCCTTCAGCATGACGGTGGTGGCAGATGTTCAACTACGCCGTCTTATCTAACATTCATTACTATAAAACTCCAACACTGGACCAAATGACTGTTTGGATTAACGCGTCCTCACAGATGATGGCCCCCGCGCTGCATTGAGCCCATTGTGGCGAAGGGCGGGGCTTACCGGAGTAGGTGACAGCGTTGGTGCTGTAGGTGGGGCTCTGGGAGTAGGAGGGGACGACTGAGGCGGCGGCGGCCACAGGCTGGACAGTGGAGGTCACCGGGTAGATGGAGAAGGTGGAAGAGGCGGGATTTGGGGCCGCCGGCTTTATGACAGTCACCTGTCGGGTCTGCTGGGTCTGGGTGTAGGACGTCACCCCCTGGCTGTATCCGGCTTTAGGGGCTAGAACACACACGCACCTGTTAGAGGCACCTGCTGCATCAGAGGGATATTCTAGAAAGCCAGTTTAGTGTAAAATCTTGAGTTTGTTGAACCGGATATGAGGGTAACTCTAGGTTTGGTTCGGTTCCACAAAGGGAGCTAAGTTAAACTCTGATTCCGTTACCGCGGTAACGTCCTCTGTGAAGCTAACCTGCTGGCTTGCAGAGTTTGCTCCTGACTCCTCCCCCTCCTGAGTCTGAACCCATAGCAGCAATTAAGTGGACTCCACAGTCGTCTGTCTCTCCGGGTCGGCCCTTTGATGAACTGACGACTCGTCCAGGGTTAACCCCTGCCTTTCGCCCATCGTCAGCTGGGATAGGCTCCAGCCCCAGCGATACGGAACAGAATAACTGGTTATGGATAATGAATGAATATTCATACACACGGGTCCAGTGTGTTAAATTTAGGGGGCATCCCTTTAAATAAATGGAATATCATTTTCCAGAAGTATGTTTTTTTGTGTGTACTTTCAGTTGAAGGTAAAACTTCTTTTTTTAATGTTTGTTTAGAAAAAAATCCCTTTTCATCTCAATGGAGCGGCCGTACATGGCGGTATGGCGGCCGCCATGTTGGCACAGATGTCTGGAGGGGGGTTTTGCGTTTTGAGTTGTTACTTTGCTTTAACAAACGGAGGATCAAACTTATTATTGAGTACAACTAAACCAAAGAAGCTCCAAAACCTCGCTGTCAAAGCAGACACAAAGCCTCGCAAAACCTCCGTCCTGTTCAGTGGAGGAACTGAACGGGACGAGCCTTCAATCCTCATTTCCTCTGCAGTGGTGTTCCGGGTCGTCTTAGTAACCATAGCACCAAGTCCCCCTCAGCTGTTCTGGGTACGAATACTCTGGGTTCCTTCTCAGGATTTATTAAACCTGCTTTCTGGAAGACCCCCATGGGCACCATAGATGAAAGTCACACACACACACACACACTCATGAGGCTAGCCGGGCTTGAGAACGTCACTTACCTGTCTGGTAGTAGGACTCGGCCACGCTGGGCTGAGGCTGTGGAGCAGCGACGGCCGCCGTGGCGGTGGGCTGCTGGTAGTACTGCTTGCTGTCGTACGACACCGCTGTAGCCGTTGACCTCACGTAGGAGTACGAGTCCTGCAACAAGAAGACAGGATGTTCAAGGTTAGAGGCTCCTGACTCAGTTCTGAAGGTCCTGGGAACCGGGTCAGACTGATGAGTGTTAATATAACGAAAACCGCTCCTCTAACTTCTGGTTTACCTGGTAGTTCTGGGACGTGACTGGCGGCGGCGGAGGCGGTACTTCCGGCTGGCGCTGAGCGTAGCCGTAGTCGGTGGCAGCGTGTGTCGGCTGGTATCCTCCGTACGCTGCAGCAGTCGCCGCCGACACGGCGACCGGTGCAGGCCTGGCGACCGCCACAGTGGCTGCAGTGGGAGCGTAGGCCGCCGCCACAGTGTGCGCCGCCACCGGTGCTTGGTGAACCGTGTAGCTGGCCACTGTGGTGGGATGGGTGTAAGCGACCCCGGCCGTTGGCTGCTGACTGAAGGGAACAAGGACAGGTGGAGGTTAGACGCCGGTTCATGGTGTGAAACGCTCAGGTCCAGACTGATGGTCCCGCAATGAGGACCATCAGTCAGAACCATCCAGCAAACATTGAATTGAGGAATATTGGGTGTGCCTTGGGTGTGTGTGTGGGTTTTTTTTTTATAGCATTTTCATATCTTCTGTTTAATGACTTGAACATCAAATGGGTAGTTGATGCAACAATATATGAATTTATTATTTATGTCCAAGGTAAATTATTCATTTTATTGTTAAAATAAATCCTGGAGCATCTTGATCTCAGTTCCAAACAAAAATCAGGATCTTTCATTTTTTCCAGGATATCATTAAAGTCCAGACGTATCATTAAAAATATCAACTTCTCATGTCATAATTGGTCATTTTAAATAAAATATAATGGTTATTTGTTTTTGTTTTTAGATTATGATATATATTTACATTTATAATCTATGATTATTATTCCTTATATTTTATTATTTTTGGAAATATTTTATTTTCAAAGGGTCATGATATATAATTGCACATAAACTACAAATAAATTAGATTATTAGTAAATATTTAAATTATTATGATTTATTTCTAGTCTGAATAAGGGGGTCCCGGCTTTGACCCGGGTTACTCCGGTGTGAAGCGGGGGATGATGGCCGTCCCCCTCCTTCCCGCACCCAGTCTTAACAAAGACCACCCAACCGGTGATGCCCCAGGTCCGCAGCCCAGTCTAAAAGCTGAGGTCCTACCGGTGCAGCAGATCGGAAGGTCAGCTCGCAGACCCGGATCACTGACCTGTACTGAGCCGCTCCGTGCGGGAATCCGAAGTAGTTCCCGGTAGCCATTTTGGCATCTTCACCGAGCCGGCTGGGCACTGCGGAGGACAGACAGAAAAACTGAATCAACCGAGCAGAACCGACACCACAGTCACCGTCAGAACCGCCAATACACGGTTATGACACTAAAGCAGTGCTTAGAAGTGGGTTCGAGTAGGTTAGGGGTTTAATAGGACTCACCATAGGTGAAGGAGACAACAGGACAGATGGGAATCATTGGTTTCTTTTTGCTGCTCAACTGAATCTCCGCCCTCTAAATGACGTCAACAGGAAGAAACGTCACTGCGGCATGCGCAATAAGAACGGACCATGTGATGTTTAACGACGACCAAAGCAAATAATAAAACTTAAACGATATTTCTAAAAATAAATAAATAAATGTTTGGAACCCAATATTAATTTAGTCCTGTGGCGTAAACAGGTTTATTTTGTTGTTTGTTCACGTGATTAACTCCCACAGAGGGTCGTGAAGTAAGCGTCCCCTGACAGCAGGTGGCGGCAGAGAGTAAAATGCTGTTTTATTGTCTGACAGACAAAGAAGAAGGTCGTATGGCCTCCGGAAACGGAAGAAGGGAGAATTGTGTTGTCCTTCGTTACCAAACGGAGACTCTCCTGACAAAACCGGAGAATGAGCAACTTCCGGAGCCTAATCAGCGCCTCCGCGCTGATCGGTGTTACGGTGGTCGGCTGCGGATTGTGGTCTCTGTTTGTTCCGGGAGAGGAAGGGCAGAGAGAGATCCTCAGGGTAATTACAGTTCGGCTCCTTCTGATCCAGATTTATCTCTGAAGAATTTGATTAGACGGGAGTTCGGTTCATGCGCGTCACACGCATGTCTGTTTACAAAGAACTTTACTGACCGGAAACCGAAGCCAGTCAGAAAGGACTACAAATCCCAGAATCCCTAGAGACTGATCTTGATGAACACTAAAATCGGGATCTAACCCCAGGATCAGATTCTAACCGTAGCACCAGGATCTAACCGTAGCACCAGGATCTAACCCCAGGATCAGATTCTAACATTAGCACCAGGATCTAACCCCAGGATCAGATTCTAACATTAGCACCAGGATCTAACCCCAGGATCAGATTCTAACATTAGCACCAGGATCTAACCCCAGGATCAGATTCTAACATTAGCACCAGGATCAGATTCTAACATTAGCACCAGGATCTAACCCCAGGATCAGATTCTAACCGTAGCACCAGGAACTAACCCCATTATCAGATTCTAACATTAGCACCAGGATCTAACCCCAGGATCAGATTCTAATCGTAGCACCAGGAACTAACCCCATTATCAGATTCTAACATTAGCACCAGGATCTAATCCCAGGATCAGATTCTAACATTAGCACCAGGATCTAACCCCAGGATCAGATTCTAACCGTAGCACCAGGAACTAACCCCATTATCAGATTCTAACATTAGCACCAGGATCTAACCCCAGGATCAGATTCTAACCGTAGCACCAGGAACTAACCCCATTATCAGATTCTAACATTAGCACCAGGATCTAATCCCAGGATCAGATTCTAACATTAGCACCAGGATCTAACCCCAGGATCAGATTCTAACCGTAGCACCAGGAACTAACCCCATTATCAGATTCTAACATTAGCACCAGGTTCTAACCCCATTATCAGAATCTAACATTAGCACCAGGTTCTAACCCCATTATCAGATTCTAACATTAGCACCAGGTTCTAACCCCAGGATCAGATTCTAACCGTAGCACCAGGTTCTAACCCCAGGATCAGATTCTAACCGTAGCACCAGGATCTAATATAGGATCAAATATGTTTGTGTTTTTTTTTTCACCAGAACCTGCCTGAATCCAACCCCGTGCGGAGGGAAGAGACCAGGAAGAGGAACGCTCTGGTGATGCAGGCAATCAAGGACGCCGCTGAAACCGATGAGAACATTATTAGAGGTTTTAATCCACCCAGGAATTAGATAGGCCATGATGGCTCTGCTCTTTCTCTGCGACAATGGACATTATATTTATGGCGACGTGGTTATCGCCAATGTATTGGTGGATATAAAAGTGTATTAAAACTGCTTGTGTTTTTCCGTGAACTTAAAGAAGATTGTTCTGGCCTCGTTTTTAAAAAGTCTGGTGATATTTAGCTCCGCCCTGTTTTCACCTGTGTGCACAACCTCAGGGACAAACGGGTCACTGAATGCTGTGAGGGGGCGGAGCCAAGGGCAAACACTTCTGATCCTAGAGCTACAAGTTAAAGGAATTGTTTAAGATAGTTAAACCTCTCAGAAAGTAATCCATAAATCAGGATGTGACAGATGTTTACATGGTGGAGCAAATCCAAAGCCTTCACCTCTGCTGGATCTCAGGGGGTTTCCAGGAATCAGGTTTAACACAGTTGTGCTTCCAGAAAAAAAAAGTGTTCAATCAACTCAGAGTTTGCTAATCCTGAGTTAAACCTGTGACCATCAGTACATTTTGGATACTACCAGTCACCATGGCAACCAGTGAAACAATATGGTCTCCATCCTGTTGATTCTGTCAGGAGTGGATATTTATAAAACAAGAGGAACACAGATGGAAATTTATTCCTGAGTAAATGTTTATACATGTTTGACCTTTGACCTCCTGGTGATTGTAAGAGGTGAGAAGATGGTGGAATGTTGGTAAACAGAGCTATATCCTGATTTATTTTAACATAGGGTCACTAATCGTACGTGAAGTAGACCCAGACCTCGCTGGAGGATTTCTATTCGCTGACAAACTGGCTTTCTGGAATAAACTCCGCCCACCTTGAATCGGGATGTGCTCGCCTGGTGCTCGGGGCATCTTTCAGTATAAAGTATAAAGACTGACTCAATAAAACGTGCTGGAAACACGCAACTACCAGAACACTGATCAGCCATAACATTATCACCACCTTTTATTGAATAGCTCTTTTTAACGTCACCGTGTGGCCCGACTCCTTTGTACCAGAACCTGAATTATATTTTTTATTTCCAGTATTTAGTTCTCAAGTAGATCTCAGAGGCATCAGACAACACGGGCTGGACTTCATTCCCCACCCTGGCGGTCCTTCCTTAGCCCACTTTGGTAGGTTCTTTGAGAAACACGTTTGGCCTTTGTTGTCTGCCCGTCATCGGAGTCAGTGTTGGACAGAGGAAGTACTTCGTTACAGGTCTTGATGGCAACACCGAGATTAAAATACACTTCAATCATTCCGACTAAGGACCCCCATGGGTCTGAAGGATTTTGTACCCGACTATAGAACCGGGTCTTTGGAGTCAATAAACAACAGGCACATAATCACCATGGAAACATTTACTGGTAACAGAATTAGATGAATTAAAATACTACACACATGTATTTCCCAGAATGCCACACGGTAAAGAGAAAAGAGATGGTCACAGTTTGAGACAGATCCACACCGGGAGATGATTGGTTCTGGCAGGAGGAGACAGTAAAGATCCTTCTCCCAGTTTGTCCCGCCTACTTCCTGTTGTGACTCGTAAGCTTTTGTATGGAGGTCATCACGCAGGAGTCAGGGTGGAGGAGGACTCCAACCACCGAACCCACAAGAGTCCATTTCAGATGTCAGCGTATTAGGAGAATGAACTCCTGACCTCTGACCTGTCCGTATGACCTCATCACTGCAGACAGACACGCAGGGAGGAAACCTGTGGCGTTTCCCCGACATCTGTTCAGCTTTTTCCACAGATAAAGTTTGACATCAGGAATGAGAAGATGTTTAAACAACAGGGCGAAGGACGTCACACCCATCGGGACAGCGTCTCCCGATGAGAAGATGTTACCCGTTGGGGACAGCGTCACCCGATGAGAAAGCGTCGGCCGTCTGGGACAGCGTCACCCGTCTGGGACAGCGTCACCCGTCTGGGACAGCGTCACCCGTCTTGGACAGCGTCACCCGTCTGGGACAGCGTCACCCGATGAGACAATGTCACCCTCTAGGAAAGCATCACCAGTCAGGACAGCTGGGGACTGCGTGACCTGTCGGGGACACCGCCACCCTTTGGGGACAGCGTCAGGTGGCTGGAGACTTATTTCTCCAGCGTGGTGCTGCTCAAACATCAGTCATCATCAGTCGCCACATCAGGTGACGTCATCATCACCTCAGATCCACGGAGGGGGACAAGAAGAAGCGGTGATCCAGAAGTCGACTCCACAGCTGCTGCATCAGGATAATGCTGGTGGCCTTCAGGTGTAACTGAGCATTAGAGGTCAGTCTGTAAACACCTGCGATCCGGTCTGAGGGTTCTGCTCATCTCCTCAGCACTAGCAGAACCAGGAAGGCACGTGGACCACCAATGGGCCTAGAGCAATCTCTCCTCGTTATGCTCCCCCAACCTGTTCCTGATCCTCTACACCTGTTCCGGATTCTCTACACCTGTTCCGGATCCTCTACACCTGTTCCTGATCCTCTACACCTGTTTCTTACAACCTCACCTGTTCCAAACCCTCTCATTTGTTCCCTATTTCTCCGTCTATTATTGATCTCCTCACCTGTTCCTCATCTCCTCACCTGTTCCTCACCTGTTCCTCATCTCATCACCTGCTGTTCATCTCCTCACCTGTTCCTCATCTCCTCACCTGTTCCTCATCTCCTCACCTGTTCCTCATCTCCTCATCCATTCTTTACGGCTGGTCTCTGGGCTTCAGACGCGGGGTGTCCTTCTAGTTCAGTCGATTGAAACTAAAGCAGTCTCTGCATGTTGATCTAGAAACACACATTCTGAAAATCGCCGTGGTTCAACTCCTCTGTGTTCAGTAGAAACGCTTGCGTCGGTTTTCCTTCCAGCGTCCGTAAACCAACACCCCCACCACTGCCAGCACGCCCAGGCCCAGGATGGAGAAGATGACTGTGAAGACCAAGCGGACTCCGCTCGCCTCTTCCTCCTCGATGACCACTGCAGAGAGAGGGAGAGGATGGCAGCGTTCACATGAGATGCTGTTAGAGGGGTTTCACTTTAAAAGGAGCAGTCCGTATATTTTGAACTCGGCTCAGACCGTCCAGGATTTTTTTCTGGTCCTGGATAGAAAAACTTTGGATGACATCACTGCAAACGATGATGTCATTATTGACGTCAAGTATATGTAATAATTTTAAGACCTTCAGAAACTAAATCTAAGACTTGAGGATTAGCCGCTCCCTTGTCTGTGCTGTGAACATCTGAGCATTATGACCACGCCCCTTTCACCGTCCCTCATATATATATATATATATATATATATATATATATATATATATATAAATAAATAAATGTTTAAAAATGTTCTGATGACGTTTTCTAAACAGATTAAATGAGAGAGGAAGAACTACCTTTGAATTGGGTCATTTCAACGCTGGGAACTGAAACCTCCTCCTCCCCCTCTTCCTCACCAGCAGTACTCTCGAGTGTCAGCTGGTACAGCTTCATGGAGACGATGTCGTGGTTGTCTACGTCAACACAAACACAAACACTTCTTTAGGCAGTTCGGAGGAAGCTTGTTTACGTTCCGTTAATGACCGCTGGTGAATCTTTCATACCCGTCAGGTCTCCCGTGGCCGAGGAGGCGCCAAAAAAGTAGCCGGTTGGAAGACGCAGCCCGGTGACGTTGGCGCACTCTTTCCATTCCTGCTTCCCTTCAACGTCCACCATGAGCTGTGGGCCAACGGAGATCAGGATGGGTCAAGCAGTTATCTTTCTTTGTGTTTGTTATTTCAGTTAGAGCATTTTCTACATTTATCAGCGTCAGAACAAAACATGGAGGAGGGACGGAGAGGGTTACCACGGCAACAACCCTGAACATCTGCTCAGTTTCTGTATTCTACCCACGCCTGTAGCGTCTCTACGTATGAGTGATCATGAGGACAGTGAGTTACTTCCTGTGACTGACCAGAACCTCTGACGTGACTGACCAGAACCTCTGGCGTGACAGACCAGAACCTCTGACGTGACTGGTTTGGTTCTGTAAAATCCTCACTTAAAATCTGCATTCAGGATGTTTTATGTTCAATTTGGTATAACGACAGCGATCAGAGAAACCCGACAGATTCTAATGAGTACTGCAGCAGACCCAGCCCGGTGGGAGGGTTTCGTACCGTCAGTCTGTTTCTGGTGTATCGGAGCAGCAGGAAGGAGTCATAGATCGTGTTTCGAGCCATAGCTGCGCACCCGCCGAGCTCAGTGGGCCGTCCATCTACATCGTGGTCATACGACAGAGTCCCGTTCCCCAGCATCACGGACACGTACGGGAAAGCCCTCTGTGGAGAAGACGCGGGAGTTAAAGCCGGATCAGAACAGATGATGGAAAACCGCCAGGTTACCGCGTTCATGTTCAGAACTGACGGCGTTTCTCACGTCGTGCTTCTTGTCTGCGTTGGGGTACGTGTCCACGAATACCCCCAGTCCGATAAACTGGTTCATGTTTCCAAAAACAGGCCCTGAGAGCGAGAGAGAGAGAGAGAGAGAATAATGACGATCAGTGTTTGAACATTATATTGTGAATTCTCTGACGGGATAAAAAAAAAAAACTGAAAACAGGATCATGTGACTAAACATGATAGAAACTTATCAGGTCATGTGACACCGGGCTGACCTTGTCACATGAACAAAGCCACTCTGACCAATGTGTGCAACATGTGAGGGGTTCTTCTAAACCTGGTCGGGGGAGTTCCGTCACTTTTTCTTCTTTAGTTTAGATGATTTACCGCCCTGACCCCTCTAGAGTAATCCATTCTGGACCTACTGATCTGACCCCTCTAGAGTAATCCAGTCTGGACCTACCGATCTGACCCCCTCTAGAGTAATCCATTCTGGACCCACTGATCTGACCCCTCTAGAGTAATCCATTCTGGACCTACTGATCTGACCCCTCTAGAGTAATCCAGTCTGGACCTACTGATCTGACCCCTCTAGAGTAATCCATTCTGGACCCACTGATCTGACCCCTCTAGAGTAATCCAGTCTGGACCTACCGATCTGACCCCTCTAGAGTAATCCAGTCTGGACCTACCGATCTGACCCCCTCTAGAGTAATCCATTCTGGACCCACTGATCTGACCCCTCTAGAGTAATCCAGTCTGGACCTACCGATCTGACCCCTCTAGAGTAATCCAGTCTGGACCTACCGATCTGACCCCTCTAGAGTAATCCAGTCTGGACCTACCGATCTGACCCCTCTAGAGTAATCCAGTCTGGACCTACCGTTCTGCATGCAATCTTTTGTGAGCCAGACAGCCAGTCCATCCCCGTTAAAGTTCTTCTTTCCCTTGCCTTGGATCTTAAAGTGGACTCTGAGCTCCCAGTCCTTTAAGTAGAGAGGCTGCAAAGGAATGAAGACCAGCAGATTACTCAACTGCCAGAGGAATTATGGGTAATTAAAGTAACAGCTTGTCTAACAGCGTGTCATGATTTCAGACGGACCTCGCAGCTGACACTGAACATAGTCACTCATGCAGAGTCCAACAGGGTGAATTATGGGATTTCTGTTGAACGATGGACTTACAATCCGACTCCACACGGCTCCCTGCCGGCTTTGCAGGTCAGGGGTCAGTCTCACATGGTCAGGGGTCACCATCGCAGTTCCCATCAGATCCCATTGGGAGGAAGGAGAGAAGCTCAGGCCTGGAAAAACACATCGGATCAATTTAATAAAGACCTCACCAAATCCCATCAAGAGTCTGACTCAGAGCTCAAAACCATCCGACAGAACAACAGGACCCAAAGCAGTTTCAGTGCCAGTAGTAGTTATTATGATGTCATGTTGCTAGGTCATGTCGTAACGTCACCAAAATTAAATCATCCCTAGGATTTGAAAAGTCTTACTCGGGGTAAAACTTCATCCACCAAGGAGATTGATTGAAGGTAATTTCCAGAGACAGCAGGTCTACAAGAGTCTCTACTGAGAGCCAACCATTCAAGCAGAACATGGAGACAGAGGAGGGAAGAAAAATGTCTTTAACAGACAGAAACCTCCAGCAGATCCTGACTCAAAGTAGGCTCCTGTCCATGAGCCCACTGATGGACACCAGAACCATGGGCCCACTGGTGGTTATGGTGTCCATGAGCCCACTGACGGTTGTTTTTGCTCAGTGTAATTACATTTTTAAAATGCCGTAGAATGAGCAATAAAGTTTTTAAAAAGAACCTTAGAGGTATGTAAGGCATGTAAGAGGATAGTGGCCCCGCCCCTTCCTTTATAAGCTTCTTAAGACGTGCTGTCGGACTCAAAATAAATTGATATAAATAAAAACTCCGGTCAGAATGTAATTATATTCAGCTTATTATGGGAAATTATTGTACATTCATTATAATTTATTATTTCATTTGAGGTCTCAAAGGGTCTAGCAGTATTAAGACCCCCCCCCCCCCCCCCGATTTTAACCACTTAGCAAAGCAAATAGCCGCGTCCAGTGGACCAGGTCTCCAGAGACTCAGAGGGGGCACCGAGTCCAACTCTGAGCCCCCCACCTACATCCTGAACCACCACCAGGACTTTGGACTAAGGGCAGGCTGCTAGCTACCGTTAGCTCCTGTAACACTCACCCCGGTACGGCTTCACTAGAGAGTACTCCTGCTTCAGGAAGTCCTCCATGAAGTCCGGGTCCTGTCCCTCCGCCAGAGACCGGCTCATCAGACACGCACTCACCAACAGACACGCCAACAAACGGACGCGTAAAAACCCAAACATCGGAAAGACGAACAACAAACTTTTAAAGCCTTCCACATCAGCCATCTTTCCGCCTCCACTGGTCACATGGTTCAAGCAAGGAGGGGGGAGCCGGAAATTACGTGCTACATGCTGTAAATTTTCTCCAAAATAAAAGCGTACGTGCAGTGCCAAAATAAGAGAAAATAAAAACGCAATGTATTAAGTAGCAAAGCGGCTGTTTGCTACTTAATGATATAATAATAATAATAATAATGTATTAATCTTTAATGAATTGTCATCCATTGTTCAACATTATTATTATTATTATTATTATCATTATAATTATAAGCGTTATTATCATGGCGGTTCAGCATTCTTCAGAAGTGTTTGTATATCAGATATAAACATTGAGAAAAGGAAAATAAACCTCTATGTGTGACTTCTTCCTCTGTCTCGGAGAAGCAGTGCACTTCTTTAATGTATGTAATATGCTCAATGTCTGTCATCAGGGTTAAACCTCTTCTGTATGACAGTTGCAAACAGGGTGTAGTACGCTACTGGTTATAATGTTCTGGAGTTTATTTTCCACCATAATCTTCGGTTTTTGCTTTTAGTATAACATTTTAATCTTTGATGCTTTAACACTGACATGTTACAGCTGTGGGACAACTAAAGGAGGATCTTATCTTATCTTATCTTACCTTATCTCTTATCTTATACCTTGTCTTGTCACACACACAAACACACAGACACACAGACACACAGACACACACACACACACACACACACACAACTACACACACACACACATCCCGGGTGAAATGGCAGTGATTCAGTCGGCTTGTGATGAAGACAAAGAGTCAAACATGAAGGTGTTTATGATCCACTGGTGGCCCGGTTCCTGTTCTGGTTCTGGTCCCCTGAGGAGCATATCTTTCATTTACTCTGGGAAACCTTGAAACCGGAGGCACCAGTGTCTAGCACCTCTTTTGACACCCACGCACCACCATTCGCGTATCAGCGGTGGAGACCAGGACCATGAGTGAGCAGCGGTCTGCGGGGGCTGAAATTCTGCCGGCATATTGAGGGGGGCGTTAATGGGCCACACTGTGGGCAGTCACCTCCTGCTGTGGCAGACTATAAGACCCCCGAAGTCAAAAGATAGTTAAATATCCATTGGTCACAGTTGGATTCAGAGCTGGTCGTATTAAAGCACTGTCAGCACCTGTTCACAAAATGGTCACATGACCTATGATCTCCGCAGGATCTCTGACTGTGCTTTACATAAATACAGTATAGAATATAGATTACCCATACTGCTTTGCAACCAACCCCAAGACCCATCCCGGCTCAATGAAGCCTCTTCAGGCTGGACCTGATGAAAAACTAAGAGGAGACCCTTGGGTTGACCCATAACCCACCGGAGGACTACATATATCATCTAGGCTGGGAACACCTGTGGATTTCCCAGAAAGAACTGGAGAGTGTTGCTGGGGAGAGGGATGTCTGTAACACCCTTCTTCGCCAAAGCGAGTTGACTCCGGATGAAAAAAGAAAGCAGTTTCTGGACAGTAGATCTTCTGTGGAATCAGATAACACTGTCATCAGTCCCCATGGCCATCAAGGACCCTGGTAGACCCTCCTTACTTCAACATCAACAACAAACATCAAATGTCAACAACAAACATCAACGTCAAACATCAAACAACAAACATCAACGTCAAACATCAAACAACAAACATGGCCATGAAGGACCCTGGTAGAACCTCCTTAGACCACTTAGGTAGGTTCTAACCACAGCAGCCCTGGAACACCTTACAAGACCCGCAGTTCTTGTGAAGATCCAGTTGATCTAGTCCTCAAATCATCGCAATCTGGTCAACACACACACAAACAACCACACTCACACACAACGTTTGATGTGTTGTTTTTTGTTGATGTTTGTTGGTAACGTTAGATGTTTGATGTTGAGTTTTGATGTTGACGTTTGATGTTTGATGTTTGTTGTTTGATGTTTGTTGTTGATGTTTGACGTTGATGTTTGTTGTTGACGTTTGATGTTTGTTGTTGATGTTGAAGTTTGTTGTTTGATGTTTGTTGTTGATGTTTGACATTTGTTGTGGATGTTGAAGTTTGTTATTTGATGTTTGTTGTTTGATGTTTGTTGTTGACATTTGACGTTTGTTGTGGATGTTTGACGTTTGACTTTGATGTTTGTTGTTGACGTTTGATGTTTGTTGTTGATGTTGAAGTTTGTTGTTTGATGTTTGTTGTTTGATGTTTGTTGTTGACGTTTGACGTTTGTTGTGGATGTTTGACGTTGACGTTTGACGTTGATGTTTGTTGTTGACGTTGACGTATGAGATTTGACGTTGATGTTGGGATGTTGGGTGAGGAGCATCAGCAGCAGGCTGGTTGATGGATGTTCTTCCTCCTGAGGAGACCCTGTGTGAAGGATGAGATAATGATCAGACCCTAATGCTTCTGCTGGCAGGACGTGCTTCCATTAATGAATGACCAATCGCTGCAGAGCGTCTTTGTCCGCGTAAACGTTGAGAGCAGCAAACACCTCTGGACAGAAATACTCCCACGCCTCAGAGCAGCAGGTCTGACAGGAAGCTGCCAGCGCGGAGAAATATGGAGGCTCCTCGTCTCGGACGCGTTTTAATGGTCTTCAGCGCTTTGTGCTGACAACAAGGGAAGCACATCTTCCTAATTGAAACGCTCATTTCCTACCGATTTTCTGCTGAGGACGTGTCGGCCGACTCACCTCACAAAGTAGGTCCATTTAGGAGGTGGTTTTGGTTCTGCCGTTATGATGAAGACGATGATGCAGCCACTCTCCGGACCCCACAGATATCCTTAGAAAACGCCCACCCTGGATGCTGTGAGATGTACTTTTCTTTCTGCATGTAGACTAACACTTCTTCCAAATATTGACCTCCTCACTGCCTCCATGAAAAGATACTCTACTCCACTATTACCTGAACTAACCAAGAAATATAGCCCACCTGCTGACAGATAGCCAGGTAACATAGCCCACCTGCTGGCAGGTAACCATGGTAACCAGATAATATATCCAACACAAAGAGAGGTAACCATGGTAACCAGAAAATATATCCAAGCTACAGAGAGGTAACCATGGTAACAAGGTGATAAATCCCACCAACTGACAGGTAACCATGGTAACCAGGTTATATATTCCACCCATTGACAGGTGACCATGGTAACCAGGTAATATATTCCACCCACTGACAGGTAACCATGGTAACCAGGTAATACATCCAACCCACTGACAGGTAACCATGGTAACCAGACTATACGTCACATCCACTGACAGGTAACCATGGTAACTAGATGATACATCACATCCACTGACAGGTAACCATGGTAACCAAAAGATACATCATATCCACTGACAGGTAACCATGGTAACCAGGTAATACATCCCACCCACTGACAGGTAACCATGGTATCCAGGTAATACATCCCACCCACTGACAGGTAACCATGGTAACCAGATGATACATCACATCCACTGACAGGTAACCATGGTAACCAGGCACCTCATGAATGTCTAAAAAGATGCAAATTTGACTAAATCCAGTTTCAATCATTTTTTTGTAAAAACTGATCATTTTGATAATTAATTATTTTGATGTTATCAGGAGCAGAGATTCGATTTATTACAAATGTTTACTTTAGTTCTAAACATCCATGATGTTCTAACAGTCACTCTCCCTCACCATCTGAGGAGCTCCAGAACTTCCACATCCATCCTCTCCAGGTGCGATCCATCCTCTCCAGGTCCGGTCCGGCCGTCATCTCTCAGTAAACTAATAGTTCTAATGTGTCAGGATTGATCCGTCTGTCTCCTCCTGCTGCTCCTCTTCATCACCTCTCCTCGGCAGATTGATGGGTTTGGGTCAGAACATCTACTGGAGCAGTTATTGATGGCATTACATTGATTTCTCTGTGTTTGCACAAACATTTGTTTTAGAGTTTGCTGTCTGAGCAGAACCAGAACAACAGAACAACTATAGGAGCAGAACCAACAAGAGCAAAAAAACATCTACGGTAGCAGAACCGCAGAAAATCTAGTGGAGCAGAACCAGGAGGAATAACAGTTCATCTACTGGAACAGAACCAGAACAACAGAACATCTACTGTAGAAGAACTAAGAAGAACAAAAGAACATCTACTGGAGCGGAACCGAACAGAACATCTACTGTAGCAGAACCAGACAGACCAGTACCTGACAGACCAGGAAATGTGAGGAATGCTTGGCACCAGCCTGTAACTCCTCAACCTCAAGCCCCCCCCCCCCTTCACCCAAGGTTCTGCAGTGATTCCTCCGTGTCCCAGCTTCCTGTCGGGTCTGGACTCTTAGAACTAATCTATTATATTTATATCCCCGTATTAGATTTCCATATTTCCGCCACTTATTTCCAAAAGTTTTCGGATCATGGTTTCTCAGTTTGTTCTGCTTGTACAACGCAGGGGATTGGGAACTTTTTAGGGATATACCCTTGCTGTCGGGGACGTCAGCGTAGTTATGTTTTTGATTTTACCGTCTGGCCAGCAAGAAGGTTCCGGTTCTGGTTCTGGTTCTGGTAGTGGGTTCAGAGCCACCTGGAGTCGGCGTTACGGGAATGAACTGGGTCAAAAAGAGAAGTGAAGGTGTGAATGTTTCCCCAGCGATGGTGAACGGGTTACTGAGTGAGACAGAGGGAGTCAGGGTGGAGCCCGCCGCAGTCTGCTGCTGGGTACTGACTCCACCCGCCCTTTCCCATGATGCACCTCTCCAGAAGCATGTGAGTGTTTGATGTCTCCCCCAGAACCTCTGTCTGCTGCTAAAGTGCATTTCTCTCACCTATGAAGACCAAATATGTTCCCTCACACTGAGCCGTTACCAACAGGCCGTCGTCACCCCCCACTGTCCAAACATCAAACATAGACAAGTTTAGAGGGAGACGGTTTGGAAGCTGTCCAGTGACCCCGCGGTGCCACGTTACAATAACACCCCCCCCTACTAATGATTTATAAATGGCTTGTTTACTAATGTAGTTGTAAACATTTATTAATCATTAATAAGCTGCTATGACTCCTTTGATATAAATGCTATCAGAGACCTGATGCTTGCCAAATGGTGAGCCCACTTATCTGCACTGTTTACTTGAGATTGCCAAATAGTGACCCACATTGATAAATTGACAGATGTGTAATAAGCTGTTTACAAACGTTAACTAATGACTTATAAAGAGCTTACAACCTTAGATATTTATAAATCCTTTATAAATGCAGTCTTATTGTAAAGTGGTACCGACTACGCTGTAGGGAAGGCCCGTCTCCATGACAACAGTTCTCTCTCATCGAATAAAAAGGTTTTCTTTTGTGTATTAAGATGTTGTTTTTTGTTAAAAAGGCGGGAAAATTATCTTCGTACAAATGAATCCACAGAAACGATAGAAACCGCTGTGGTGAGCAGTTCGGACCAGAAGGGGGCAGCACAAAAACAAATAAAGCTGTAAATATAGCAGCCAATTCCTAAGGGGGGCCGCCCCGGGTTCCAGAGTGTGAACGTGAACGATTACACTCTGGAACCCGGTTTCATCCCCCAATCTGAAGATTGAACAACCTGACATAAATGTGATGTTAAATCTGTGGAGGTCCGATTCCGGTTCAGGTTTTCCTGATCCAGCACTCCAGAGCTGCCCCTTCCTCATGAATAGAATCCCAACATCCAAAACGGCCGGTGAGAACTGGGCAGCGACCCAGCTGAGACCTGCTGGTCCATCCTCAGCGACAGGTTTCACACGCAGCTTGTGGGCTGAACCCACAGATAACATCCCGGCTCGTAGTTCGCCATCATCCTCTGGCTGCTTCAGATTACGGACCGGCAGGGTTTCCCCCGCCTCCCCGCCAGAAGGAGATTGGGTCATCGTCAGCGCTGCCTCCCGCTACATCTCTCGATGGCCTCGGCGTAAGAAGAATGCTTACTTAGACGTCTGACGAGAGGAGACACGGGGAAGGCGTGACGAAGGGTTCGGTGTGAAGTATTTCCTGATTTCACAGCCAAGGCCTCCCGTGTTGCTTTAAGAAAAGCCGCCGCCGCTCCCCACACTTGGACCGCCGAAGGCCGCGACATTTTAACGTGCTATAAATAAGACGGCAGTCATTGAAGAAGTTTTCATCCTTTGATACCGACTTTTAAAAAAAAGGACGTACGTCCGTAAAAACTGAAGCCACGGTTTAGTTCATGTACAGTTGGAAATCATTCAGAACATTCACAGGAAGTTCCAGCCGACTACCATCGCCTATAAACAGAAGAAGAAGATGATCGTAGTGAGGGTCCGTATGATCGTACGTATGAATAGACTGATAGTAGCGAGGGTCCGTATGATCGTAGGTATGAATAGACTGATAGTAGCGAGGGTCCGTATGGAAGTACGTACGAATAGACTGATAGTAGTGAGGGTCCGTATGATCGTACGTATGAATAGACTGATAGTAGCGAGGGTCCGTATAGACGTACGTATGAATAGACTGATAGTAGCGAGGGTCCGTATGATCGTACGTACGAATAGACTGAAAGTAGCGAGGGTCCGTATGATCGTACGTATGAATAGACTGATAGTAGCGAGGGTCCGTATAGACGTACGTAAGAATAGACTGATAGTAGCGAGGGTCCGTATGAACGTACATATGAATAGACTGAAAGTAGCGAGGGTCCGTATGATCGTACGTATGAATAGACTGATAGTAGCGAGGGTCCGTATAGACGTACGTATGAATAGACTGATAGTAGCGAGGGTCCGTATGATCGTACGTATGAATAGACTGATAGTAGCGAGGGTCCGTATGACTTAAACTAATAGTAGCTATCACAAACACTTATTGACTGTTTTTAGCTGAAGAGAGTTTTGAACATCCCATAATAACAACGGAGTCATCTTACTTTGCTGCATTACTCGGCCTAGAACACTTGAGACAATTTAACGCAGACTCAAATAGCACCGAATTTTTTTGGGATCACTGAAACAACGGAATAACCTCCTCTCTACACAATTTCCGTTTTTTTATGACTTCTTATTCAGCCCCCACAATCCCCCCAGTGACCCTCCCCTCACCCGTCCGCTGGTGTCCCCCTCAGCGCTCATTAGGGGGGCACATGTGAATCCTGATCCTGGCTCCCTCACTCATACAACATTTTCTCTGGGACCTTGTGGACCTCTGAGAATAATAAAAGCCTGTAACCGAACCCAGATCCTAATCCAGCTGGAACAGTTGCTCTTCACAGTGACCCCCCCACCTCACGCGCACCCCCCACAGAAATGGCTGTCCCCATGCAGCCCTGAATGGGAGGAGCTTATGGCATTATGACAGATCTCACATAAAATTGTTGGTTTGTTTTACTTAAACTAAGTCAAAAATATTTAACATCAAAGTAGTCTCTCTGAATATCTTCATTCAGTTTCGGGCTCTACGCAACATTTTTGGAGGGGCTTCATGCTAAGAACGAGTTCTCCAAACCATTTCTTCAGGGGCCATAAGCAACAAACGGGGTCTTTGGAACATTTCTGCAGTGGTCCCAAGCAAAGAACGGGACGTAAGGACCAATTCTTCAGGTGCTTCATTCTAGGAACGGGGTCTACAGACCATTGCAGCAGGGGTTTCACGCTAAAAACAGGGTCTACTGATAATTTCTTCAGGGGCCATAGGGAAAGAACGGGGTCTACGGACCATTTCTTCAGGGGCCATAGGGAAAGAACGGGGTCTACGGACCATTTCTTCAGGGGCCATAGGGAAAGAACAGGGTCTACCGACCATTTCTGCAGGGGCCATAGGGAAAGAACGGGGTCTACGGACCATTTCTTCAGGGGCCATAGGGAAAGAACGGGGTCTACGGACCATTTCTTCAGGGGCCATAGGGAAAGAACGGGGTCTACGGACCATTTCTTCAGGGGGTGCAGCCACTCAGTGTCTGGCTACTGGACTCTGCTCAGGTTCTTCAGGTGATTCTAATCCAGAACCTGATGACGTGTGTTTTTGGTTCTAGTTTTTGTAGATTTGGTTCTTTTTGATTATGATGTTTAATTAATAGTAACAGTATTATTATAATGGTAATAATAATAATAATAATAATAATAATAATAATAATAATAATAATAATAATAATAATAATAATAACAATGTGAATATTATTATTATTATAATTATTGATAATAAAATAGCAGTGTTAATACTATTAATAATAATAGTTATAATAATAGTAGTAGTAATAATAATAATAATAATAGTAGTAATAATAATAATAATTAAAATAATAATAATGGTAATAATAATTATATTAATGATAATAATAGTAATAGTTATAATAATAGTAGTTTTAATAATAATAATAATAATAATGGTAATAATAATAAAAAATAATAATGGTAATAATAATAATAGTAATATAATAATAATAATAGTAATAATAATAATAATAATAATAATGATAATAATAATAGTAATAATAATAATAGTAATAATAATAATAATAATAATAATAATAATAATAATAATAATAATAATAATGGTAATAATAATAGTGATATTAGTAGTAATAATAATAATATTAGTATGCCTTTAAAGACTGATCAAACAATCAGAGGAGATAATGGAAATGTTAGAATAAAACAGATAAAAGTAAATAACAGGATTAGGAATCAGAGTTGAAGTGAGAACCAAACAAACGGTTCTGATTCTCAGAACTCTAGCTCAGTAAGTTGTCTTCAATTATTTAAAGCTACTCTTCTCATTTTTACAGTGGGTGGGCCGGGGGGAGGAGTCAGAGCTTCTCAATAAAGATAATGCAGGTTTGGTTCCTTAAAATAAAGGATTTTATCTCCAAATGGACACAAACAGCTTCAGCAAACATCACAGAGACCTGAGGCAGCATTTTCCTGCACATAAAGCCCCACCCACCGGGTGTCACACCAGTCTGGACCAGTCAAAGAGTGAGTCAGTCTGGACACGGAGTGGGAGAGACCAGAGCGCCGGACGCCGGACAACACTGTTTGTTTTCCAGGACTATTACATTAAAAATACTTTTGAATGCTTTGAGTTTTTAGTCAGAATAAAAAGGTATTTTGATCCTGCAGGTTTTCAAACCTGAACCCAAACCGACTCGTGGCGAAGACTTTGTTTACACTGTGGAGACCATGCACAGCTTCTCGGGACCAGAAGGACCACCAGCTTATCCAACAAGAACCAGAAATGGGGTCCCTGATGGCGCCATCATGGCTGGACCCTCGCTGTTGTCCTCGATCTCCTTATCCTCGCGAAGACTTTTTGGTCCTGGTTCTGATGCCAGCAACAACCCGATCCTTCAGGCATCTCTGACGGACCAGCGTTTGCTTTGGGGCAGACCCCCTGACCTTCTGGAGGGAGGCGGGATGTCAGAGGATGAATCCAAAGTTTCTCTGGATGCCGACGACCTTTGGAGACAGTTCCACAAACACGGCACCGAGATGGTCATCACCAAATCAGGGAGGTACCGTATTCATGTGACGTTGAGAAGGTTTACCGCTGTGGTGGTCTTGTGCTTGACGCCCTTGTCTCCCTGCAGGCGCATGTTCCCGCCGCTGAAGACCAGGTGCTCCGGGATGGACCGAAAGGCCAGATACGTTCTTCTGATGGACATTGTGACGGTGGATGACTGCAGGTACAAGTTTCACGACTCACGCTGGACGGTGGCGGGGAAAGCAGATCCGGAGCTGCCCAGACGCATCTTCATCCACCCTGACAGTCCGGCCACGGGCGAGCAGTGGATGTCGAAGGTGGTGACCTTCCACAAACTCAAACTGACCAACAACACCTCTGATAAACATGGGTTTGTAAGTCTGGCTGAGATTTTACTTCAATACCAACCTCACATGTTTTCTCCTCACGTTGACCTTATCGTTTTCTCCTAAAGTCAACATCGTCATTTTCTCTTAATGTTAATATCGTAATTTTCTCCATATTTTAGTGTCATTATTTTCCCCTAATTCTACCCTCCTAATCTTGTCCTAACGTTAACTACATTTTTTTCCTGCATATGTTAACCTCATTATTATATCCTAACAGTAACCTCATTATTTTTCTCCTAAAGTTAACCTAATATATTTCTCCTAAAGTCAATCTCTTCATTTTCTCTTAATGTTAATATAGTAATTATTTCCAAACGTTAATATCATTATTTTCTCCTAATTCTAACCTCATATTTCCCACTTATGTTCACCTTAATATTTTCTCCTAATATTAACCTCCTAATTTTGTCCTAATGTTAACTTCATTATTTTCAGCATTTGTAAACCTCATTAATATCTCCTAACGGTAACCTAATTATTTTCTCCTAAAGTCAACCTTGTAATTTTCTCTCAATGTATACCTCATCATTTTCTCCTAAAATTAACCTTGTATTTTTTTTTATGTTAATATTATAATTTTCTCCAAATGTTAATGTCATTATTTTCTCCTAATTCTAACCTAAATATTTCCACTAATGTCAGCCTCATTATTTTCTCCTAATGTTAACCTCCTAATCTTGTCCTAACGTTAACTTCATGATTTTCTGCATATGTTAACCTCATTATTTTCTCCTAATGTTAACCTCATATATTTCTCCTTAAGTCAACTTCGTCATTTTCTATCAATGTTAACCTCATCATTTCCTCATAAAGTTGATATCATAACTTTCTCCAAATTTCTATATCATTATTTTCTCCTAAAATTTAATCTCCTATTGCCCCACTAATGTTAACCTCATTATTTTCTCCTAGCGGTAATCTCATTATTTTCTCCTAATTTCAGCCTGATATGTATCTCCTGAAGTCACCCATCTCATTTCTCTCAATGTTTACCTCATAATTTCTCCCAAAGTCAACCTCGCCATTTTCTCTTAATGTTGATATCATAATGTTCTCCAAGTGTTAATGTCATTATTTTATCCTAATTGTAACCTAATTTTTACCCCACTAATGTTAACTTCATTATTTTCTCTTAATGTTAACCTCTTTCCCCCCCCCCCTCATGTTAACCTCATCATTTTCTCTTAATGATAATCTTATTATTTTCTCCTAATGTTAACCTCCTTATCTTGTCCTAGCGTTAACTTCATTCATTTTCTCCAAATGTTAACTTCGTAATTTTCACCTAATGTTAAACCCTTATTATCTTTTCTTAACGTTAACCTGATCATTTTCTCCTAACGTTAACCTGATCATTTTCTCCTAGACCATTCTGAACTCTATGCATAAATACCTGCCCAGGATTCATGTCCTGAAGGTTCCCTCCAGCACCTTCAGGACCTTCATCTTCTCCGAGACCGAGTTTGTGGCGGTGACAGCATACCAGAACGACAAGGTGAGACTCTGAACCAAAACTCTTAGCATCTAGGGAATATTTAAAGGACTATGTTATTATTACCCACAAACCCCACAGCAGGCTTTTCAAAATAAAAGCGATTTGAGAATTTATCATCTCCAGATCACGCAGCTGAAAATAGACAACAACCCTTTTGCCAAAGGGTTCCGGGACACGGGGAATGGAAGACGAGAAAAGAGGTAAGTTATTCTGGAAGTGAACCAGAACGAAACCTGAATAGTTTAAAATGGAAAAAGTAGATTTGTTTTATTGTGGATGAGATTTCAGACCTTTCAACTGAGCAAAAACCCAGTAAGAAGTAAACCTCTAAAAAAAAGTCAACAGTTAAAGAGAAAATATAATAATCTACTAATGATAATATTTATTAATAATAATAATAATACATTTAATTTATAATGCACTTTACATTTGGATCAAATCTCAAAGTGCTACAAAGCAAAAGCAGATAAAAGCATCAATAAAAAAATTAAATAATAACTATATAAAACCCCTTTCCAAAAAGCAGCAATGTTAATTAAAGTTATAGGTTCTGCTAAAAAGGAAAGTTTTAAGTCCTTTTTTAAATGTGTCAGTCGTCTGTGGAGCCCTCAGATGGTCGGGGAGGGCATTCCACAGACGAGGGGCAGCAGAACAGAAGGCCCGATCTCCCATGGTGCTGAGCTTAGTCCGGGGAATTTATTAATTGTATTCCTTTTGTTATTAATGCTATTAATCTAGTGCTTTATTATTGTTACCTCTTATTATTGGCTTGTTTGTAGTGATGTGTTAGTATGTAAATAAACACACTTGAAGGTTTGAAGGAAGACAGCAAGTTCAGAAGCCAACGTTAGCAGAGCGGCTAAAGCTAGCAGGAGCTCAGAGCCCGGTTGGTCATAAATCACATATAATCTCTCAACAAGTGTTGTCAGCGCCCCCTGCTGGTCGGACATTTATCCACACCTAAACAAACCTTATTTGTGTCATAGAACTTTTTGACCCTGGTTTTATGAGGATTGTGAGATTATCGTTCAGGAAAACATCAAACCCCCTAAAGAAGCATCGGAAGTTCTTTCGCGGACATTATTTCCTGTTTAGGCATATGCCCATATTTGGGCGCTTCAGGCTGGAAGGGGTTAAATCATTTCACGACTTCTTATTGTTTACATTTGTTCCCTCAGGAAACTACAGTCTTCATCACCAAAGTTTAAAGCCACGCGTCTGAAGGATCGTTCTGCCCATTTTTCAGGTGGAGAAAAAAGGAAAAAGGTTCTGTTCATTCTCATTTTTACAAAAAGACACGAGTCCAAAAGTTCCTTTTGTCTCTCTGTCTCTAAGATGCTCATGAAAAGGACAAAGACGGCCACATCGAAGGTCTTAAAGAACTTAAAACCCCGCGTGAAACAAAAGCTGGGCCAGGGTTCTCCCTTGCAGAAAGTCCAGACCGGATCCAGGAGCCCAGACGGAACCAGGTCAGCGGACCACTAACGGACGGAGACCCAGAGAGGAGACAAATCAGCAAATCCTACAGAGATTTTTCACACTGTGTTTATCCACACAAGCACTTCCTGTATCCGAGTATCCAAGACGGTCCTCTCCAGCGCCGGCCCACCCAGGAGAACACCTGGACCACCGGTACCACTATAGACCCAGGAGCGCCATATGGGCTGAGCCTGGTCGAACCTGGCAGAAGTCCAGGGTTCCCTCTCAGGTTTCAACAGGTAGGATATATTCAGAAAAGGCCTCAAACATTTTGTTTTATTCTTTAGTAAACGATGGAAGAAGAATTTGAAACATTTTAAATTCCTTAAAACTGAGAAGTGGAACTTAATTAATGTCACCAGTGTAATCATTTAAATATTACTCTCCCCTTAAAGGAGCAGTTCATAAAATAATAAGAGTTACAGTCGGGTGTCACGCCAGCTGGACCTCCGACCCGATGATTCTGGTTCTGTTCGTTAAAGATAACAAATAAACCTCAGGTCATGGAGCTGAGGGGAATAAAGTTACCAAACATGTTAAACATTATTTGATGTATTATATGTCAGGTTTTATGTCAGCACCTGACATAACCGCTTGTGTCATGACCTTTGACCCCAGAGGGGTTATTATTGCCATCTTCATGGGTTCTGTGGGATTGGATAGCCGCGGGTTGAGCAGGCAATCAAAGGGTCTTAAACAACATGAATGAGATGTTTAAAATGAATAAACGAATCACTTCTATCAACATTTGATGAGAGAATCATTTAGGAAATGAGAAATGTTGAAACAGAAATGGGTTTCGGGTCGATGAGTGACTCCGTGAGTCCGTGTAGACTTCTTTTATTTCTGTTCGGAACATCGATTCAACGGCTCATTTGCATGAACAAAGAAAAAAGAAGAAGTAAAGAATAAAGTAAAGATTTTTTGTCATTTCTATCGTAAGTATCGGTTTGATGCGACTCTTCGGAACCCAGCTGATGATGGGTCCGTTGTCTCTTCTCTCACAGGACCTGCTGGGCTTCTCACACTTCGGACGCTTCCTATTTTATCCCGGCTTCTCTGCAGCCGCCGCCCACTGCCTCCTCCCAGCAGCGCTGGATGTCAGAGCCCGTCCAACCGTCCACGGCGGGGACTTCCTCCCCTGGCCAATCATTCCTCCTGTGGGAGGCGGAGCCGAATATCGGGTCAGGCAGAAAAAGGAAGCCGAGCTCGTCAGCAGTGAAGATGAGACACAGAAATAATCACAGCTGTTTGCTGAGAATGACTCTAAGCTCCACGCATCAAGTCTCCAGGCCTCGTCTTCATCGCCAACTCAGCTTCATCACTGTGCTGGAAAGAGGGTTTCATTTCTATACAAACATGTAGGGTTAGGATTAGGTTCATCCCTAATCCTAAACCCGGGATTAACCCTGTCTAACATGTGAATTAAAGGGTTATTTGATGTGTTATATAACGTGCTGCTCGGCACAGATCCGGAATTAAATGTTCATCTCCGCTAAGAAAACGTCTCAGGATTTATTTGACTTCAGTTTTCTTTTTTAATTTCAATAAAAAAGGTTTTCGGGTTATTCAGAAAAACGAATGTTAAACCCAACAAGCATCTAGCAGTTTTGTGTAATAAAGCCTCTTCGTGTTCAGAAACGCATCTCAGGTTCAGAACCTACCGGCTAGGAACAATATTTTGGATACTAATGAGACTGGGTCAAAGGTCATGAGGTCATGAAAACAGAGAAAGGGATGTCTATGAAACCTTTTTTATCTTTTTGTGTGCATCCATAACTATTATTAAGTGCTTTCAATAGAAATTAATACATTGTTAAAGATTATACTATATTATTTGGATATTTGTTACAATTTGTAGAAGGGGGGTGACACATCCCCCCTTCTACAAACCTGGTATTTCTGCCCCTGCCACTATCCCTCCCTTTCACGTGTCCAAACCACAATAAACTGGCCTCTCTTAATTTTTGTCTCCAAGACGTCTAACCTGGATGGTCCCTCTGATGCGCTCCTTTCCAATCCCTGCATTTGTTATTTGCTTTATTTCGTTTTAAAGTATTTTGAAGTTATTAAAGTATTTTATATAACGTTACTTTATCCTGTTATCATACTTTAGAATTCTTAGTTTAATTCTTCTTCTTAAAATGTTTCTGCTCTAATCATTAGATTTTTTTTTAAATATTTGTTTTATTAAAATTTGAGTGCAAAGTAACGACCCGCCCTACTCTGCATCTGATTGGCCAAACAAGCATCGACGACACCAATTTGGACCAATAGGTGGTCTATAAAGAAAAATATCGCTGCCAATCTGTGCGCTTTTTGATTGCGTCATAGACGTTAGACATAAACAAACCTCCGGTATCTGTCGTTGTTGTGGCCGGCCGAACCAGCCTGGCCTTATCTGTGAACCCGGACCGGTACTGACGGTCCCGGGAGTTGACCATGGTTCCTCTCAGCTACATCCTGCTCTGCGGACAGGTATTACTGCTGTCGGCCATCCTCCTCCAAAGCCTTGACGGAATTCATTCACAGAATTCCTCCGTCGTTCCTCCGGAACCTGGATCTACCGGGTTCCCGGTCAGCGATCAACCGCCAGAGTTCCCGACCCCGGCAGATAGTTCCAACTATAGCGAGCCCTTCGAGTACAAACCGCCGTCTCCGGTGGTTCTTTGCAGCTACCTGTAAGTAACGGTCAGACCCGACGGAACATAACCGTTAGCATGTCAGCTAATGCTAACTATGACGTTCATTATACTGTTATTAGTTAATTTATTGTACATGGACATCCATTAATTGTTATTGTTATTGTATATGTTTGTATCTGGACACTGTAATGTTGGCTGTGCAGCTTTAAACCAATCATAACTTCAGGGGGTTATTTCCAGGAGCGGAAACTCCGAGTTTGTCAAGCCTGAATATGGGAAACTGGTTTTCCGTTTGAGAATGCGGGATAAGTTGAGCAGGGTTACGTCAAGGAAGCCTGAGCCTGATGATTTTATCTGCCAACCATCAAGTTTATTCGGTAAAACTTGGATCCACTTCACTGCTGAAGTAGGCAGCAGTCCAGCTGACTTCAAGTAATCTTGTGATTTCCAGAGTCACTCATCTCAGGCTTGGTCAAGCTGGGGCTCAGACACTAACTCAGAGTAAGTTGTTATGACTGACAGCTGTGCTTCAGGCTCAGGAGGAGACCGGGTCAAAACTCAGGCTTTGTTGAGGTAAACCTGCCAGCGTGCAGGTTAGGTTCACAAAGCTGGTTAACATGGTTACGGACTCTGAGTTCTGATCTCATCTCGCTGTCTGGAACAGAAAACCCAGATTTTCTCTCATCTCAAGATTAACTGGAGAGAGTGATCATGTTTAGTATCCACTAAACTCGCTCCTTGGAATAATCCTCCGCCCATGGCAGCTTTTATACGTTATGCAAAAACATTAGACTATCCGTCTACAGACGTGTTTGCTGACAATAACGATAACGAGAGAGCAGGAGTGAAGGGAAAGGTTTCCAAGATGGTGGTGAGAGCAGTTGGTTTAGAGACGGTGGCTCTGACCAGAAGACAGGAGGCAGAGCCGAAGATGGTCTCTGGGAGTGAGAGGAAGGACAGGATTAGAAAGGAGACATCAGAGGGACAGTCCAGGATAGACGTCCTGGAGACAAAGTCAGAGAGGACAGATTGAGATGGTTCTGACCCGTGAAGCGAGAAGGGATAGTGGAGCTGCAGGCAGGAGAAGAAGGGGTAGACCAAAGAGGAGCTTTCTGGATGTGGTGAATGAGGAGGACATGCAGTTGGTTGGTGGTGACGAAGGATGATGCAGAGGACAGGGCAAGATGGAAACCGTTGATCTGCTGTGGCGACTCCTAAAGGGAACAGCTAAAAGAAGAAGTAGAACCAAGATTCTCCTTTAGTGAGGCGCGTGTGTCCACTCACTAGAATCACCTCCTCTTACTGGTTCAGTTCCGCTGAACGCCCCCTGCTGCTGGTTCAGTAGAAGCAGCGCCTCCTGTTGGTGGTTCAGTAAACAGCGCCTCCTGTTGGTGGTTCAGTAAACAGCGCCTCCTGCTGGTGGTGACCTGCTGTGTTGTGTGTTCCCTGTGATGAAGGCCAGAGGAGTTCATCCTCTGTCAGGAGCCTGTAGACCACGCTGGAAACAACAGCGCCTTAATCGAGATGGGCCACGGTTGTGTCGGGGTGAGTTTTACTGTTTTAGAACATTTATGTTGTTGACGACTCAGCCTTCGCTTCATGGACATGTTCTGTGTTTCTTTAGTGGGGGGGTCAGACTCGGAAAGAAGTGAACCGCACAGCGGTTATCTGCTCCGCCCTCGATGATATCGAGTGTGCCGGACCCCGAGAGTTCCTCAGAGGAAACGTCCCCTGCATCAAGTAAGTAAGGACACCCGAGACACCGTCACTCAATCCCATAATAACACAGAAACCCCTAAACCGACCAGCTTCAAAACTACAACATTAAAAACTATAAACATATCTAAATAATTAAAAAGGCACCACTGACTGACGGGAGACACTGAACGCATCACTGACTGACTGACAGGACAGTGAACGCATCACTGACTGACGGGAGACAGTGAACGCATCACTGACTGACAGGACAGTGAACGCATCACTGACTGACGGGAGACAGTGAACGCATCACTGACTGACGGGAGACAGTGAACGCATCACATCATTCGTTGTAAAAGAATCAGGCTTAAACTGTTTGTCTTTATTTGTTTGTTTGCGTTGATTTGGTGCTATAGAAATAAAACGGACTTAAACTCGGCAGGTTGAGATATTTGACATTAAAGTATTAAATTGTGTTCAGATGAAATACAAAAGATTTATTTTCCTTTCATCGTTAACATTCCACTCCCCTTGAGTCTTTATGCTCTGTTGTTGTTGTCGTTGTTTCCTTCACAGATACACTGGACACTATTTCATCACCACGCTGCTCTACTCCTTCTTCCTTGGTTGTTTCGGCGTGGACCGGTTCTGCCTGGGTCACACCGGTACCGCCGTCGGTAAGCTGCTCACTCTGGGAGGACTGGGAATCTGGTGGTTTGTGGACTTGATCCTCCTCATCACTGGTGGCCTGATGCCCAGCGACTACAGCAACTGGTGCACCTACTACTGAGACCAGAACCAGGGGGAGGAGTCTAGGGACCTCTGGAGGTCTCCTACGAGGTTGCAGGGACTCTGTGGACTAATGGGACAGTTTGATGTTATTCCGATCTAATTAACCTAACATTTCCTAATTGGAGACCTGCAGCTTTCAGCGGTGACGAACCACTCCTGATCAGTACTTACACCTGTACTTCAGTCAGATGTACACAGCTATGTATTTATTCTGTGTGTTTCTGCCTTCAAGCTCCGGGCTGGGATGGGAAATCTGGGACGGGGAAATTATCACTGTCCAACCGCTGATCTCCAACCCTCCTCCCCCTCAACCCTTTAACCCTTCAACCCTCCTCCCCTTCAACCGTTCAACCCTTTAACCCTCCTCCCCTTCAACCCTCCTCCCCTTCAACCGTTCAACCCTCCTCCCCTCCAACCCTGAGCCGCCGAAGGAGCGCTGCTGCCACATCGTCCGGTTCAGTGTTTCCCTTTGCGTGTGGTAACATATTTATGTTTTCTGGAAGGATCTGCTACCATGGTTCCACCCTTTCTGAGGAAATGACTGTGCGGTCTGTTTCTTTTTGGTGCCGGTAAACGGGTCGGACAACAACCCCTCCGCATTTATGTGGTGGCACACACTCGTGTTTCCACGGTGACCAAAAGTAGCAAAGTGAATTAATAAAATGTAACATTATTCGATGGGCATTTGCTCATTTAATAACAGGTGAGGTCACATGATCAGCAACCTTCATCACCAGATGATAAATCCCGCGCTCTGACCTGTAACTGGTTACTAGATAATAGATCCTGCCCTCATCCTGATCCTGTCTAAGATCCTGCTTGATAGTTGGTGGTCATAAAGTTCTGGCAGACAGGTGTAGGTCTTGGGAGCATCAGCATTCTTTAGGCGTCTGCTCCCTATCCGACCAGAACTCTCACTGGATCCTCATTCACTGACGAGGTCCAATCCTAAACCTGACCCAGAGTCTGCCATAAACTTATGCACCAACACTAACAGACCCACAGTCTGGGTCAGGATACAGCTCACCAACATCTACACACTCTTCCACTCAGAACCATTGATCATGACGAAGACTCAGTTTTCATTTTTTCTCTCTTGTTGTAAATACTGAACTTTCCTTTTTTCTTTTTTTTTTACAATAAAACCTTTAAAAGGAATAAAACTAAGCGCCTCTTCTGTGTCTGGCTCTGAGCTGCACATTGTACAGTTTGACATGTTTGGAGTGATCAGTACCTTCAATCTAGTCTAACTGTTGTACATCCTGTCAAAACGGCCCCCTCTAGTGGAGAACATAAGCACCACAACAGTTTTCAGGCCTGATGGTCTTCATACGAAACCTTCATCTCACCACAGCGTGTCTGAGTTTAACATCTACAGAGCGACTACAAACCGTGGTTACCTGTCAGTGGGTGGATTATATTACCTGGTTACCATGGTTACCTGTCAGTGGGTGGATTATATTACCCGGTTACCTGTCAGTGGGTGGGTTACATTACCTGGTTACCTGTCAGTGGGTGGGTTACATTACCTGGTTACCTGTCAGTGGGTGGGTTACATTACCTGGTTACCTGTCAGTGGGTGGGTTACATTACCTGGTTACCTGTCAGTGGGTGGGATACATTACCCGGTTACCTGTCAGTGGGTGGGTTACATTACCTGGTTACCTGTCAGTGGGTGGGTTACATTACCTGGTTACCTGTCAGTGGGTGGGTTACATTACCTGGTTACCTGTCAGTGGGTGGGATATATTACCTGGTTACCTGTCAGTGGGTGGGTTACATTACCTGGTTACCTGTCAGTGGGTGGGTTCATTACCTGGTTACCTGTCAGTGGGTGGGTTACATTACCTGGTTACCTGTCAGTGGGTGGGTTCATTACCTGGTTACCTGTCAGTGGGTGGGTTACATTACCTGGTTACCTGTCAGTGGGTGGGTTACATTACCTGGTTACCTGTCAGTGGGTGGGATATATTACCTGGTTACCTGTCAGTGGGTGGGTTACATTACCTGGTTACCTGTCAGTGGGTGGGTTCATTACCTGGTTACCTGTCAGTGGGTGGGTTACATTACCTGGTTACCTGTCAGTGGGTGGGTTACATTACCTGGTTACCTGTCAGTGGGTGGGTTACATTACCTGGTTACCTGTCAGTGGGTGGGTTACATTACCTGGTTACCTGTCAGTGGGTGGGTTACATTACCTGGTTACCTGTCAGTGGGTGGGTTACATTACCTGGTTACCTGTCAGTGGGTGGGTTCATTACCTGGTTACCTGTCGGTGGGTGGGATATATCAGACTGCAGATGTACATTTTGTCCTGAAGATGATGTTTAAGGAGGGAAAAACGGACCTGGATGAGGATCTGAGAGACTTTTTCACGGACCAGATCTTGATGATTAGAGGACTGGGTGACAACATCTCCTGATCTGCATCACAGTGTGTTTCCCATTGCTGATTGACTTCACCAAAGAGGATTATGGGTAGGAAGGAAGATAGCTAAAGGATGTCAGAGACACATTGAGAAACTAGAACAGGGAGAAACCCTTCAGTTGGTCCATGTCAGAGAACAAACATTCACATTAAGATAAGATTTGAGGACATACAGGGAAGAACCGGTTCTACGGAACCATGTTGGAAGTTAGAACTCTATACACGTTTAGAAAAATGATATAGAACCAAATAGAACTAAACAGAACCACATAGAACCACAGCGATACCATGGGGAAAAAAACAAATACCTACATGGAACCCTATAGAAAATATAGATTCATATTGAACTACAGAGAACCTAACCTCATCATGGAGAACAACATGCAAACATAGAGAACCAAATGGAACCGCATGGAGCCAATAAGAACCATAAGAACCATATAGAACCACCTGAAACATGTGGAGATGACTGTGGAGGTTCGGCCTTGGATTACTAAGGAGCTTAATTTTAAACACAGAACCTTCGTCACCCAAGGTTCGCCCTCGGCCAGCGCGCTCCCTGACTGGTTCTCCCTTTGGTTGGGCGTGCGGTTCTCCGGGGCACTGGCGGTTTAAGCTTGTGTGGCGCCCTGGGCCAACCGCACTTGGAATATTGTCGCCCTATGGGTCACAGCTCATCACCCAACACAGCATTGCTGTGGCCCAATAAGTACATGAGCGGACCCAAGATGTACTTGTCCTGAACGTAAGTTCCGCTGAATCAAAGGTTCGTAGTTGATATTTAATGAGAGGTCTGGTCTCAGGTTCTCCACGGACTTTGGACCCTGAGCAGGTTTGGGCAATAAAAGAAGAAACAGGTTGGGTTTTATTACCAGTAATAGAAACTCAGTGATTCAGCCGGTCACATGACCTCTTAAGGTCTTTGGTTCCCTCTGTTCCTGTTCAGTGTTCACTTTCCACTTCCTGTGTCATCTCCTCACTTCCTGTCTGAGGGTCTTGTTTCCTGTTGCCCTTTCCCGTCTTCCCTCCACTGACTGTTGACCGGTCTCACCTGTGTCTCGTTGTCCTGACAAAACTGATGTCCAGCCAGCAACATCCTCCATATCAGCTAGCCTCAAGCCTGCTAGCCTCCTGCTATCTATAGCAACCAAACACGTTAGCCTCCAGCATGCTAGCCTTGTGTCAACTACAGCAGGGGGTCCAGATGAGCTGGGGGGTGATGATGGAGGTACGAGGTCACACAGTTCTCCTCTACTTCAGAACCAGAGCATTAGATCAGCTGTGAGTGTTGTTATGATTGATGAAAGCCCCGCCCACCTGACTCATTCCAGGAAACGGCTCACCTTTGACACACACACACACACACACACACACACACACATTCAGGTAACGGCAGAATCATGTTTCATCCCTGGAGTGACAGTCGTCTCCTCAAACCTCTGGACGGTTTCAAGAAACTGTGAGTTGCTTCAACTTGTCTTGATTCTGGCGGGTTTGTAGCTGCAGTCTCGGATCGGTTCCCATCAGAACCTCTAGAACTTTTTCTTTTGTTTGTTTGAATGTTGTTTGATCAGCGATTCATCCAGAGATGAAAGAATCTGAGGAACCGCTGACGTTTATTTCTTTTCTTTATCCGTTTAGTTAAACCAAGTAGTTTCATTTTATCTTTGTGTTTTTGAGTGTTTTTAAAAGTTTCCACTCCGGAACCCGGTTTAAGTTTGTGGTTCGGCTCCAAACACAGACGACCATAAAATACATTTCCCGCTGAACTAATAAAAATCTGCCGGCTGGAATCAGTGAGCCATGAGGTCACATGACCGCCTCTGATTCACCAGATCACCGCTCAGCGTTCAATCACTCCACCCTCATCATCATCATCATCATCATCACTCACTGCTGTGTATCTGTTGTGTTGAAGGTCAGAACAGAAGATATCACCAGACTCTGCCGGACCTGAACCTGGACCTAGACCTGGACCTGAGCCCAGCTGTGTGTCCTTCAGGAGTGACAGGTCAATGCGGGCGCCCATTCTTTTTAAAGGAGGACCTTCATCAGACAGCAGGTAAGTCCTCAGGACTGAGCTAACGTCGGTTAGCGTAGCCTCAAACAGATATCAAAGTTAAACTCTGTCTGACAGACATAATGGAGGACCAGCTGGACCTGGACCTGGACCTGAGCCCAGCTGTGTGTCCTTCAGGAGTGACAGGTCAATGCCGGCGCCCATTCTTTTTAAAGGAGGACCTTCATCGGACCGAGGGTAAGTCGTCAGAAAAAGTTCCACATATAAATGGTGGGAAAGGACAAACTCGATATAACCTCGTTCTTCATGATCCTCCAGAGTCCACCAGGAGAACTCAGAGGGTCCCAGTGGTCAGTCTATCCAGCCGCTTCAGTCACACCTGGACTCCATCTTTAAGGTCTGTACATGTTCAACATCTGCTGCTCCATCCGTTCAGCTGTCAAACATCTCCACGCCGCACCTTCTAGTTCAGCGGATCGCCTCCTCCTTCACGGAGCTGATGTTTGCTTCAATGGTTCTGCTGAGGGTCATTCATCTCATCTGTTCCAGCTGCTGGAGGAGAACATGGTTACTTTTGTGAGGAACCAGCTGAAGACGTTCAAGGAAGCCCTGGGTTCAGATTACCCAGAATGCTTAGAGAGTCAGAGGGAGGATGAGGATGAAGAGCAGAGGAGCAGCTGGGAGGCATTTCTGAGGATGACGCAGGACTTCCTGAGGAGGATGGAGGAGGGGGATCTGGCAGACAGTCTGCAGAGCAGTAAGAAGGTTTCTCTAAAGGTTGGAGGTGCTGGATGAGGAGATGTTCCCCAACATCTCAGCAGGCTAACATGTCCATAGATGCTTAACTGTTGTGTTTCCTCCAGCTGATCTTCTCTCTGGTCTTCATCCAGAACTTCTTGGTGGTGACTGTCGGCATAAACTTCAGTCCAACCTGAAGGAGAGGTTCCAGGAAGTGTTTGAGGGGATCGCTCAAGCAGGAAACCCAACTCTTCTGAACCGGGTCTACACAGAACTCTACATCACAGAGGGAGGGACTGGAGAGGTCAACCAGGAACACGAGGTTAGACAGATGGAAGCGGCAGCCAGGAGACCAGACAGAGCAGAAACCAGCATCAGACAAGAAGACATCTTCAAGGCCCCACCTGGACGACATGGACCAATCAGAGCAGTGCTGACAAAGGGCGTGGCTGGCATCGGGAAAAAAGTCTTAACTCAGAAGTTCTCTTTGGACTGGGCTGAAGGCAAAGCCAACCAGGACATCCACTTCCTGTTTCCCTTCACCTTCAGAGAGCTGAACGTGCTGAAGGAGAAGAAGTACAGCTTGGTGGAACTGGTCCATCACTACTTTCATGAAACCAAAGAAGCAGGAATCAGAAGCTTGGACCGCTTCCAGGTGGTCTTCATCTTTGACGGTCTGGACGAGCGACGACCTCCTCTGGACTTCCATAAGACTCCGGTTCTGACCGATGAGACGGAGTCCGTCTCAGTAGATGTTCTGCTGACAAACCTCATCAGGGGGAAACTGCTCCCTTCTGCTCGCCTCTGGATAACCACACGCCCCGCAGCCGCCAATCAAATCCCTCCTGAGTGTGTCTCCATGGTGACAGAGGTCAGAGGGTTCACTGACCCACAGAAGGAGGACTACTTCAGGAGGAGGTTCACAGATGAGGAGCAGGCCAGCAGAATCATCTCCCACATCAAGACATCCAGGAGCCTCCACATCATGTGCCACATCCCGGTCTTCTGCTGGATCACTGCTGGAGTTCTGAAGGACTTGTTGAAGACCAGAGAAGGAGGAGAGCTGCCCAAGAGCCTGACTGAGACCTACATCCACTTCCTGGTGGTCCAGTCCAAAGTGAAGGAGGCCAGGTATGATGGAGGAGCACGGACTGGTTCCCTCTGGAGTCCAGAGAGCAGGGAGATGATTGAGTCTCTGGGAAAACTGGCTTATGAGCAGCTTCAGAAAGGAAACCTGATCTTCTACGAATCGGACCTGGAGGAGAGCAGCATCGATATCAGAGCCGCCTCGGTCTACTCAGGAGTCTTCACTCAGATCTTCAGAGAAGAGAGAGGACTGTACCAGGACAAGATGTTCTGCTTCGTCCATCTCAGCGTTCAGGAGTTTCTGGCTGCTCTTCATGTCCACCTGAGCTTCATCAAGTCTAGAGTCAATCTGCTGGCAGGAGGACAACCAAAATCCTGCTGGTCCATGATCTCCATAGTTAAACCTAAACTAAATCACCTCCACCAGAGTGCAGTGGACCGGGCCTTACAGAGTCCAAACGGACACCTGGACCTGTTCCTCCGCTTCCTCCTGGGCCTTTCACTGCAGGGCAACCAGAGTCTCCTTGGAGGTCTGCCGACTCAGACAGGAAGTTCCTCAGGAACCTGTGAGGCGACGGTGAAGTACATCAAGAAGAAGATCGGTGAGACGGACTCTGCTGAGAAGACCATCAACCTGTTCCACTGTCTGAAGGAACTGAAGGATCGTTCACTGGAGGAGGAGATCCAGTGGTACCTGAGATCAGGTCTCCTCTCCAGTGAAGAACTGTCTCCGGCTCAGTGGTCGGCTCTGGGCTTCGTCCTACTTTCATCAGAAGAAGATCTGGACGTCTTTGATCTGAAGAAATACTTTCCTTCAGAGGAGGGTCTCCTGAGGCTTCTGCCGGTGGTCCGAACCTCCAGCAAAGTTCTGTAAGTGTGTCCAGATGTTGAAGAGCTCAAAATGACTTGTTGATGGACGTCCGTTCTTCTCCTTATCTCCTCCTCAGACTGAGTGTCTCCAACCTCTCAGAGAGAAGCTGTGGACCTCTAGCCTCAGTCCTCAGCTCTCAGTCCTCCAGTCTGACAGAACTGGACCTGAGCAACAACGACCTGAGGGACTCGGGAGTGAAGCTTCTGTCTGCTGGACTGGAGAGTCCTCATTGTAGACTGGAAGCTCTCAGGTCAGGATCCATCAAGCTCCTTCATGTGGACCTGATGGAGTCGTCGTCGATCTGGAAACGGTCTTTTCTTGTATCGGACCTACTGAGCAGAACCTCTGATCTCCGGCCATGTGTGTTTCCAGGCTCTCAGGGTGTCTGATCACAGAGGAGGGATGTTCTTCTCTGGCCTCGGCTCTGAGCTCCAACCCGTCCCGTCTGACAGAACTGGACCTGAGCTACAATCATCCGGGAGCCTCAGGAGTGGCGCTGCTGTCGGCTCAGCTGGACCATCCTCACCTTCTCAGGTATGAAGGGTCCCACTGAGGGAGGAGGAGGAGGACCTGGGGACACGGTCCAGGTCTTCTGGTTGATGGTGGAGATGAGGGTCATGTGATCAGTCACACATTCAGGAAGTGACCCACCTCTTCCTTTCAGGGCGGAGCCTGCTGGAGTCCGATGGCTGAGACCCGGTATGAGGAAGTGTAAGTGTTGATCGTGAGAACGATGACATCACTCTTTAAGAGGTGTGATGTCATCAGAACTGCAGCCGGGTGGTTTTTTTTCTTCTCCCCTCAGATTCCTGTGAACTCGCGGTCGACCCAAACACAGCGAGCAGAACCATCAGGCTGTCCGACAACAACAGGAAGATGACGCGTGTGGAGGAGGATCAGCCGTATCCCGATCATCCAGACCGGTTTGAACGGGTTCCTCAGCTGATGTGTGGAGATGTTCTGACGGGTCGCTGTTACTGGGAGGTCCAGTGGAGCGGAGTGGTGACTATATCAGTGAGTTACAGAAGAATCCAAAGGAGAGGAGACAGCGACGGTGTCTTCGGACATAATGATCACTCCTGGGGTCTGTTCTGCTCGGATTATGGAGGTTCTGGTGGGTTCTCCGTCCTTCACAATAACAGAAGAACCGATATCACCAACTGGTCCGACCCACACAGAGTAGCGGTGTATG
>JBBDHG010000410.1:167500-171143 GCA_037951165.1 Lophius americanus
GACAGTGTGAACCTGGACTGTTTCTCTGTGTGAACCTGGACTGTTTCTCTGTGTGAACCTGGACTGTTGAACCTGGACTGTTTCACTGTGTGAACCTGGACTGTGTGACTGTGTGAACCTGGACTGTTTCTCTGTGTGAACCTGGACCGTTTCATCCCCTGTGAGTTTTCGGTGAACTCCTTCCCGTCTTCACTAAAACGGTCCGGCCACATTCTTTGTTACGGCCACCATTTGGACCGGAGAGGCTTGATGTTTTATGAGCAGCTTTTAAGGGAGACGGGTCTCCTTGTGTGGATTCATACGAGACAGTTTGGACCTGACCGGGTTCCTGGTTGTGAAGTGGTCTTAAATCAGTTTGTTTCTTAAGAAACTCCGCCTTGTGAATAAAAGACAGCAGTTTGAAGTAAACCGAACTAACAGTTGAGAAATGATGGCGTTAAAAGTTTTGGAGATAAAGCGCCCTCTAGTGTTGGATCTATACCACTGACTGTTACCTAAATCACTCCAGTTCTTCCTCTCACTGAGGTCTATGTGGCTATAAAATGTGAAACTAATCCATGAGGGAGTTTTGGAGTTATGTCTGGAAAACAGTGTTTATCATTAAAAAAAATAAGAAGCTGCCCCTAGTGTGTAAAACAGGAACTACTAGAGTAAACTATGACGTCTGTAAAGATAAAGCTCTTTGGGTCGGGTCTTGTGGCCCGTATTTGGAGGAAATAAGATCCACAGTTGAGAAATGATGGCTTGAAAACTTTGGGAGCTAAACCTTTTTCCACCGAGCTGGTTCCAGGGCTAGTTCGGAGCCAGAGCCTAACGAGCCCCAGTTCTTTGCTGTTGAATAGCCTAAGCACCGGCTCCTAGCTCTAAAAACTGCAGCCAGGCAAACAACAACTCTTTGCTAGTCTAGAGCCGAGAACCGCTTACGTCAGGCGCTTGGGGCGGGATTACTGAACGGCCATTTTTAAAACAACAGCGGAGCGAGTTTCGTCCGATAAACTAGCAATTTTTATCAATAACAAAAGTTGTGTTTCTCGGCTCTGGATCTCAACGTAGGCTTACAGAGCCAGGAACAGAACCTACATGGAGACGATGAGCTCCTCCATCTTTGTTGTGGTGCTTGAGTATGGCGCCAGCGTTGCTGGGTAACCAGACGCTGGCGTACCGACGTAAGACGGTGACATCATGGCGTGTTTCTGACTTGGTTCCTTGCCAATGGAAAAGCAAAAACAGGTTCTTAGGTTTTTGCGAACCGACTAAGCGTCAGCACCAGCATCGAACCAGCACCAGGTTCTTTTTGTGGAAAAGGTGATGAGTCGGACATTTTCACCTAAATCACTCCAGTTCTTCAGTTCAGTTGTCGCGTTAACGCGATGGATCTGTGTTGGCGATTCAGTAATATCTATCAGGAAGACACGGACCGACCGGGATGAAACGGACCGGTTTGAAACGATCCGGGATGAAACGGATCGGGATGAAACGGACCGGGATGAAACGGACCAGGATGAAACGGATTGGGATGAAACGGATCAGGATGAAACGGACCAATAGTAAACGGACCAGGATGAAAAAAACCAGGATGAAAAGAACCAGGATGAAACCTTCGATGGACCACAAGCGACTCGTCTTAGACAAAAGTACTCCTTTATTTAAAGGGCTCAGAACCTTCAAACAGGTCAAAATAAAAACCTCTCTCTCTCTCTGACAAGAAAGCGTTTCTCAACTCGACACCGAAAAAATAAAATAAAAAAAATGGCTCAAACTCCCAACGGATCGTTGTAAACAAAGATTTTTCAAAAAAATCCAAAGCAAAGGTTCTTCTCAGTGCAAGAGAACATTTCTGTAAACCCGGTTCTTCAAACGTCCTCAGAGAAAATCAAACAAACAAACAAAGTCCATGAATGAAAGGAAGAGTGAGGAGGGATCTAATGATCCGATCTAAACTCTTCCATTAGTTCCCTAAAGGTTTAGTTCCCTGCGTGGTTTGGATCAGTGTTTGAGGTTCTCTGTCTGCGTTCGGTCCTGATGAAGAAACTCGTCAGGACTCCAGTGTCGCCGTCTGAATGTCGGGATAAGACTCGCAGTGGTTTCCTATGGGGGGGGGGGTCCTAGTAGGGGTAGAGGTGGGTGACGGGGTATGCGGGGGGGAGTCGGATGAGGGGGACAACTACTGAGGGCAGTCTGGAGGGAAAACCTGAGGAAGAGCAAAGAAAAAGAAAAGAGAACTCAAATATTGGGATGTGATGATGGAAAAAACAAACGGATGGATGATTGATCCGGTAGAGAGAGAGAGAGAGAGAGAGAGAGAGAGAGAGAGAGAGAGAGAGAGAGAGAGAGAGAGAGAGAGAGAGGTGGGGGGGGTGTTGGTTACCGTAGGGGGGGAGGGCGCCTGCAGGACTGTAACCATATGGTGCACCAAACCCTGCAGAGGGAAAGAGAGAGAAAGAGAGAGAGAGAAAGAGAGAAAGAGAGAGGGAGGGAGAGAGAGAGAGAGAAAGAGGGAGAAAGAGAGAGAGAAAGAGGGAGAAAGAGAGAGGGAGAGAGATCAAATCCACAAACCTATGACATTCCAGATCAGACATTATGATGCGTTCAGGGTCCTGTTTGTTCCGTTGGATATATATAAAGAAAGTTACGTGGAAGGTTCTACTGTGGGACAAAAATAACACAAATTCTTGAGTTGAACTTCCATCCGCCTATTTTCTTCTTTCCTCTCCGGGTCGGGTTCTAGTAGCAGTAAACGTCCCTCTCCTGCCCGTCCTGAACCACCCAGGAGATCCAGAGGCGTTCGCGGGCCTCATGGGACATATATAGACGTCGGGTCTCCTGAACCTCCTCGAATGGATCCCCCCCAACCTGAAGGAGCAGCTCTGGGCTCCTCCCCTCATCCAGTCCAGCCCCCCATGAAGGCATCTCGTCTCAGCTGATCGTGTCCTTCACCTCATTCTTCGGGTCTCGACCCGGAGCTCAGGACCGAAGGATGGACCGGTAGATTGGACAGAACTATGGACAGAACTATCCACCATTCTCCAAAACAGAAACAAAACCTAAGATTTTGAGCTGCAGAACTATCCGGTGCTTCTGGAGATCATGGACCGGGGAAGCCAACAGAACCAACAGACTGGACCCCCTCCTCACCTCAACGACCCCTTCAGAACCGTCTTACTGTCTGAAACAGCTTCAGACCTTTAATGAATTTAAACTGGGCCAACGCCGTCGACCCCAACAGCAAGGTTCTATCCCTGAAAGGTCCCCAATCCCCTGCGTTGTACAAAAAAAACCCTCTGATTGAACCCTTTAAATTAAATGTGACGGTATTTTGACTCACCTGGGGGGATGTAGCCGTGGGTGGGCGGGTTGCTGATGTACGGCGCCCTCGGGATGATAGGGACACGTGGAGGTCTGGCAGCGAGGGCCGGGAGGGTCAGCACCGAGGTAATGGGTCGCTTTGGCTACACACACACACACACACACACACAGTTAGAGAGCAGCTCAGTCACATGATGGCGGATTGGTTCTACTGCAGCAGAACTGGGCTCACAGGCGGGTTTGGACGTTTCTTCTTGTTGGAGGCGGACTTGGTGCCGAAGAAGAGGCTGTTGAGAGCTGCTAGCGCTGCGCCGGCTTTAGCAACCTTCTTGTTGGG
>JBBDHG010000411.1:0-269899 GCA_037951165.1 Lophius americanus
TGAACCGGGTCCGAGGCTGTTCCGACCCCCCCCCCCCACATGTCACTTCTACTGGATGCAACCTCAGGAAGCCAGAAAACTCCGCAGGCCGCTCCTCGTCCACCAGATGGGTGAAAATGACACGAGGGCTGAGGACAGCAGCACGCGCTCAGCAGACCATGGAAAATGGGACAGCGTCTCACATTTAGTCCTCACTCCACATTTCTGGGCCACTGTTCAATATCCATTACTAATGTAAAAAAAAAAAAAAAATTTCCCCCTGCTCTTGTTTCCTGGCAACCTGGGGGCCCGGGTTCCTCCGGCCAGAACCAGGAGAGAAACAGCTGCAGACAGGGGATAAAAATAATTAGAGCTCCACCGGTCTTCCAAGAGACACACTTCTAGCCCACTCCCCTCCCCTCCCAGCTGCTCCACTTCTGCTCCTCTGCACAATAACGCCATTCAGATGAAGATATCACGGCTCAATGTTCGCTCTGTGCCGCCGCCATAGTCGGGAGAGAAAACCCAAAACACACAGCTTAGAAAGGCTCGGATTCAGATTCCGTCTGGCAGCGTCTTTTCTCTAAGAACCGGAGCCAAGAACTCAAATGCTTGGGTTATACTTTCGCCTTTTAAATACCAGAGAACAGTTTAGACATACTAATGTATGTTAGAGGGTTTTTTTGTGCTATTTTCTACAGTATAGAACAATTCTAATTATGGAAATTTGGCTCTAATTTAAATTAGATTCACACTTTACATTATGTGGAAGAAAGAAAATACTGTATATACATATAGTGTAAATATATACTGTGTATATATATACACACACACACACACACATAGAATGATGTCGTCAATGATTCTGAAGTGCTGGAGATGTTTTGGGCTCATAGGCCGAGTTCTGAGAAGTCCTTCTTTATCAGAACCCTCCTCACGTCCGTTACAGAACCGCTTCAGTTGACTGCCTCGGGCAGCTTGCTTGAGAGTATAAAAGCAGGAGATTACTTTGAAGGATCTAAAAAGGTGTTTTTTACAGCTTTGGTTGGATGTCTTGGGTTTTGTAAGGCAAAGAAAACAAGATAAGTGTCCAAGCTTTTGACTACATGGTCCAGATGTGGGACTTCACAGCCATTCAACCCAATTATTATTACTAAATCACTTCAGCATTCCTTAAGATCTTGTATTATTTTTTTGACAAAAATCCCAAGGTGATATTTCTCCTCCATTCAAACGGACTCCATAAATGAGAAGAACACTTCCACACGTTCACGTGCATCACTGCTGCCATCTGCTGGTAGGAAAACACCACGGCGCTGTTTCAATGATTTATTTTCGGATTTTAAACACAAAAAATCCATAAATATACTTAGAAAGATGGGATATATAAAAATAACATTTAAACGACATCGCAAAAAAGGCAAAATATAGTAGAAAAATCTATTCCATTTAGTGAAGGCAGGCAGATTTCAGTAGAATTCTAACTGCAGAGATATGAAACAAATGATTGACATGCTGTTTTTAACAAGTGGATTCAATATATGGACAACTTTCCCAAAACAAAATCACTTTTGAGGTAAATAAATAAAACTCACAGCTGGAAAACATGACATTTGATGGGAATTAATATTAGATGGAATGTATTTGAACATTTCCCCAAAAATGTAGGATTGAAGATGTCCTTTGTCCTCCAAGCGATGGAGGCGGCGTGTTCAGTAATCCAACTGACACACAACATCTGACATCCCCTCAGAGATCAGCAGCACAGCCGCACGTAGATTCATTCAATGTCGTCTTCTGTTAAAGACTGAGCCCCCGCGATTCGCTGGAAAAGAAAAAAATATCTCTGAAATTTCCGCAAAATGGCGCCGAAAATGAAACTTATTTTTCATAAGAAGGTTTATTTATGTCGTAGAGGTGAAATAACCAAGAGCTACTGCCACATGGCTCTCAGCTTTGGATGGTTCTAACATTGATCTAGCACCCTTTCTTGTCCCAGAGACCACAAAAAGCAACTGGGGGGTTTACTAAGGATGCCACGTGAAAAGATTTAAAAAAAAAAAAATATTGAAAGATCCATCCGTCACAGTGAATCAGAAACTGGGTCATGCAGGTAATCCTCACCTGGCTGACGGAGGGCAGTCTGGCGAGCAGCATTTGGAATACTGGCGGCGGCAGCGTCTGCTCGAGGACCTGGAGCAGCTGCCGAGGTTGACCACATACCGCCAGCGCGTTGGTCAGGTGGTCCACGCCTTTCTCAAATTCACCTGGGACAGAATTTTAAAGAAAAAGATAAAAACAATTAGAATATTGCATAGTTCCTATTTCAGTAGCCCAAACAGCTCTGAGACACACGGTGTGCTGCAGTGTCTCTAATGTGGGGTCGGCTAACAGGGATCAGCCTCTGCAGCTCACACGTGCTTATGAACGTTGGGCTTCCATGAACCTGAGGACGGTTCACGAGTTGTCCTTGAAACAATGGAGTATGTAATAAGTACTGCAGACTGAGTGAAGATTAACCACAGGACAAAATATGCTACCTTAAATATCACACCCACTTAAAAAGGTGCCTCTTTGTAAGTAGATACTAGAGGTCATAATGTTATGGCTGGAGTGTATATGTATGCACTCCCTCGTTCCTGAGTCAGCTAAATGCATTTTGTTTTTGGATTATGTAGTTGGCTGTGTGTATTTTGTGTGAGGTGAGATATTTGAGTCTGGAGAGGCTGCTGTGAGTGAAGAGTGGACGGACACGTGGCTGACCTTGTGACAAACATTCCTCTCCCTGTTGGATTTCATCCAGGAAGAATTTCTGTATAGCTTCGGCGTCTTTAAGATCAGGCAGCTGCAAAGCGAACACAATGCATCAGAAAAACGTTCACTGGGTCATAAAAGCAACATTAAGGTGATTCGTACACGTTTGTCTTACCTTTGCCAGTCCGGATGTATTAGGGGAAATATTTCTTCTTCTACCTGGAAACAGAAGTAGCTTTATTACTCCCCAGGAAACACGTGGTCAGGCAGCAGAATGCTTCACCCGCTGATAATCTAGTTTGTAGATGATTTCTATCTAGTATCTCAGTGTAATACGGAGTAAATGTTAGAACTTCTCAACTCTTAACACGAGGTTATAATGTCGTGTCCTTGAAACTTAGTTTGCCCCACGTGTCTACCTCCACAGTCGAGCTAACCTTCTCAAATTACGCCACACTTACGTTCACGGAGCTTTTCTTTGAAGTGAGGGTCACTCCGTCTCCTTCTGTCGAAATAAAAACAATATGCAACGAAAAGAGCTCCAAACACACCAGCTAACGCCGCGCTCGTCCGGCCGCTCATCGTGTCTCGAACCTCCGAAGAGAAGAGCGCTGCACCTTAGCTAGCCCTATGCTAAGGAAGCCGGAAACGGAAGTACGTAACTCTTGACGTCACGGCGGCACGTGTCTAATTTTTCCTTATAGGTTGAATTGTTAAAAAAAAACTGTCACGTAGAAATGACACAATATGATTAAAGAACATTTATTGAAAATTAAATCTATTAAACCAGACTTTTACAGGTTTATAGCCAAAATATTCTACTTATTCTATTTTTTTTTTCAATGAACCAGTAAGTTTTAAGACCTCATTGAAACAGATGCAACGAGTGTTTATTTTTTCCCAAAATACTCCACAAATGGCAAATTTCAATTATTTCTAGATTGTCTATATGATTCATGACAAGTGTCCCTTTATTTTTTGCGAAACATTTTAGCTTCTTTGACCTGCCACAACCCTGATGCATACCCCGACACCAGCGTTTGATAATATTCCTGATGAATCTTTTCTCACTCCTCAAATGCAAAGGCCTCCAGTTCTGTAATATTTCTCTATGCAACTACTTTCTAGATTTTCATATAAGGTGAGACGGTGATGCTCACCCCCAGAATGTTCCATGTGCTTCTCCTGATATCGAGCTTCGGTGGACTCTGAGGTCTGTTTGGCATCATTGTCCATTTAGCTCCAGCTTCCTCACAGATGCCGAGACATTTTAATCTGGATTTCCTGATGCTTCCATCATACCCTCTGCATGCTGCAGGTTTCCAGTGCCCAATGAAGCGAGCCAGAGCATCAGCGAGCCCCCGCCATGCTGCTCCGTAGTCTCCTTCTCAGCATATGCTTCATAGTGCAGCATCCCAAACCCTCTGCTTCATAACTCCAGAGCTGCTGGAGCGGATTTTCCTTTCTGCATTCAGGGCAGCGGCGGTGTACGTTTTAGAGTTTGGGCGTGGAAAATGTATTTATACCTTAACAGAAACAACTGGTAGGAGTAGAACTATGAAAGCTGGAGAAAACATTTAAAATCTGTTGCGTTCAGCAGAATAAAGTTTCCCTCTGAAATGGAGTTAAAGTATCGCGCATACAAAAATTAGAGCTATTCATAGATAGAAGGTAGATAGATATACATATCTAAAATAAATGTATCTAATGGCAGGAGACACCGCATACTTCACAAACTATGGCATTTATTTCAAACAGAGGCTTTTCTGCTTTGCTTACATTTGTACAATAAATTACACAGTGACCATCGTCAGATGAGCCTAATAAATACTATCGAGCATTTTGTCTATAAGCTCCATTTACTGTCTCTTCACCTACGCTCAGGAACATTTCCCATATACAGGTTCATACAGGTTGGAAAGTAGTTCAGGCTCATCCAAAAAAAAAAAAAGCAACACTCTTCCCTTATAAACACAACCATAAAACAAAACACGGAACAAACTAAAGCAAAATGTGAAAAATGGAAAGAAAGAAGGAAAAAAAACGATCATTTGAAACGGATGATAGAAGCAAAAGAAAACGACAATAAAGGAAGTCAAATAAATGTGTTTTCCGGCAGGAGAGCCGGGACCGGGACAGAAGGAGCAGGACAGACATGCTCAGTATTTACACTAAAAGTACAGTTAAAAGCATAAAACTGTCTGTACAGGTAGGTACACGTTATTAACAGTGCAAGATATTAAATAGTTTGACTCAAAACACTTCTCAAATATACAAATGTATAACAAAACCATACAATTACAAGTGCCAAACGAAATGTAACTTCAGGTTATGATACAGTTGGGGGGGGGGGGGGGAGGGGGGGGGGGCGGGGTCTATACAAAGGAAACACTGGAGATGTCTTTAGAAATGTACACACGTACGCCACTGTATAATATAAACGCACATTTACAATATCTTTACCTTTTATCTGCTCGTATTACAGGAAGTTTTTGGTGGTGGGGGGCGGGGGCGAAGGCGGGGGGGGGGAGAGAAGAAGAAGCTGGCATGTCGTTATTGATTGTGAGATGCCAAAAAACAACCAAAAGAAACGGGACGACGCGTCGGGCCAGAATATACTTCATTAAATGACTTCCGTGTGTGAGACACTGCACAGTCAGCAGTTCATGCTGCGAATACTTATGGCTGCCTTCAAGTTACCGTCATCTGGTCGCAAACGTGCGACGCGGAGCGGTGGGAGGGAGGGAGGGAGGGGGGTTCAAACGCTGGATGAAAATGAATAAAATGATGGAGGAGATGAGTAGAAGCCTGGATTCTCCACCTCCCTGTTGGCTTAACAGTTGCACCCAAACTGGGTTTAGTATTCAGTAGTAGATGACAGGTGACCCGGTACGAGCCGTCCGACCCGGTGTGACCCACCAAACGGTGTGACCCATTCAAACCATCACGCTGTCAGACTCAGCTCTTCACCGCCTGCTCACTCACAGCATTATGTCTTCTTTTTTTTTTTTTTAAAGGGGCATTTTGTTCCAACCGACACTCTGAAGAGGCTCAGGGGGGAAAAAAACCCACGCCGCTCTTTTCCAAAGCCTCTCATGGAAAAGCACAACAAGGCACTACAGTATCGTTCCACCGGTCGTCCGCTTGAGCTGTCAGTGGACCTGTGACGGTCCGAGGATGAGTTCACGCTGGTACCATCGCTCCGTTGGTGCCACCAGAACCTTAACACGCTCCTAACTCCTAACGAAACTCTGCAACGTGTGTTTTTGTGGCGCTGTTTTTACTCCGATGTTTATTTTAGAAGCACTAAAGAGGGAGACACGAGTCCGGCGAGGGAACTGGGCCCAGAACACAGCATTGTTTTTGGAAGATATCCGTAATACGATAATACAAATACAAAGATGTCCAATCGGGTCGTAACCTCCTCCTTACGACTTTAGTTTGTGAATCTTTTGCTTTTCATGTAACTAAATTTGTATTTCTGCCAAATATCAGGGACAGTTCTGGTTTTGATCTGGACCAGGAGAAGCGATCTACGCGTGTGAACGCATCCTGGTACCACATCCTGTGACCGGACCCATCGACACCTTGACTTTAAACCACATGAACCCTTCTCCACCAGGGCGGACAGAGAAACGTGAGAGAGTTTGGTTTCTGGGCCCCGTAATGCCAATGTGGCGGTGCTCCTCTGAGATTCTCACCACGGCGTGGCGGAGCTACGAGGACGGTCCTCAGAGGGGGGCCGACTTATCTGCAAAATCCGCCCCCCACTAACTAATTAAAGTAATTATTGCTCACAAAAAGAATTCATATAAATGTTCGATTCAGGAGCAACGGAGGCGATTTTGTGGATTTTGTTGTTTTTGTTGTTGACAATAATTCCCCCCCTTTACACAATCTTCATAAAAGTGCACTTAAGTGCCGTTAGCTTGCCAAGAAAACAGTTGTCAATAAAAAATAGTGCTTGTTTCTTGTTTTTTTTGTGTTTTTTGTTTTTTTGATGTCTCTGGTTTGGATTTTGTGCCCCAGTAGTTACAGTAAGTAAGTTGACTCGTCCGTCCCGCTGAGAGGAAACGGGGGCGGTGACCCCGGGGTGCTGGTTAAGTGCTTCGTGCAGTGTTCTCTCGCCGCTTCGTCCTGTCACCTGCACTCCACCGATACCCCAGAGTTCTGAGACGAGGAGGATGAGGACGACACCGGCGGGTCGGCCAGAGTCAGCATGACTGCCGCGGTCAGTGAGCTGGAGGATGGCGAGGAGGAAGAGGAGGAGGAGGAAGAGGAAGCAGCCACGGCGCCTGCGGGACACAGAAGAGTCAGTGTTGAGGGTGGGAGGTGGGCGGAGTCTCCTCACCTGAGACTTGTTGAAGTGAACACTAAATGAAATGGGTTTCTCCACAGGAACTAGTTCTGACTGAATAATTCTGGCAATGAGGAACAACTCAGATAAATATTTATGACCCAAATCATGAACATATTCTGAAAGCAACTCAGAAACGTTTATTAGGTGAATCATTTAGAGTGAGGAGAGGGAATATGGACGGAATAGGATTAAATAATGCTAAATTCTTCATAGTACTATAGAACTTTAGTATTTATTACTTCTCTTATGTCACATGATGTTCATCTGTTCGTTAAGACAGGCAGAATGATTCTGGTGTTTTTACAGGAAGTGGTCATACATCTAAAGAAAACCTCCGGACAAGGAAGCCGTCCTGAGACTCTTTTCCAGGACATTTTCAGTTCGGAGCTCGCTGCTACAGTATGACTGACATGTTCTCGCACCATGCTCTGATTAACCCCCCGTACCCACAATGCTTTAGGGGGTCGCCCCAGCGGACCGTCTCGTTCCACATATTGATATGGATTAAGTTTGTCCATCGGATTCCCTTCCAGGCACAACCCTCCCATTTACCCGGACTTGGGACCGGCACTAGATGTTACTAAGTTTTGTGGAATCAACATGGTTACTCCTGCCCAGTAACGTGGGGTGGGGTCCGTGGTCGGCTCGGGTCGGGTCAGGTCGGCTACATCTGCCAGAGCTCAAATCGTATGAACATACATAATTCTCGCACACTGACTAACTTGCAAAGTAATATTTACGACAACATTTTGCTGCTGGACCATCATCAGGGGAATTTTACAGGACTTTTGACCTTTTCCTCTCATTTCCCTGGAAAATTGATCCATGATTTCCCAAGTTTTCCAGGACGAGTTGGAAACCCTGCCTGATTTTCTGATCTCAACCGCGTTTTGAAACCAGGCTGGGTCTGAGCCGCTGGGCCGGGCTTCTGACTCGTTTGACATTTGAGGAGAGAGTTGAGATCGTTTTGCCCCCTGAAGACCCTTTAATCGTTGGCTTCGCTCCGTGAAATGGCGAGACTCTAAGCTCCAGCTGTCCACAGGGGAACTTCAGTGGGATTCAACTACCAGATGGTTCCACTAGTTCTTCACCTTTATTCCCAGGTCGGACCCCCTGATTACACGTCAGAACTGCTGCGGGTCTCCACCAGAATCTAGCATAGCCCTTAAACGCCCTTAAAAAACAAAAGAACTACGCAGATCATCCAATCGACAGATTAAGTGGCTCGTTTTTTTAAAGAAAAAAAACTTTATTTAATATTTTGGTCTAAAACATATTTTTTGATGGGAAAAAACATATTTTTTTTGCGTACTACATTTTAGAATAGTCTTTTATTCGTCAATAATATTCCATGTTGATTTAGTCAGAGACTCAGGGGTTTAATGAGGTCGGTCTCGTCTCACCATCATCTCCATCTATCAAACACTTTTCATAAACGAAACCGTAGAGAGGAGCAGATTCAATTAATTGTGCGTTTGATTCTAATCTATCTGATCTAATGAGTTCTATTTAAATGACTGAATTGATTTAGTAAAATCAGGGTAAATGGATAAAAGAAAGGAGGTCAGTGACTCACTTTCCCGTTCCTTCTTCTTCACGCGTTTTCGCCGCCTGTCAATGGAGGCCACCTCAGACTTGAGGGAGAGGTAGTGGTTCCTGATGTCCTGCAGCTTCTCCTGGAGGAAGGAGATCCTCTCCAGACTGCTCATCTTCTCCAGGTCAGCTGGGAGGAACAGAAAGGATAAATGTTTTAGACACACGAAATAAACACATATATGTGTCAAAACGCAAAATTCAGTAGGAGGTTTTTTTTCCACTCATTTTTACTCCAACGGCTTATCCGTAACATGTTTTTTTTTGTTTGTTCTTCCCAATAACGAAGGAATGAGAGGAGTGACACTCACACGTCTGGAAGCTCCATTTGTACACCCGCGGTGATCTCCCGTGGTTCTCTCTGTGCTGGGCGTGGTCGGCGTCGCCCTGCTTGTGATACTTATGGCTCGTGAGGGGAGGTCGTCCGTGACACTTGGGGGAGGTGGCGGCGGCGGCCTTCACGTCCGATGTGATGTTCTTGGAGGCATTTGGTTTGGCCGGACCCTCGACGACAGACTGGTCCTCACTGTCACTGCTGTTGGCGGCTGATTTGAAACACAACAGTGTGAGACCCCGGGTCCTTTGTCCCGACTGCAGTGAGAGCCATATAACCTATATACCTATAGGTTATATTGCCTATATACACCTATATAATGTCTATTTATGTGTGTTTACATATACACAGGTTTTTTATATGTCTGGTTTTCTTCTACGGTCACTTTACAACGTTGGAGCTGCTGTAACGCACAAGTTTCCCTGTGAGGATGAATAAAGTTTCTTCTATTCTACAAAAAAAAAAAAAAAGAGCAGGAGACCCCTTCATTCTTTTCCCACCTGAAATCTGTAGTTTCCTGTCAGCACACCAGTAAAATAGAAATCCTGACATTTGAGTAGGGAAGTCTGACAGGATATCGGAAATTCTACCTGCAGCACTGCTTACCTGCTTTCCTGTTCTTTTTGGGAGGCACGACGAGGCTTTTACGGTTTGGCTTTTGTTTCTTCGACGCTCCACTTGTCGGGGATTCTTTCGGCCGCTTCTGACTCACAGACGCTGCAAGGAAGGAAGATGCAATGAGTGAAGGAGCAAGCAGTCGGCGTTGGCTTTCTCTCTCTAGAAAAACAGGGATCAAAGATCCGTTGTGGCCGGTTTAATGTGGTTTGTACCTTTGGACTTCTGCTCGCTCTCCTGCTGGCTGCCGCTGCTCAACTCCAGGCTGCTGCTGCTGCTGTGGCACGAGAGAGCGACGTCGAACACCTTCAAGGGGGAACCCGCCCCCTCATCCTGAGGAAGGTCTTGCAGCTCCCCTCCCAGACTCTCCACTTCAACCGTGCTGCTATCGGTCTCGCTGCGCCCGCCCGCCGCTTCCTCCTGCATGGGTCCTGGAGGAAGAGGGTCGGAAAGGCAAGGCAGGGGCTCTGAAGGCAACAACGCCGGGGTAATGGGTGCTGGGGGGGAGGGAGGCTGTGTCTGACCGGAGTCATCCACAGCACTCCCTCCTGCTGAGGGGGACTCTGGCGTCGTGGGCGGCGTGTTGAGAACAGAGTTGCTGCCACTGCTCGGGAACTCTTGAGGTCTGTCGTTCTCCGTCTGCTCCTCCGAGGCTTCGTGCTCGGGCTCGGCATCCCGCTCGACGCTCGGCTCCTCCAAACAGGAGGGCGCCGGCGGAGGAGGAGAATTTGCGGCCTCCGTGTCCGAGTCGGAGAACAGCTCTTTCAGTGTTTTCTTGGGCCACTGTGCCTGGATGCTTGACCACACATCTTTCTGGCCTTTGGAGCGGACGGTGGGCCTCTCCTCGCCGTTCCCAGTCATTTTGGGCCTCTTCTCGGGAATCTCCCAGAATCCAGTTTGCCTGCCAGCTTTGGTCTTCTCCTTCATCCCGTTGTATTTCTTGGAAGGGGAGACTTTGGATTTTGAACGACTGCGCTCCATTTCCTCCGCTTGCGACCCGGTCAGAGTTGAATCCTCGTCATCTGAGCTGCTGCTCAGTGAGGCTCCTCTCTCCTCCCCGGGATCGGCCGCCCTTTCCTCCAGCTTCCTGGGAGAACCTCCGGGCAACCAGTCGGCACTCCTGGTGTTTCTGGTTTTAGCTTTGGACTGATCTTTCTTCTCTGCGCCGTCGGATCGCCTCTTCCGGGAGCTCGCCTCTCCCTCCGGCCCCGCTTGGCTTTTACGCTTCCCGACATCGGCACTGTCTGGCCCGGACAAACCCTGGCTCCTTCCTGAGGCCGGAGAAGGTTTGGATCCCTCGCTGGAGGTCCCGCTCTCCCAGCACTCAGCTGCTTTGGAGGGCTCCGGCGGAGCCTTTCTGGGGCTGCCTCTGCCACCTGGATGGTCCGGTTCGTTGCTCTCTCCATCCGCGTCGTCTTGCTCGCTCTCGTCTGTGGACATCTCGGAGGCTGAGGCAGAGAGGACAGAGGTGTTAGGTTCAGCAGGACGCCAACGAGCCGAGACAGACCACTTCATAGTCAGATAGTCCTGATCTGCTGTAAGTGTGCATGAGGACTACAGGCTAATGAGTGTTGCTACCTTGGAGGCCATTGAGGATAGAAGTAATTTCTATAGACTTGACTGGAGACTGCTGAGTCCCTTTGTCCTCACCCTCGTCCATCTTGGAAAAGACATCCTGACTCAGGCCACATTTGGAGCGGGGGACTCGGTTACAGTCGGACGAAGGGCAGAGGGCTTCTCTGTCATTGAGCCTCTCCAACCGGTCTCGTTCCCTCTCGGCTTTGTTCTGTCAGGATGGAACATGGTCAGTGATTTGCTGCGCGACACCACGGCAGGTTTTCAGGCGTACAGTTAAAGCCGTACCTTTATTTTTTTGCGGTGCTTTATTTTGGTCACGTTCTTATTGGCGGGACGCACGATCTTCTCTGCTTTGATCCATTCGTCGTATCTACAAAGACAAAATTAAGTGCAGAAACAAGAGAGGATTTCATAACAGATCTGGGAAGGAGCGGAGAAATATCCAAGAGCACCACCCGCCACAGACACGACTACTGTCCGACCCAAACATGCTGCTGTGACACAGAAAGCCTCCACAGCAAAGGAGGGAATCCCATGGCGATAAGTGGAAGAAGACAAACCGTTACGATGAAAGAAAGAAAGAATATTGACACCGACCACCACACAAATCATATTCAACAGAGTCCCAACTGTACCAAGGGCGCTACTTGGGTCAGATGAGGAAGATGAAAGGTTTCACAACATCGCACACAACAGACACGATGCAGAGAACATCCCCCTGTTGTTGTTCATAGAGTGCTAGAGGACCACGGAACGACATTGAGACGATGAAATGCTGATTGCGCTAGTTAGCCTTTTTCATGGTACCCTAACACTCTACTTCACACTACGTTAACTCTGACCCACTGGGGAGGGGGAGAGGGTTGAGAGGTAGAGGTGAGTGTAGCAGCACTTTGGTTGGCCTTTCACAGAAATCCAATCGGTAGCTCACGTTACCAAAAACCACTGGCTGGGTGAAATAAGTCCAAATTCAAGCCTGTCTGTGGATTTGGAAGAGACAGACAGCTGGGGGACAGACAGACAGGGGATTCCGACAGAAAGTGAGCGAGGGATGCTGAGGAGCGAACCGCATCAACCCGTTACTCAATTCCGTCTACGCCTCTATAGAGGAACCAGGATCCTCCATGGTCAGACTACTGGCCATGGAAGTGGATCAGATGAAGCAGAATTGGGAGGACGGGATGCATCTGTTACTGTAGCGGTGATCCCATGAGCTGAATTGTAGGTTAAGAGATGTCTTTTTTTGAATTTTTAGGGTGAATATAGACGTTAGGTGATCTCTCCCCAAGTCCTGTCTTACCTGATGTTCCAGCCACAGTAGTGCACCAGGTAGAGCACCTCTCCCCCCTCCACGTCTGCCTCTTTCACAGTGGCCTCGTACGTCTTCAGACTGCGGCCTCGCCCATACCTCACCTGCACCTTCATCCCCGGGGGGTAACATTCAAACTCCTCCCCTTCCTCCCCCTCCTTACTGCTGTCATCCCTGAAAGAAAAACAGTTCAGCACTTCCTGTCCCTAGGCTGCCCCGTTGAAGACTACAGAACCCACACGCCCAGTTCGCTGCCCACTGCTAGGAAGCCAGTTGCCTGGTTTTGCTCCACCCGTGCCTTCCCCCTGTCCAAGTACAACACTAGGCCCTTCCCTATTATGACATACACACCTCCCATTTATGTCCTTATGCCTTAATGCTAGTCCTGAGTAACCTCCAGCAAATTACAGAATTATTCATGACTGAATCAGTAACAGACAGCCAATCAAAGAACAGTACATGTTTCAGTATTTAAAACATTTGGTACCACTTTACAATAACTTTACCTTTATAAAAGATTTATAAATGGTTTATAATTAGGTCATAAATTAGGTTGTAAACACTTTATAAGTCAACGTTTATAAACTGTTTATAACACAGCTCTCAATTTATCGGTGTGGATCGCTATTTGGCAAGATGAAGTTAGCAGTACAGATAAGTGTGCTCACTATTTGGCAAGCTTCAGTACTCTACTAACCTTTATACTTAATGCGTTATATAGCAGTTTATTCAAGATTTGTAAAGTGTTTACAACCTAATTAGTAAACCATGTACAAGCAATTTAAAAATCCTTCATAAGGGGGGTCTTATTGTAAAGTGGTACCAAACATTCTTTCATGGCAAAAATCAATCATGGGCAGTAACACTACTGTTAGGCCTTCTGACCACATATCCACATACAACGGTATCGGGATTCTCATTCACACACACTGTAGTGAAAAAGCAGCCACAAGGAGGAGCTAGTGGGAAACAGGAGGTTCGAAGCTGCTGGGTGGAGCAGGAATGCTAGTAAGTGGTTTAGGCGCAGGGGCCGCGGGGGCCACAGAGGCCACGAGGGCGGGTTAGCACAGCAAAGCACGACTCGGCAGGCAGCGCTGCAACTGGAAGCGGGGCTACAGGAAGGATGCAGAGCCAACAAATCCAATTTGGTCGCTGCCAGAGAGACTAAATACAAGTGTGCGCACGGCGATCCACACCATCCCTCCTCACGCGGCGCTGCTACCATCACAAGCCTTCTGCCGACAGATCAACCTCAACCACCGAGAGGACGCACAACTGGAGAAGCAGCCACCGCCGACAGATGCCAAAAGGGATTCTGAGATCCTGAACATAATCATGATCGCAAAGACATTTTCCACCAATCGGCAATAATTATGGTCATTAAGCATAAACAAGGAAACATATAAGGGCGCAATCACTGAGGGAGAACGCATTTACAGCTGCAGCCGTTCGTCAGATAATCGCTCAGTCTAGTGACAGAAAACAACCTGCAGCTGTTTCTCTTATTTGTTGTTTCTTGTGAAAGAAAAAGAGAAAGAAAAAGAAAAAAGTGAAAGTTTGCTTTTTTTTGTTCTTGCTTGAGAATAAAGGAAATATTTTAGGGGTTGTGATGACATCACTGAAATGAGGATTATTTTTACAGACCCTTTTAATGATCGAAAATAACCAACGGACTAATTAATAATGTAAATAATCCTTAAATGCAGCCTCCAACAAAATATCGCCTTCATGAAAAACAAAAAAAACTGTTAAAAAAAAGGCTCCCCTTTACATAATCAACTGCTGTAATTAATGTAAATTATAATACAGCTTTTCTCTGCTGCTGATGAAAACCCGAGCTACACGCAGAACGAATCACGGCGTTACGGTATTTTATCAGAAATGATTACGACCATCCCTCCTACTTTGGTATGAAAGCATGAAATAACGCCCTTAGACTGTCGATTATCTCTGGGAGAGTTTTTCAAATGGACATATCATGAAAACTCATTCAGTATCTGTTCTTGTTGCTTATACCGCTCAGGGCTGCGGGGGGCTGGAGCCACCCCCAGCTGACATTGGCTGAGAGGCGGGGTACACCATGGACGAGATTCATCAAATCTGCAGCAAAGAGGTAGCGAGTGAAACGGTTCTTCATCGTCCTCGTCTTATTGCTGCTCCCTTTCGTGGTCGCAGCGGCTGATCTGTTAACCGGGGCAACGAAAATCTAACAAACCCACCGCTGATCTACCAGCCCACCAAATCCACTGACAGACCGACCCCTGATGCCGGACCATCAGCTGATTGGCTCTTACTCAATCGTCATGAGAGAAAAACATTTTCCTTTTGTGACGATTTTATGGCAGTGTAAACAGAACCAACCGCTCCGTTCCGGTTCCCATTTGGACCACTTCCACATGTGGTCAACAGAAATCAGACACAGGTTGGATTTTATTTTTGTGGTGTGACCCCAGTCTCAACCGTCAGGTCGGAATTCATGCGACTTTCACGTCACCTTCCGTCGACATTCGTCACAAAGGACAAAAACAGCGTGAACCCGCCTCAAACGACCCGATGTAATCCCATGGGGACGGAATCCAGATGGCCGTTAACCACGTGTTCAAGGATATATGTACGCGTGTCCGGTTACCTCGGTAACAGCAGAGAATCACCGTTTCTCCCTGGTTTCTGCAGAGAGGACAGTGAGCCGAACTGTGTCAGTTATCTTTAATCCCTGGAGTCGTGTGAATGTTCTTGGTTGAACATTCACACGGTTCTTTGATCGGGACTGTCCTCATGAGCGGGAGACGTACATTGATCCGCAGGGAGGGACGATGTCCGCAACGATGGAGGAGCAAGTTGGAGGAGTTCCCTCCTCTGGCAGACACTATGTTTGTCAGATCCGAGGCCGTCCCCTGTAACTGATTTGACTTTACTTTCCAGGGGATGAAGGTCAGCGAGGTCTGCCTCGCTCCTCTCTGCTGCGTGCGTGTGTGGAGTCCATGATGGAGTCTGACAGGCCGTCACAGGGAGGCGTGTGAGATATTCTCCCATGGATTTAATAATACCAGTAATGAGCCGTCCCAGTGAGCAGGATGTCCCGTCTACACTGTAAAAAGAAGAATATTTTCACGGGGAACACAAATGAAGGAAGAACTATTGACCCTAAAAATGAAGGTTGGAACTTCATCATTTTTTTTGACTTGAAAGAATTTCCAAAACAGGAATTTTTCACTTTCTTCTGTTTTTGAGGTCTAATCATGCACTGTAAAAATACGAAATTGTTTATCCACTTAAATCAATTACTTCCATTAGTAAACTAAATTGAATGAAGTATTTTTCAGTCTATAAATCTAAGTTTGAAATACTCCATTTAATTGCGTCACCAGTAGAAGTAATTTTTTAAAATCCCCAACTATGATCTTTTTACAGTGTGTGATGTTTGTCTTAAAAAGCTGGAGGTATAAAATAATGCCATATTTGTGGATTTACTGTTTTTACTTACTAAACTAAATGTTGTTTTTTTGAAAGACCTGAAATGTTAAATAGTTATGCTATTGGGGTCTAATCATGCACCGTAAAAGAAAAATGTTGATTCATTTAAATAAATGACCCCAACTAGGGACCTCCATTAAATTGAGAACTTCTTCAGTTAAGTTGAAAATATATCATTTAATTCAGTGTTACCAGTCAAAGTAAAAAAAAATTCTTTTGAGTTAATTAAACTCTTTTTACAGTGTTTGAATCGCCAAACCCCCACACTTTGACCATCTGTAGGAAGAATGATCCTGAGAAACCCAACAGAACATGTACCTGTACGACGTATAAAATCAGAGGCAGGGGTGATGAAAACCACAGACAGCGAGAAAATGACCAGAATATCCTGAGAAGATTTGAGGTCCTTTCACACCCACAACAACGGCAGTACATCATCAATCTGGACCGCCTGTGTACCAGCACCAAACAACCTCAACACAAGGACCAGCCCGGGGGGAAAAAAATCATCAAAATAAGACCAAACTATGCAGCTACCCAGAACAAACATTCATCAACAACGCTGAAAGGTTACCGCCACCGAAACCACGTCTTTCCTCTCAGTGTGGGAATGCATCGTTGACAACACACAAACACATGGGACATTTATCCGAGCTGAACACTGAAAAGCCCAAAAATGAGATGGACAGAAGGAGGGAGAGAGAGAGAGAGAGAGAGAGAGAGAGAAAAAGAGAGAGCTAAAGAGAGAACAATAAGGACAGAAGGAGAGAGAGAGAGAGAGAGAGAGAGAGAAACAGAGAGAGAAATAGAACGAGAGAAAGAGTGAACAAGAGTGCAGCCATGTTGTGTGCGCTTAGTAAGTGAGGCTGGGTCAAACACCCCCAGCCAGTCCCACCAGCATGGTGGGCCAGGTGAGCCATGTGAGAGGTAGCAGACAAGCTCCTCTAAGACGTCTCTGCCGGCTGAAGCCGCCGCCAACGCCGCAAGGAGTAATAATAGCACAGAGGGCAGCGGGTAAAAGCTTAGTTAGGAGACAGAGACAGGAGAACTCGCTGCTCTCTAGTTAGCAGCTAGAGGTGCGTTGGTGGCATTATGGGAATTAGTCAGGAGGGTCTTTCAGGTTGCTGCTATCACCAAGGGAGGGGAATGCCTTCGGCCAGACGTATACATTCAAAGTCAAACTGGGTACCAACAGTTTCACCATGCATCAGCCCCGCATGAAGCTCATTTTTGTGCCATGAAGATTTTTTTCTTTTTTACCGCCCTGGAGGAGGGACCATCTCGTCAGACAACCTACCCAGAGTTGTCCTTACTCTCCTGGTCCTCGTCGACCTCCTCCTTCACGCTCTCGGCTCGGAGGCGAGCGGTGGCCGAGCCCTCGTCCGCGTCTACGCCCAGAGGAGTGTCCTCGTCGTCGTCTTCGTCGTCCTCTTCGTCTTCGTCATCGTCATCGTCAGCAATCCCGCCATCCTCCCGCTCTGCCGACGGCGCTTCGCGTTCTGTTTTGTTTTGGGCTGAATCGGGTTTCTCCTCCTGGGAGCAAAAGATGTTTTCGTTACAATGTGGGAAAATTAAGGATGGACCCGTGACTCAGATCTGAACCCGGCACCATTTCAGGAGAGCTCACCTTGCAGACGACAGAATGTCCAGAATGTTCTCCATCCAGCAGGTCTTTCTGCTCCTCACAGGTGGAGGATGTGGCTGCTGATCCTCCTGCGTCCCCCTCAGACTTCACCTCCCCCTTGGTAGCCTGCTTCAAAGGGAGGTCCATCTTGAAGGTGATGGCGGTGGAGGTGCAGTATTCCTCAAATCCATTCAGGTACCTGGACAAGAGGGTCAACATGTCCAGAAGAGTCCAATTCAGCTCCTCCTCTCAAACACCTCCTGCATTTAACACCACTGAACGCTGATCATGAAAGACTAGAAGATTCGATTTACAAAGAGCACAAAGGACAGCTGGACAAGAAAGACATCTGGACACCTGGACATAAAAGACATCTGGACATAAAATACACCTGGACATGAAAGACATCTGGACACCTGGACATAAAAGACATCTGGACATAAAATACATCTGGACATAAAAGACATCTGGACACCTGGACATAAAAGACATCTGGACATAAAATACATCTGGACATAAAAGACATCTGGATACAAAAGACCACAGACTGAATGTCGGTCTCGATGGAACAGTACAGAACCAAGAGGTGGGAGAGATGTGGGCCGGGCGTTTCTACATACTTGCGGTAAGCACATTTGACATTGTAGCCAGCAGCAGAGTTCAGTATGGGGATTCCCAGATCCTGATAGACCTGCTTCCAAACGGAACCGCTTTCAATCTGTTCAGACGTGGAGAGAGAGAGGAAGACGAGGGCGGAGTCAGCACACGCCAAGCGTAACATCTGTAGCAAAAGCCGACCTTACTCCGGCTCTTTCAGCGCCACTCACGTTTTCAAAGCCTCCCAGTTTGTTCACCAGCCTGTAGAGCTTGAACAGGTTCAGGTTCCTGTAGCCCAGAACGGGCCGCTTGTTGATGGGAGTTCCTGAAGAGGAGGAAGATGATGAAAAAGTTCTCTAACTACAGGCATTCAATGCTTTCCACCGAGTATAAAAGTCTCTGTGGGAAAAACTCAGGACGCCCCCCCGGTAGATGGAATCCATCAAACAAAAAAAAACAAAAAGTTATTTCCTTGTTGATTGCAATTCCTGTAAATTCAAACGCTTGATTGTAAGTTCCACTTACAAAAAAGAAAAACAAACATTCATTAATCTAGCAAGAACATATCGTTTAGAAAAGATACGCCCCCCATCATGAATTTTGTCATTTATCTTTTGAATTTAGTCTTAGATCCGTGTCAAATGTCAATATTGAGTGATGAATTTTTATGTGTTTTGATTTTAACTCCATAAAAAAAATGTATTATTACTATTATCATTATTAATAAACTGAAAATGAGAAGGAAATTCTGGTAGAGTTTTATTTTTGATGGTGTCATCTCACCAATGTCTCGTCTACGTCATGGAAAATTCAAAAATGACACTAGTCGATGTTCAGAGTTAACAAAATGAATGTTTATCCAAAAACCAATAAGAAAAAAAAAGTGAATAAGCTTTAAAAAAATTTTTTTTTTTTTATAAATTTAAAAAAAAGTACCGCTTCAGTTCTTGTGAGTAGAAAGTTTCATTAAATAATAAATGTCCTTATAATAGTTAGGGGCTGGAAACGAAACACGACAGAAGGAGGGATGGATCCCCTTCATACATCTCATCATTTTGTTTGTGGCTCAATAAAAAAGTACTTCTGATTTGGGTTCAAGTACTCCACTAACGTCTCATGTTGTATAAAAAATAAAGCAAAAACCCACATTGAAACTTCAAACTGAAAAAGGTTAAGCCCTGAAGAGAAAGCCTCTAAGCCTCAGTCTTATCTGGGCTCACCTCTGTCCTCCATGAACTTGTAGAGCTGCTGCAGAAAGTTCTCCCGCTCCTCTGGGAAAGGCTCCACCTCCTCCTGCGGACAGGAAACAAGACAGTTTGAGGATCCTCTGCTGCTTGGAAGTCGTGCGGATGAAGAGCGGGTGCGGGGCTCAGCCTCTACCTCCTCCTCCTCGCCGCTGTTGTCTTCTTCCTGCTCTTCGTCTTCATCCTCATCGTCATCCTCACTGCTAGAGCTATCTTCTTTCACCTCCGTCTTCCAGGTGCCGGGGACGACAAAGTGCTGCTGGAACTCCAGCGCTGCGTCGATCGCTTTTCAACACGCACAGGGTGAGATGTTGCACATTAAACACGTCCAATGAGAGCTTCATTCACAAATATCATTCATGACCTCATTGGTCCAGAGAGAGAACAGTGGACCCCCAAAGTTAGGAGGATGTCGGGGTCTCTCCAGCTAAACAGTCACAGTGACAGAACGTGTGACATTTAAGGTCAAAGGTTACCCACATGTCCTGTAATACAACGGCTTAAAACAGAAAGAAATCAATACTGGTCTATAAGTACCAGTGACGGTATTTGTTGACCCGGGCTCCAGGAGATCCGGTTTGGGAATCATTTTCATGTTCCGCATTTTGATCTGGCATAGGTTTCAGGCCCAGATGCAATCCTCCCCATTTACGCGGACTTTGGACCGGTACTAAAGGTACACTATAGGTACACTGGAGGCACACTAGAGGTACACTAGAGGCACACGTGAAGTATACTTGAAGTACACTGAAAGTACACATGAGGTACACTTGAGGTACATTGGAGGTACATTGGCTTGTGACCCCATGGTTTCTGGGTTTTATTGTTGTGTCACATCTTTTTTGTTTCAATAACAGACCGTAAGCATTTGGAAAGACGCAGCAGTAACGTTTGTCATTGGACGACTGCATGTCGCTCCAAAAATCGCTATCTTTCTTTGACTATTAATGGAGTCTTCACTGACGTCAGGTTAGTGAAAGCATGAGCCCGAACTCAGCCCAAGCACAACTTTGCCGTTTTGGTACCAATCTAGGTAATCCTCTTACCTTTGTATGAATAAAGAAAACTATAATAATAATAATAATAATAATACACTATTCAACTTTGTAGTTGAGCTCCGGTCAGAGAAGTTGGGGCCTTGTTCATATTCACTTGCTAGTCTTGATTTGAATTTGTGGATGCAGCAAAAAAAAAAGTGTTTCCTGACAGTCATTTGCCTCAAAGTTTCTTGTTGGGCCGGAGGGGTCAAAGGTCACACACATTCTATCGAGATCAAATTCACAAAAGTCCTTGAATATTTTTGATATTATGGACTATTGTTGGTTAAATCGCTTGAATTGACTTGTTTAGAAATGTTTGTGAGAACGTTTAACTATTTGCAGAGTGAACAACCTCTTCTCTTTTCATTTGAAAGCCAGAGTTGTCAAACCCAAAGAACCAAAACTTTCCCAGATCTGTTGTCGCTACTGTCCAAACACTTTCTAGATCTGCTGCCGTTTAAAATTCAGAGTAAGCACACATCAATCATGCTGATGCAGTACAACTTAAACTCTACAGTCTCTAGAGGATTTTCTTTTTATAGCAAAAGCAAAACCATCAGAAAATGATCACATTGTGTTTTATTGTTAAACAATGTCTCACCTTTTTGGATAGAACTGACATTATAAAAAGAAAATTTTGATTGAGCGAGAACGTTCTTAGGATCAGCAGTAGAAGAAGGCAGCCCGGGCCCGGTTAGAACTGTTTGCAGTGGCACAGAACCGCAGGATCATTTAGCCACAACGTCGTAAGTAGCGCGTAACCGCCAAGCAGCTGCTTTGTGGTGCGATAAATATCACAGATATGAGTCAACCACCTGTGTATACTGAGCCTGGCGTGAAACTGAGCTGCCTCCTAACAGTAATTCTGACAGTGTCAGAGATCCGCTGCTAGAAAATGGGGGCACCGTTGAAAAAAAAACAAAAAAAACTGATGCGATCTTCAAATAGAAATAGACTTGAGAGTGAAAGGAGCTTTGGCACTGCTTTTCACAAAACGGACACAGAACTTCTCTGTCTTCAGTTTGCTTCCCTACCACCTCCTCGGTGAGGACGTCTGTCCACACAGACCAGCTTGCTGATGTCAGTAATAGGGAGTGTGCTTTGCAGCAGTTGGGCGAGATGAAAGGTTGACATGTTTACTTTAAACTCACCTGGTTTGAGCATCGCATCGGCCTTTGGAGGGCAATCGCTGTTTATCTCGCGCACGTCCTTCCGAAGCACCGTGTTACTGTGAGACACAAAGAGTCTTTAGAAAACGTGCACTGGAGTGAAGGAGTGTCGACAGAAATAAGTATTAGTGAGTTAAGATTCAGCTCCATGAAACAAATGTGCGAGTATAAAAATGAAGCTAGTCACTCTCAAACCCTGTCACTGGTAAATTAGTTTTTGAACAAGTTTACTATTTCATAATAATGACTAGGAAAAGCACCCAGAGAGCGCAAACCTCCGCCAAGGCACAACAGAACCATAGGATTAGGAAAACTTAATCCAGATTCCTCCATTAATCTACAGACAACTCCAACAAACTCTCTTGAGTATCTCTCAAAAAACTCTGTAGCCGCTCGTCTCCTGGGCCTTCCACTTCAGCGTCTCTGTTCAGCCCACCGGGCCCCCAGCTCCACCCCTATAGGTAACATCATAGAAGTCAAAGGAACTGTTGAATCTGAGCCTCAAGCTCCACCCCCAAAGAAAAATCAATGAAATCGAAGGATCGAAGGCAGCAGTAGCCACATTGTGAGGTCACTACTCCAAACAGCTTATTATGTTATTTTATTTCATTTAAAAACAAAAATGCGAAACACATAACGTCACCAACGTGTAAATTTAGTCCCCTCTAGAATATTGCAAAAGTCTACCTCTGGGTAAAATTTCTTGCAAACCCGTCCTGTGGATTCCCTATTACCCTGCTCACAAACAAACAGACAAAAACATAACCACCTTGCGGGAGCTAATATTATTATTATTATTATCAATAAAAATAACGTTATCCATAGTAACAACAGCAATAATAACAATGAGTCAGGACATTTCAGTATGTTTCCCAAGTCTTTGATTCTGGTTTTAGACAATAATAAGCGGATCTCCTCCACGCTCATAACCCCAATAATTAATATTATTAATATTATCATTATTATTATATACAACATCAGAACAGCAGCTGGACTATGTGCTGTTGATTTAGCAGACCACTTATTGATTTTGTCATAGACCATCCCCAGGTACGTAGGTACGGACATTAAAGGGTAGCCAAGAAGGGCATAAAACCTTGATTTAATGATATTTCATATCCATGATCTCTCTTATTGTATTAGGCACATTTTTAGGACGGTGATTAGTTTTTCATTGAGACTAGCTATATATTTAAACCCTTATAACCATGTAAAGACAATCACTTATAAAGTCTGGCACCAGGTGACTCAAAATAATGAAATCAAAGACAGCGACAGAAAGGATCACAGTTTAAAGTTGTAGACAGGATTCAAACATAGCTCCAGAATATAACATCGCGCTAGCAGGGTTGCCGGATTTGTGGGTTGTGGTTGTTGGGGGGGTGGGGTGGGGGTGGGGGGTGGTGGGGGGAGCTGCACTGCTCAGTGCACTGAGCAAAGATGCTGAAGTTGAAGCTGCCAAAGAAAGAGGAGAGTTGAACGGTTCTGTAGTATTTGAGAGACGCAGATTGAGTTTGCTGTAGTTTTTGGTAGATTCAGAGGTCTGCAGTGACTCTGCATCAGATTTTCCTAAATAAAATGATCTTGATTCTGATCTCAATAATGTCGACCTCAGGCACTGCTGAGTCTTGGCGGAGGTTTGCACTCTCTAACGGTTTTTCTAGTTTGACGTTTAATGTCTGAATTGTCTTTCCTGCCTCTCATGTGTCTGTATTTGATACCAAACGTAACAAAACCAAACAGTTCAACCAAACAAACGGAGAATAGGAAGTTGCTTCTCTTAACGCACTGCACTAGCCTAGCACACACTTAAAAGAACGGGGATAGACATCTACAGACAACTTTGTCTGTTTGCTGAGTAGTTCTCTCTCACAACAAGGCTGTGGTTTGGCAGGGGGGTTGGAGTTGCTGGGCAGGTTGCAGCGCGGTAGTGTGCCGTGGCCCCCCGCGTGGATCTCCCCCGCCTCCCCTGCCCTCCAATTTTAATCCATGTAACCTTCATTCAGATACAAGCTGGGCATTTCCGGCATGGGTAGCTTGTTGACTACAGGTCCTGTGGGAGTCTGCCCCTCACCCAGGGGCTGTGCTGTTCCTTCTCTGGCGTGACTGGAATCAGTCAGGTGGTGTGGATCCACTGTGGATCAGTCGTGCCCCCCCCCCCCCCCCCCCCTCATCTCCCCCCTGTCCTGATGTTTGGTGGCCCCCCATGCGTCGTAGAGCCGTGGCCCTTCTGCTGGCTCTCGACGTGAGTTGGGTCCTCTGTACAGGTGGGCTACTACAAACCAATCTCTTCGTTGTTACTGCCAGTCTTTTCAATCCTTGTTTGTTTCAGTTTTGTCTTTGTGTTTCGCACACGGTGGACCTTAACCTCTTCGATGAGAACCAGGTATAAGTTCTAAATAAAAGGGACTAGTCCCAGTTAGTCCTTCAAAGAGGGTTGGTGTAGGTCACAAACAAAGAAATAATACGAATCTTCCGCGAGACCCGACTGCATGTATTTCAATAAATGGTTCATAGCAATCTTGGCACAAACCAAAAACTTGCAGACGGTTACAAAGAAGAGGAAAAATCTGTTAAAATTCCAGAAGACATTTGGCACAGAAAGCAAACAGCAGATGAATCCATGTGGAGTGTTGGCCACGTTTCTGTCAAGCGCAGAGAGGCTGCAGTAAGAAACCACCAGCAGAGTGTAGAATCCTGACGGGGCTTCTTCCTCTTTGGCGTGCCTCCATGCTGAGGCTTCGGGAAAGCTACTCCAGTTTACTTCAACGGTGACTTACAACTAAACTAGAGTGATATATGTGCTGAATATACGTGCTTAAGTTCATTGTGCTTATATTTCCAGTTGAAGCAGGGATGTAAATGTTTTTTTCATGGGGATGTTTTGGACTTAAGCTCAAATATAAGTTGATTGACTGACTTGGAGAAATCCCTAAATGATGAACGGCAACCAAGTATCCAACATAACCCCAGTATTTTACTTTGTGCGTTTTCTTTTCACTTGAAATGAAAATTAGTCGTGACTCACAATTTTCCATCCTTGAAAGAGCGAACAAAGATGTTGTCCCTCTTCATCGTCACGTCTTCTTGGCAGTCCGGGGAGATGACCTTGTTGCACAGAAACAGGAGACAGTCAAGGGATCAGATGAGGTGGCACTCATCGTGTGTGTGTGTGTGTGTGTGTGTGTGTGTGTGTGTGTGTGTGGGTGTGTGTGTGTGTGTGTGTGTGTGTGTGTGTGTGTGTGTGTGTGTGTGTGTGTGTGTGTGTGTGTGTGTGTGTGTGTGTGGGTGTGTGTCTGTGTGACGGTAAAGCAGAGGAGGGGAGGCTGCTGGTATCAGAGTACAAGTCAATCACTGAAGTATTTTCAGTCAAAGGTCACATTGATGGATTACAAATATATGCTAGAACACAGACTCACGTCCTGTGAGTCTGGTAACGAGAGCTGCTGCTGTTTGCAGGAATAAAGGAACACAATGTGGAGTTTTAGCGCGACACCACAATTGAAATCGACACCTTCTTTTTTGAAGTAACTATGAGAGCAAATATAACAGAGCCAAAAGTGGGGGAGAAGCGAGCACAAGGCCGATTATTTACAAAAGGATACAACAGAGGGTGACGCTATGGTGATCCTCCACAGCTGTTAGCAGCAGAACATCCACGTACAAGTTTCTGTTTTAAGCCCCTAAGAAGTTTCCCTGTTTCACATAAAGAACAGATTTATTGTGAAATTAAACATTTTTGGTTGCTTTTTTTTTGGATTATTTATCTAATGGAATATAGCAAAGGGAAAGTAGGTGGATGAGTTGTACGTGATGTAAAGTGTAACCAGACCTCAGGCTGGGCCACTAACCACATTACTGTGGTCATGTGACGCCTGCCACAGGTCTAATACAGAAGGATGCTGTTTTGGGGATTTGTTTTTCCAACAGGACACTGTTCCTGCTCTCTCTGTATAAACAGAGACACACACTCACACACACTCACACACACACACACTCTCTCGAGATGGACTTTTCTACTTGAACACCGAGGTTGATCTTTGCTCTATTATAACGTGCCCCTCTCTCACACATAGTGTACACTGCAAAAGTACAAATAAAAGCATCCGGTCCGCACACACAGGCCCGTTTCCTCTGACTTCTCTTTTTGCTAACACTTTAAAACCCGCTGTTTGCCAACGCTGCGTGTCTTCTGTTAAACGAGACGTCTAGCGATGTGATACTCCACCCCTCCGACATGCAGCCCCGGCGTAAACAGTGACAGGCTCCTGTCGTGTACTTCTCTGCGCCGTCACAGGGAGGCAGCATGGAGCTCCACCTACAGAGAGCCAAGAACAACAAACCCTGCAGGAGGCGGGCCCTGTTGACACTTCAGTTAAAGGGACAGCTTTCTTCACCCTCACCCCTTCTCCCCCGCTCCTCTTGTAACGCTGACATAAACAAGCAGAGCCTGTCATTGTGAGCTAACGGAGGTTGCGAGTCAAGGGTGGGTGGAGAGAAATAGGCTGGAAAACAGAAAAACCATTGTTTGTGCTGCATTGTTGAACACATGAGGGAGAGAGAAGCTTTTTCTTCTTCTTCTTTTTTTTTGCCATGATAAAAATTGAGCTGTCCTGCTGTCTGAAATTCATTTAACTACTCTTCAAGACCAACCTCAAAAAGTTTGTTTGAGGCTTTTTAAAGACGTCAGCTGACTGTGTAAAACCATCTTCAACACGATGAGGGGATTCTTCTCAGTAATCAGAGTCCTGCCAGCACAAGCAGGTGTTCAGACGAGATGGCAGGAGCTTGAAGTGTGCTGTCGGAGCAGCAGCGGTCATGTTTGTTCAAAGTGAACCAGACGCCAGAGCCAGTTAGAAGCTGGTTTTCCACCGGCTGGAGAGGCACCAGAGCCATGGCGTTACACCACAGAGGCAATATAGCCATGTCATTATATCTCATTATATCACTTCCTGTTTCAAGATCACAAACATTTTTGGTTCCACTCTGGCACCAGTTGTCTTGGCTGACTGCCCATTATTTGGCTATGGAAAAGCAAAGAACCAGCTCTCAATGAAACTCTGGCCCAGAACCAGACCCAGAACCGCCATGGTAGAAAAAGAGTGTATGAACTCACCAATGCAGGATACCACGTGGTCTTCTTTTTGTCCCCGGTGGCGACCCCCTCCACACAGACCACTTTGCCAAACAGGTCTTCATTTTGCCGCTGATCACTCTCTTCTTCTTCACTGGAGGATGAAGACAACTCTTCCTCTTGACTGTGAGGGAAAACAAAATTTACTCAAAACAGCGCAATTTAAAAACACAAACAAACACGTGGATGTTCAACTATACCCTCCAGAATTATTGGCACCCTTTAAAGTTGGGACTCTGAAACGGTGAACAGTGACTTCCTGTTATAATGGGGTATAAATATGAGGTGACACAGGCCTTAATCTGACTGTCTTCACAATGGAAAACACCGGCGAAAACAGTGATGTGCGGATAAAAGTTGCAGAGCTGTACAAATCTGGCAATGGATACAAGAACATTTCTCAATTTCAAAATGCCAATTTGAACACTTAGACTAATAATTAAGAGCTTTAAAGAGAGCCGAGACAAAAAAGAAAAACGCTATGAGGTGGATGGTTCGATTGGCTAAAGACTCTCCAAAGACTACAGCCAGAGAGGTCAGGGGTCAGTTGAATCTTTAAGTAGGAAAGTCTCCCTAACTGCCATCAGATGGCGCCGAAACCTGTTTGCAAGGGTAACAAGAAAAAAAGCCTCTGCCGTCATCCACAAACAAGCTAAAGCTCCTACCGTTTGCTAACACCAAAGGGACTTTCAGTGGAACAAGATCAGAGGTCAGATGAGACCAAAGTGGAGATTTTTGGCTTCAAATGTCAACAATGGGTTTGTCGCAGCGAGAAAGAAATCCATAGAGAAAAGCCCCTCATACCCACTGTGAAGTATAGACAATAACGTAATATCCTCTGCCAAGAATCAGAAGGTAGACCTCTGGCTGGACCTTCTAGCTGGACAATGATCTGAAGCACACCTCAAAATCATTCCACGATGGTTCCGAGATCACAAAATAAAGGTTTTTTCTTTTACCTGTCCATGACCCCACAGAACATCTGCAGGATGTGCTGCAGAGAATCTGAAGGAGTTGAAGAGATTCAGTTTGAAGAATTGGTCTAGGGGGCACTGTACATTCCATTACGAGTAATTCAACTTCAATTTAGTCACAACTTAGACACTGCAGCACACTGTGACCATGAGAAAGTTCAGCAAAGTAAACCTAGGAGAGGTCCACTCAATAACTTCTCAAATATGAGGAGTTGTTGCCCGTGTGATGAGGAAGAGGTGGTTACCTACATCTTATGCTTGGTGTTGGTTTTATAAAGGATTACACAATTGTTACTTCTAACTTCATGGATTACGCCAACAACGCTTGGACAGGAAATAGAACCCATACCAACGCCATTCCAAACTATAGGGCTAGGATGTGTGTGTGCCAGGAGCTTTAGGCTCTCCGTGTGGCCCATGGTTTACTCCAGGTTTTACGTTTTACTCTGCTGGTCGGGCAAAACAAGCCATTTGATGAAATTGCCTTGGCTTTTAGGATGTTGTGATTTTCCATTATCTGACATTTTATGGATTCAATATTTTAACAAACAGGATGATTAGTCACAGCTCGGCTATAATGAGAGAAATTCTTCTATTTCATATCCAAGGATGTGCTGTATACACTGATTATGAAATGTAATGGCTATGCTGGTCTCTGCAAACCAGTGCTCTGTTTGTTTAACTACTGCACAGTTAGTTGACTTTAAAAATAATCTGTGTAACAAAAACATCAGAAAGATTTAGTCCCGCTCCGCTGGGGTGAGTTCCCTCTTCAGGATCAGTGTTTTGGAGAGCCGGGTCGGTCTCGGCTGTCTGACAGTGATGCTGATGGTCAGGATGACACGATGACTCCGACCAGCAGACAGGCAGCCGTGTCTCTGAGTGATCATGCAAGCAACACCAGCAGGCAAACAGATCCGTCATGTTTGCATGCCTCACAAAGCCGCTCTGAACTCTGTGTACACACAGTTGCACAACCACACGCACACACGCACACACACACACATACACACTGGCTGAATTTAGGGTAGTAATATAGCTGCAGCTACATTAACAGCAAGTCAGCTGTGAATTCAATCTACTTAACGGAAGAATGACTTTAATTCTTGTAGAGAGCGTTTGCGCCTCATCCTATGAGCATTGCATTAGAAAACTCTTACCCTTGTTTTTACGACGGTGATTAAAACTAGAAACCGCTTCGGAAATGTCAGCGTGCCTGACATTTGGTACGTATTTCAATAATTATATTGCCCCCCTGTTAAGTAATCCAGTTTTTATGGTGAAAGGTCTAAATTTGGCACGTTGCCATGGTAGTGATAGTTAAATTCCGACTTTGAGCCCATTTGCGATGTTTAAGGCAGATCAGAACGTGGACAGTGGAGTTTTGGCAACTTCCTGTCAGATCATGAAGGATGGACATTTTCCAGGTTGCCATGGCAACATCATGGTGAAACTAAACTGTATTTTTATTCTAAGTCTTATACACGTTTTTGCTAAATTTCATAAATGTAGGTGAATCTCAATAGCTACTCTATATGGAGAGCTAATGAGCCATGTGGCTCCGCCCATGACCACAACCACATTACTCTAACAACGCCCACATTACTCTGACAACGCCCACATTACTCTGACCACACCCACATAGCCCTGATGACAAAGCCGAAGAAGTTGCTTGATAAATTGATATCTATCGTTTGGCCTGATTAAGTTAAGAAATATTTACCTTTAAATTCACAATAGTGGTTAATGGAGCCGTTTGATGGACCACCCGGTCCTCTGCTGCCCAAACCATCATGTTGTGTGGTACCAGTTGGGTTTTAAATGAACCAGCACAAATTTTCCAATGTTTCAATGGAGACATTATGGATGTGGAGTCAGAATTGTGGCATTCTGACTCCGTAATAGATGTAATAAAAGCATCTGTGGAAGTTCTCCATGTTGAGTGTGACGAGACTGGGTTAGGATTGATAAACTCCTGTTTTGTGAGCCTAGCCTCAGTCCGCATGGCGCCGTTCAGGTTCAAAGAGGCGGGTGTGTCTCCAAAGAAATTTCGTTAAGGACAATTCCACAACGGACATGTTCACCTCCAAAGCTTCGGAGGTCAGCTGATCCCAGCGGGGCGTAAACCAGCAAATGTACCAGCACCAAAAAAAACAATTATTCTCTTTATTCCTGACAACCTCAGACACATCCACGCCGTCTGAATGATCTTATCTTTTTGAACGCAGCCATGTTAGCCCTCTCCACATTTCAGCAAAGCAAAGCGACTCAGAGTTTCCTCTCCTCATATAAATACTCACAACCAAACATAAGAGTTCTCCAATTAACATGAGAAGAAATAATGCTGGAGACGTAGCTGCTTATTTGTTTACCGTTTGTACGATGGCGAGTGCAAAGCGAGGTCCAAGAATCTGCAGCCGGGACCATTCTGTGTCGATACGGCATCGACTTTTAGGGGAATATGGATTTCTCTCTCGCAGAGCAAAGGACGAGGAAGGAAAAATGAGATTATGTCGCAGAGTGTCCTCTTTATAACCACAATTATATTCAGCGTCAATCAGCGCCCCCAGCAGCTCCCACTCCCTAGGGAACACCCTGCAGTCTTCCATGAGTTGGCACGTAACAGCTGGAACGTTTGAGTCCAAAAGGGGGCGAAAAAAAAAGAAGAGACATGGTATTATCCGCTAATATTAAGCAGGACCACGCTGTGGTCCCAGGGACGCACAGATGCCCAGCGTGATTAACAAACTGGAGGAGGCGAGAAGGGCTCCTGGCCTCAGGGTCTGCTTATGAGGGGGGGGGGGTGAATATGAGAGTACATATTTCATTTCGACCGCTGTCAGCATACACATAGTGGGGGTAGCCTGCTGCTGTGGATGGTACAGAAAATCCCCCAGCAGCAGCAGCAGCAGCATCAGGGACTTCTGATGTATTAAGTTAGATTGGATCCCTGCGGGATGTACTGAGACGGGGGCGATACTCACATCGGGTTTGATCGTCGGCCGCGGTTGCCCTTCTTGCCGATGACAGGTGTGCCGAAGTGCTCGGGGTTGGTGAGAGGGAGCCTGTCGAGTGTCTGAGGAGGAGAGAGGAACGAGAGTCAGATCCACCTTCTCAGACAATGAAGCTGCAAGACAATAGATTTATCTTCCAAACCTGGAAGAAATTCCCTTCAAGGGAAGTCATCAGTCAGAAATGGAGGTTTTAACAGAGCAGCACAGACAGTTTGACGACACCGTTTTTTTAGGGGTGTACCGATTGCGATTCTCATTGGCCAATCACCGATTTTTATAAAGTCTGTCCAGCTGATTCCATTTTTCATTCTTTTCTTGAACATTTTAAAACCACAGTTGAAAGCATCCTTACGTACAGTGGGCTCGTGACCGGCCCTCAACTCGCGCTAGCCTTAGCCTCTCTGCTAACATTAGCGTCTTGAAACTTGCTATGTTACTGGGGATGGTTCAATTTGAAGTGTCTGATTGAGTTTGCTGAGCCGAATGTTTTCAGGGTCGTTCCTCCACAGCCTATTTTGTCCTGACTGGCGTCTGGTTTTCTGGTTCGCTGGCGAGATGTTTGCAGCCACGGTAGCCCATGCTTGGTGTGTGTGTACAGGCACCGAATCCGTCTCAGTGAGGCTGCTGGGCCGACTGCCTATCGCACCAACCAAGGCCTCCCGGCGCCGATCAATCAGGGCACCTCCGCTTTCTTCAGTGGTAATATGTTATTATTCGTGAACAAACGACCAAACTTGATTTGAGTGCGATTGTTTGTGTGACCAAACAAAACGAGTTCTCTTTCTTCCTCTCCACACTGTGGAACTAAATTCGGCATTTTTGGATAAGCACACGTTTTAAGCTGGACGCCCTTACTGACGCCCTCCCCAGCTCCACGGGGACACTGGCTTGTTTGCCCCTAGAGGCTAATGCAATAACACCATCAAAGGATTAAACAATAAGTGGGAAACTAGCGCCACACATGAGGTGTGCCACAGCACAACTGCGGAGTAACGTCACACTCGCCTCGCTCTCTGCAAAGTGGCGCGCTCCTTTCAGGCAGAGGGAGGAACGCCTCAGGGTCTTCTCGTCGCCGTCGTCAAACACTGTTGGAAATGAGAGACAAGGTGTAAGAAGAGCTGTGAGATGTTGTGTGCTGGAGTCCACTAAGACTCCCAGAGAGGCATAATAAACTCCCATCTCAGTTACAACATGTCTCTGTGATCTGTGACGGTAAAACCAAATGATGTTGGATTGTTACGGCTCACACGGAGCCTTCAGCAGGCAGCATCCCTCGCGTTCAGCTCAGATCCCAGCCGGCTTCAATAATCCTCTGTTGTACAGAGTGAACTAAACATTTGTGTCTAAACTGAAGTGAAATCTCTGCAGACTGTTTTACAAGGAGCATCCACGTCAAATGAGAAAAAGAAAAGAATTCTGAAGAAGTCTTTTTCACTGTCAGCAGAAACACAGGTGTGTGTAGTCTCAGGTGGTAGAGCGGTCATCCACCTATCTGAAGGTTGGTGGTTTGATCCCCAGCCCCTACTATTAAAGTATTCTTGAGCAAAATACTGAAACTCAAGTTGTTCCCAATTGGTGTGTGAATCGTAACCGCTCCTGGTGTATATATATGTACACACACACACACACACATATAGATATATATGTGTACAATATATATATATACACACACAGACAGAAATATATATACACAAACACGTACATTTATATGTAGTAGAGTCCGTTTTTATCATTATTCGGCGCTCAAACGTAACAGACTTTGTTTTTTCTTCTTGCTGATGAATGAAAGGAGTGAAAATGTGCCAGCGCCGGTGTTTCTTGACAGGGAAAAGCCCATGAGGACTGTGAAATGGCGAGCAGTTGCTGAACGTCTGCAGATCTGAGTAGGAGAGATTAGTCGGGATTCTTTGGATTTTCCAACAATGAACAGACTCCTAACAAACTTTCCTTTGTGTTGTCTTACAATCAAACCGTGAAAACCATCCTTGAACACGTGGATCAGCAGAAACGTTGTGGTATGCAAGACGGGCCAGTAGTTGGCGGTGTAACTTATCCGCGCATCAAGATCAGGCTCAGTTAAAGGCAGCCCGTTGCATTTTGGACCAAGGTTGGCGGCGATGGCTGCGTGCATGTCCTCACAGTTAGTTTTTTAAAAGTGATATACGGCTTCCAAAATCATACTTGCACCTGCATAGCAAACGGCTCAATAAGCCTCTAAAGTGACCTAAAGTTATAGTCCTTGTAAATTGTAAGATGAACAAAGAAATAGGTAATAGGTAATAGATAAAATAAAAAATAAAAACACTTGCGGCTTCACTTTCGCTGTTTTTTTTTTAATTACTGGGTATCCACACATCCTGCCATCGTCATTTTTTGTTGTTGAAAACGTTGAAGGCGTCGCTGCCATCCTGTGGTTGTGTCGATGCTACCATAAAGCACACATTATGTTTCATGTGGGTGACGATGGAGACAGTAGACAGTAGGCGGGTTTACATGGGACACTTTTCTCCTATCCGAAAGTAACCTGTCAAAATTGCAATGTCGGTTGTTGTTTTTTTTACAAGCTACCTGGACGGCGAGGGCAGGTCTGTGGATGCGGAGGGAAGGCAGACAGTTTGCGATCCACTTACCAACAGTATATATACTGGCGTCTGTCAGCTTATTGATCGTGGCCTCCTGGTAGACTCCATCCTGGTTCTTGACTTCTACAACAGCACCCACCTGTGGGACGGACACACGGCTCTTACATCCTTATACGCTGCTAATGAACAATCTCATTTAAGGTAACGAGTCAACCCGAAAGATCAATTTTACATGGAACCTTTTGGTTTCCTGTATTTTTTAAACCTAAAAGTCAATGAATAAAAACAACCATTTTCTCTTAAATAAATGCTTTGGAATGATCATTCTTCTGTACAAATGATAAAATAAGTGCTGGTAGATAATATGTGTTCAGTAAAAATGGAATAATTATCTCAAAAATATCAAAACATGGCTAATAGACCATGAAACGGCCTTAGCTTTGATTTCATGTAGTTCAGACGTCCCGTTGTTCCAAAGTCACAATCCTCATTAAGAGTATGCTGAAAGCTGGAGCAGCACCGTAAAATGTGCAAAAGTACCAAAAGAAACAATCATTTCTCCCCGGGGTCGTCTCCATTCTCAGCTCAAATGTTCAAAAGCACCAAACCTTCATTCTCATTTTCTCTAGAAAAAAAACCTCTGCAATGTGTTCTATGGCAATGTTCCAGACTGTCTGTGGAACCTGAGTCTCCATCTTTCCTGACTTACCTTCAGAGGGCCTTTGATGTTCTCATCATGAACCTCAGCAGTGGACAGATCTGGTTTAAGGGTCACCTGTGGGTGGGGGAGGTGAGAGGGGAGGAGAATCGGTCACATGGATAAACAGACAGTTCCTTAAATCCCAGACTGGACCACATCAGGGTTCCCGTTGGAAGAGGCGGCATGTTTCTAGTAACGCTGACGGACAGAAGTAATCCGATTACAGCGGTGGATGCCTTCACGCAAACCTCGGGGGCGGGGCAAGTTTGCTTGAGATAAATAACGGGATTGATTAGGCAAACAGCACGCGCCAAAATTGACTGTGGCTCCTTTCTGCCCTCGCTGAGTAACTGACCCTAAACTGGCAACTGCTCTCCATCTGCTCGCGCCAACTGTGGTGGATGTCTGCGGAGAATTTGAACCGACCCCCCATTCACCCACCCGCCCACAATCCTCAGTGCTGCCTAAGTGAGTCATGGAAGATCATAATCTCATCATGCCTGACCGTCTTGCAACTGCATGGCAACCTGGCAACGATGGGTGAGTGACAGAGAAAACAACAAACGCACAAACAGACATTGAGTGTCAGATGTTTTTTTGTGAAAGGTGTCAAAGCAGGCAGAAGCAGAGATTCTGTTAAGCGTTACAAATCCCACCCCCCTTTATATATCACAATACGTGTGTACTTCCTTCCTCCGGGAACGTAAAATGTGTTTGAGAGCATTAGCTGGTTGAGAAATTTGATCAGGAGGGAACTTTTAAAGAACTTTTGTTTGAATTGACTCTGTGCTAGTTTGAATCCGCCCCCGTACAAGGGCGGAAAACGGGGCAAGAACTGCACACGATGTTCCCTGCAGCCGGCTTCACAAACAAACAGCAGGAACAGCGATGAATTCCTCGCTGAGAAGTCAGGGTCAAGACAGTGACGGCGAGGGACGACTGAATATACACTGTACTTTGAGTTTCCAGTTCATGATGAGTGAAGAGAGAAGGCATAAAAAGCTTCCCGAGGCGGCGTTTCATTAGTTAGGAAGATAATAACATCCTCTCCCGGCGCTGAAATAATGGAATCCCTTTCTTCCCGCTGACAGTCAGGGAGGGTTAACTGCCGCTGCCCGCAGCTTCACATAGAGCATCGACAACTGATCCGACCATCCTGATGATGTCCAAGGCGCCGGAATACGTAGCAGATGAAGAGCAACATGCTTCTGAAACCTAGCAAACCTGGTTTCTGGTTTCTTAAGACTATTAAAGACTATTTTACCATTTGTAATGTCGGCTCAGCATCAGGCAACAAATTCGGAGTTAGCAATTATGTCAAATTACGTGGAAAACCATTAAAAGATTCATTTTAATTCGACAATATCCTAAATCTGACTTGACAGCCAGTTGGTGCCAATCTGCCGCTGTACACAAATACTTGATCCAGGCTCACACTGCATTGACTTTTAACCTGATTATAAAATCACAGATGATCCTCGAACAAATACAAATGTGCAGCATCCCTAAATTTAGAAAAAGAATATTCCCATCAGACGACAAGATTTCTCGTGATCCCTATTGTTAGCCTAAAAGGCTAAACTGTTTACTGTTGCTCGGCAACGCAGTTAGCTGCTCTGTGATGTCGCTCTCTCCCTCTCTCTCCCACTCCGTCTCTCTCTCACACAAATATGATCTCATTAGAAAAGTAATGAAGCAGTGACTTTTACTAATTTGTGTCTGCTGACACGGATGCCACAGCAACTGGAGGAAAAATTGAATGTGGGCAAACAAGCATGAATATTGCCTTAGTTCAATTGGGCCTTAAAATGTAAAATATATGCAAATTGAAGAAACCGATTTGGAGGAGAAGCCTATGGAGCTCCAAGAACGCACGTGTCAAATGTCTTTGAATTTTATCCATCGGTTTCTGACAAGATTGGCTAGACAGGACCCCGTTACCTACAGGCATGGGAGGAGGGGGCACAAATATCAAACACTGGTGAAAATAACAGGGGTGGTGCTAATCATCCCCGGGCGGATCTGGAGGAGTGACACTGAATCTCTAACGACTCACACCGCCTGATAATCTGGGCCAAATAGAACCAAATCAGCTTTCTCCTACAATTCGCAGGAGGGGTGAATTGGGGTGAAATTGAGCTGATATTCTGGTAGCATGGCCCACCTATAGAGAATGTTGATCCATTTAAGCATTTACATACACCAGTCATCCGTAACATTAAAACCACCCGCACAATATTACATAGGCCACCATTTTGATGCCAAAACAACTGTTGGATGGGACAACATGGGCTAACCTTCACTCCCCAAGCCCATCAGTCAACCTCGGGTGCCCATGACCCTATCACCCCATCACCAGTTGTAACATGCGTGAACAGTTTGTACCACTTTGGTGGGTACTTACAATTGCAGATGGGGAACACCCAAAAACACCCGCATTTCTGGAGATTCCAGGTGACCCTACGGAAATGATCAAAGTTGCTAAGATCCTTACGCTTGTCCACTTTTCGCTTTTTCAAACTTCAGGAATAAATGTTCACTTGCTGCCTGATATGTATATCAATGACAGTCTGACTTCCCCAGTCGGTGGTCATAATGTTATGGCTGATTGGTGTTTTTTGTTTCTCTCACTCAGGATACTCTCATATTGACATTTTATGATCCATTTGATTTCATCATACGTACGAGGAGAGCTGCTATGGGGAAAACAAAGAATTTTATTCCATTTGAAGGAATGTGGCGTTTTTCTACTAGTTTGTTGAACTGAAACAAACTAGTAGAAATCGTGGGATAAACACTCAGAACATGAATTATTACTGTGCCAGAGGGTCAGCCCAGACTTGACATGTGCTCATATCATATTGAGAGATTACCGACGTGGCGCCAATTGACTCTTTGTAGGTGTCGCGCACAGATCATCGACATAAATAAGAATGCCACGCGGATCTTTTTCTGGGTTTTAAGAATCACTCGCGAGACGTCGGCGCCATATGCTGCAGCCATCGACTTTTGTTAAAAAAGCAGACGGAGATTAATGAACCAAAGAGCCAAAGAGGAATTCATTAAAGCTGATTATTCAGACTCACAACAACCACTGAATAATTGCCATGTTTCGGTGTTTGTGTAACGGAGCTCGTTTTAGACATTATAGCCTCCAAAAAAAGAGCCAATTAGTGGGCTAATTAATTTAGGAGCTGATACAGTCCTAATAACTTCTTTATAGTCTGCAATTTTCATCAAAATGCACTACATGGCCATGTTGTAATGTCAGTAGAAGACCAAAAAAAACACGCTCATCCTTTGATGGCAGTACATCACGGCTCTTTTGTCTCTGAAGGGGGAACCAGGTTGCTTCCACGTAGTGAAAAATCCCGCATCCAATCTTTGTTCCTCCCACACAATCGAGCAGAAAGAGACAAGTGATCTGTCTCTGTTGTATTTTCCAGATGCTCCAGCCCCGCTGGGACAGGAGATACTGTAGGACAGGCATCAGGCGATGCCTTCATCATCGAGGATTAAAACCAACGGACTCGCAGCGACCCGAGTGTCCCCCGCCACAAAATGTAGAAGCTGAGGGCGAGAGGGGAACTGTTTTTATAGAACCAAAAAGGACGACGCTGTGCAGGATTTAGCAAATTATGACGAGCAAAAATAAAATGTAATTAAAATTACAACAACAAACATTACATCATTTTTTATTTTTTAAATATCTCAATCTCGAAATTGTGGGTCGTGGCGAAAATCCAATTTCGGTGAAGGGCGGGGGGGGAAAAAGAAGGGGTAATGTCTTTTGGAATAAACATTTTTCAATATACCCTGAAAAATTTAAGACATTTACAAACTGCAACCTCAAACAACCTATTATTATTATTATTATTGTTGTTATAATTATTATTATTGAAGTTTCCCACCAAATACTACATGTTTAAAGATTAAAGATTGAAAACTCTGCTTCACACCTGAAAGTTACTGAATAGACATTGAACGTATCATGCAGCATATCTCAGTGCACTGTGCCGCTGACACTTACGTTAGCGAGCTCCTGCTGGTGTCAACAGAAAACCTTCATTTTATTTTAGTTGTTATTCACACTCAAGCATCATCAGAGATGCTTTTTAGAAATAAAATAAGAATAAAATAACCCACAGCGCCACAAAATCTCAAAAGGAGGACAGACGAGGTCCGGCTCAAGGCTGCGCTCGTGGACAGACGCTGTGTTTCAAATCTGGACTGTCCGGCCTGAAACCGGACGGATGTTTCACCCTAACTGTGAGGCGCGACGGCTACCTGGTGGGCTATGCCAGAACTTTCATCCTCCACCGCTGAGGCCCCGATCAACGGTTCAGCAACCGAAACAGTTGGTAGAGCAACACAGCTGGGTATTTCTCCCAGCATTAGAGAGAAGAAAACAGCTTAAATGCTTGAATATTATGTGAGGACATGCCTCCAAGCTGCTCCCCGAGGGAATGTTCGGTCTCTAAAATGCCGCCAGCTCCAGTCTAACTGCGTGATGTACAGAAAAGCTGAGGTGTGTGATTTAGTTTTCGTCCCAACCCGAAGCCCCGGTACAGTCGGCCTCACACCAGAACGCAGACAGATGATGCAATTTGAGTTTTGGATCATGAGCTGTTTGAAATGTGACTTACCTTGGCCTTGACTAGCCTCTTGGCCGTCTTAATCTTGGCCTCACAGAAAGCCCCTCTGTACTTGGCACTCACATCAGTCCCTACTGTCAAGTAGGGGGGCTCCTCCAGAGTCTGGGAGAAAACAAAAAAAGATACCAGTCAATTTCAAAGGCTTTTTTTTTTTTCTTGGATAGAAAGCTTTCTGACACAGGTGTGCTCTCGCAGAAGGACTCGCATTCAAGCTTCACATAGTCCAGGCCAGCTACGCAGACCAAGCCAGCTCAGTGATTCATCCACAGAAAACACATACCATCTGCTGCGGGTATTGGAAAACAAGCCTCTGAGGGAGCAAACAAAAAGCCCACTTCACTGCTGCTTTGATGGCTACAAGGAAGAAGCTATCCGGAAAAACACGGTGCCATCCTGTGTCATCTTTGGTTGTTTATCGAGCATTTCTTCCCAATCAAGAACAGATTTGCGGAGGGCAGAGTCCACGGAGGAAACAGACGGCAGACAACGTTTGGAGTTCTTGTAGTGTATGGACTTAAGAAAAGCTCCAAGAGAGGTCTGATCCAAGAGAGCCGTAAATATAGACAACCTCTACAATAATACTCTAATTATATTTACTGCAGACAGGAAACACTGAAACCGAAATATGGCATATGCAGATTTAGACACGAGGCTCACTTACTGAGAAAAACTACAAATGCTCCACGGTTTAGAAGTGCATTGAAAATAAAAACCTTATGTTGTTGCCTGAGTTAATGAACGAATGGATTGTACTAATGTTCAGTGGTAAGAAGAAGCAATTTCACATTTAGATAGCCAGAAAATTAGCAATCATAATATGTCTCTGCTCCTGTAGGAGTCTGCAAAAAAAAAAAAAAAACCTTCTACAAACTTTACACGCATGTTATATTTCACAAAAAAAGTTCTATTTAGGATTTAACAATAAATTCTTATTATTTTTTCTCCTTCCTTATAACTAGGCCTAAATCAAGTACATAAATCCTAGGAGCCGTGACTGAGTTCATAACAGCTGTTCATTGTTCCCGTGAGGAGGGCACAGGGTTTACGGGTTGCTGTGCCAACGAAAAGTTAAGCTCATAGGAACTGGGTCTGCATGACACTGGAAAAAAATGACACTGGAGTGTATTCTTTCTGCGTTATAAAAATGTAGGTAATGTCAAAATGAACACGCAGAGCGCTGCCGCGAACAGATAAATGGGTCAACACAATTATTGTCAAGTATATCCATTTGAATCACAACAAATCCCCCCCTCTGCCTCGGCCACAAGTGGTTCAGCCCAACACTTTTCTGACTGAGCCTTGGACAAATAGATTAACAGGTGTGGAGGTCTTAAGGAACAATAAAACGTTCTTTAATACACTTGACAAATTGTTTCGCAGTTGGGACGTTAAACTGTACATTTAATCTACGTGGTGGAAGACAACACACACTTAGAAGATAAAGAACTGACTTTGTAGGTCTGCCGTGGGAAATGAAAGCCTTGTGAGATCTCCTTTCGCATCAAAAGTTGTAACACGGCGTGGTTGACTTAATTTGCCTTACTTGACACTGCATGTCCAACAATGTGAATGCTGCGCGTTAGAATGTTGCCATGACGATGCCGAAAACAATATGTTGTGCAGCCAACACACCCAACTCAAACTAGCGGCTCTCAGCCACCATGGCACAGTCCGGACTTAAAACACCACTTTCGGGACAGATGTGGTGTCAGTGAATTTGTGATTTTTGACATGTGGTAGCTGTTTTAAAGCCCGCTTTTATAAACTCTGATCCAAGTATGACATCAGAGTCTACTGAGCCATCAGTTAGCTTTGTGTAAAAACCTGACCCCGCTGTATAGCAAGAGAGCCAGGCCTCAGGTGATATGAAAAAAAATAGATGTTATAGAGTTCAACATTGAGTACTTTAGCAGAAGTGAGCACAGCAGGTTAAGGGGGCAAAGAAAATGAAGAAAAGGCTGCAGTGCCTCTACTTCAGCAAACATTTTGCAGGTGCACCACACTTAAATCTTAAGTGTCAGCACTGATCGAATGCTGCCGTTAAATTTGTGGAGTTTCTTCCATCTCGAGACAGAAGCTGTAAGTCAAATCTTTACATGGAGGTCTACATTTTTTAATATACACTTTATTCCTTTTTTCTATTCTTTATTTTATTATATTTTGTGGCAACTTTCACTTTTCACAGCTAATGTAACATTTGAATTCCTTCCATGGGGATTAATTAAGCAGAGTTCCATATGGTAACTAAAAATGGTCGTCAATGGGAATAAACTTTTGAATTTTGCGACCTGTTTTTCTCTGCCAGTTGTCAGCGGCGAACCAGCCAGACGGAAATATGCAATACTTTACATCAACAAAAAACTTAAAAACAAGGTCACTAGCAGTTCGAAGTAAAAAACAGTAAAAAAAACGCAAGAAAGCCGGGGATTGTGGGGGTCTGAGAAACAGACATAGATACAGACTCAGGGCCTGAATATGCAGGAATCAACTAATTGTACACAATTCAATAAAAAATATATTGGACGTGGCACATATTGTTTAAAAAATATATTGTGATGACAATGGGACACAAGGCAAACAAAGGCAGGCAGTAGAAAAGGGGAAGAGAAGGTAAGGCAGACATTAACATTGTAATCTGACATCAATGTTATTTGGTTTCTGAAATTTTAATTTGGCTCCTTAATACCTTGGGTTTAGGAGCCAATGGCTCCTAGATATTTGTTTTTGTCTGTTGCCCTGTGAAGTTCTATCAGCATATCTTAAATGTGCTAATACATAACCAGGTTAGTCTTCTCTTTGAATACTAAACATACTGTTACATCGATGGCAACAACTGTCCGACGTCAGAAGTAGCTGTATTATGCAGGAAAATAAAACTCAAACTGGATTTCAAGTTGAAAGGTAATCAATAGAGGAGTCAGAACAGATACCTGCTATCACTAATGTCGGTCATCACTATACTGCTAATATTGTTTGGTGATATTCACTGCACGAGAATGAAAAAGAACGAGTCCAACAGCAACCTGATTTCAGTGATTCATCAGCGCTTTAAATGAACATAGAGGTTTTATTACCCTTAATTATTCATTCATGACCACGAGGCTATGCAATGTCTTGTTTGACTAAGAGAGGTGGAAGTTATCTGGATCAACAGATTGGTTGTCTGGCAAGAAAACACCCTATCATTCAAACAGGTATCACAAGAACACACAGCAGAGCTCTTGCTCTGGCAGAAAAGCCAATGGCATATGGGATTCTCGGGCTTCTGTCCGCGGGTAAGAGTACAGACTGGAAACGTGTTGAATTTAAAAAGATGGTTGACCTTTGCTGTGTTGTGCTGTTTAGAGACAAGGAGCTCTTGTTCTTGGAGATTAATGGTGTTTTCTCTGTGAATTTTGCCAACTACTGTCAAATGTACTTCTAAGTTTTCACATTTAGTGACATTATCCTGTGTTTAAATCCAAATTTAGTCGACTAAATCTCTGGGCATTTTATTCTCCTTATATTCAAAGAAACTGAAGTATTTCAGTTGAGTTTGTGTGAATGAAACGGTTAACATTTAATATTTTTCTCAGACATCACCTGATTGACATTTCAGTCAATAATCTGTAGGCAAAACCAAACAAACATTTTGGGCCTTTTATTCTTATCTATTTATTACACATTAGATTTATCAGACCATTGTGTGTGTAAAAAAAAAAGAAAGTTGAATGACTCAGAATGCAGCTTTAAGGAAAATTGTCTGATGATGTCAATTTTCAGGAATACATCGTCACGGAAAACGTTCCGATTTAGCCTGAATCCTCGGGTTTATACATTTCAACCAGTGAGAATACATACACATTACACCAGGTCAACCAGCGTCGCCACTTCCACTGTAATCCCTCAAAATCAGAGCACTTGAATTAAAATACTCGATATGATTTTTCAACTTTAAAGGAAGAAAAAAACGGAATCGTTCAAAATCGGTATTGGTCAGATTTTTACGAAATCGGCGATCGTCATCGGCCAAGAAAAAATTGCAATCCATGCCCTTCTAAATATAACAGCAATCCATTGATAAACTGGCACAAAATAGTGGCCAACAGAAAAACATTTATCAACAGATTGACAAATCCTGTCCGGTGTCTCTGGGATTCTGACATACGGGATTCAGGAGCAGAATCTACAGCACTTTGGCCACCCTTCCTCTCTGATAAACACCTCATTAGTGTTTAGTATAGTCTGGCTTTAGCACCAGCTGGCCCATGCAAGCACCAGCATTACTCGAGGCAGAAGCCATTTCCACGGGATAATCAACATCAGCCACAGCTGCAGCACAAGGATGGACTGTTACAGTGGACTTTAGCTTGCTCCGGCTCTAAGCTTGTTCCTTGATTCTTCTGTGAGGAAGACTAGGTCATTACTACTGGATAAGAGAGGGCTTCCATGGCTGCAAAATTACCCAGTTTAGCAAGGCAGGGCGATAACACACTACGGAGGCCACTTTGTCAGCTGCAAAAATAAACTGAGGGCAGTGTGTTGTTTCCAGAGATAATGCCTGACTCAGCTAAAACTATAAAAACATACACTCCTTTGCTTCATCATTCCGGGCAGCGCTGAAAGAATGACAATGTTTTTCCCTGCTCAGTATATCCACCAATCAAGATAACCGAGAACGGGGAGGCAGAATTCCTGCCCTGAGGTGCAGCATCCTCTCACGCAGAGCGAGGTATTCAACTGAAATTGCAAGAGGTCCGGTAATTTCTCCTTCCTCCCCTGCCGAGATCCATACCACCAGATACCAACAAATACAAATATGAGCTCATGCCTTTTTGTCCGACCGAAGAATTCTGCTTAGTTCACATTTTATTGAATAAAGTGTAAAATGTCCAGATTTGCAGCCAGATGTTTCTGACGCAGCTAATCATGAACTAATTTCATGGCTTTTAGAAACGTTTTTTTCCCTTGATTCCCGGCTCCTTTTTTTAAGATGCAAATTCATTCAGATAAAAACACAGTTCCTATACAGGTTAAATATGAGAAATAAAGTGTATTAAACTCTCTCTCTATTAAATTTACATCGCAAATAAATCAATTCTACCAACAAAAAAACCAAGGAGGACTAAACGTTGCTGTTGTTTACTTAACAACGTTACTTGTGTAACTTATGTAACGTTGTTAAGTAACTATGAAACTAACTTATTGAATGACTCATCTACCGGATGTGTGAGGACGCTAGATTGTCGGTCACCGCTTCATTATCCGCTGAAAATATGATTTCTTTGTGTTTACTCGGTTTCCTGTGCTCTACACCGCTAACAGATCGGGGTGGACGGTCTCCACCTCCTTTATCTTCATACGATCTCTCTTTCACAATTCCAGTGTAGTAGTAGTCAGTGTAGTAGTAGTCAGTGTAGTAGTATTCAGTGTAGTAGTAGTCAGAGTAGTAGTAGTCAGTGTAGTAGTATTCAGTGTAGTAGTAGTCAGTTTAGTAGTATTCATTGTAGTAGTAGTCAGTGTAGTAGTAGTCAGTGTAGTAGTAGTCAGTGTAGTAGTAGTCAGAGTAGTAGTAGTCAGAGTAGTAGTATTCAGTGTAGTAGTAGTCAGTGTAGTAGTATTCAGTGTAGTAGTAGTCAGTTTAGTAGTATTCAGTGTAGTAGTAGTCAGTGTAGTAGTATTCAGTGTAGTAGTAGTCAGTGTAGTAGTATTCAGTGTAGTAGTATTCAGTGTAGTAGTAGTCAGTGTAGTAGTATTCAGTGTAGTAGTAGTCAGTGTAGTAGTATTCAGTGTAGTAGTAGTCAGTGTAGTAGTATTCAGTGTAGTAGTATTCAGTGTAGTAGTAGTCAGTGTAGTAGTAGTCAGTGTAGTAGTAGTCAGTGTAGTAGTAGTCAGTGTAGTAGTAGTCAGTGTAGTAGTATTCAGTGTAGTAGTAGTCAGTGTAGTAGTAGTCAGTGTAGTAATATTCAGTGTAGTAGTAGTCAGTGTAGTAGTAGTCAGTGTAGTAATATTCAGTGTAGTAGTAGTCAGTGTAGTAGTAGTCAGTGTAGTAATATTCAGTGTAGTAGTAGTCAGTGTAGTAGTAGTCAGTGTAGTAGTAGTCAGTGTAGTAGTAGTCAGTGTAGTAGTAGTCAGTGTAGTAGTAGTCAGTGTAGTAGTAGTCAGTGTAGTAGTATTCAGTGTAGTAATATACAGTGTAGTAGTAGTCAGTGTAGTGGTAGTCAGAGTAGTAGTAGTCAGTGTAGTAGTAGTCCGTGTAGTAGTAGTCAGAGTAGTAGTAGTCAGTTTAGTAGTAGTCCGTGTAGTAGTAGTCAGTGTAGTAGTAGTCAGTGTAGTAGTATTCAGTGTAGTAGTAGTCAGTGTAGTAGTATTCAGTGTAGTAGTAGTCAGTGTAGTAGTATTCAGTGTAGTAGTATTCAGTGTAGTAGTAGTCAGTGTAGTAGTAGTCAGTGTAGTAGTAGTCAGTGTAGTAGTAGTCAGTGTAGTAATATTCAGTGTAGTAGTAGTCAGTGTAGTAGTAGTCAGTGTAGTAGTAGTCAGTGTAGTAGTATTCAGTGTAGTAATATACAGTGTAGTAGTAGTCAGTGTAGTAGTAGTCATTGTAGTAGTAGTCAGTGTAGTAGTAGTCAGTGTAGTAATATACAGTGTAGTAGTAGTCAGTGTAGTAGTAGTCATTGTAGTAGTAGTCAGTGTAGTAGTAGTCAGTGTAGTAGTAGTCAGTGTTGTAGTAGTCAGTGTAGTAGTAGTCAGTGTAGTAGTAGTCAGAGTAGTAGTAGTCATTGTAGTAGTAGTCAGTGTAGTAGTAGTCAGTGTAGTAGTAGTCAGTGTTGTAGTAGTCAGTGTAGTAGTAGTCAGTGTAGTAGTAGTCAGAGTAGTAGTAGTCAGTGTAGTAGTATTTAGTGTAGTAGTAGTCAGTGTAGTAGTAGTCAGTGTAGTAGTAGTCAGTGTAACGCTGTCAATCCTCAGCTCAGTCCGGACAGCTGTTCGCTACAAACATCTGTTAGTTTCAGTTGACTAGCTGTTAGCCGATCCTCGCTAGCTCGTCCTTAATCATTTTTTGTTTTTTCTATCCTACTTTTTCCGATTGTACCCCCCCCCTAGACCTCCGCTGAGTTGAAAGTTATTCCCGACTTTCGACTCCGCTGGGGCTCTACTCCCGTCTGTTGAGCCTCGTCAGCTGTTAGACACCGAACAGCTGTTAGCTTTCACTAATGAGCTGTAAACCGACCTTCTCATTGCTGGACTGTCACCTAGACCTAGTGAGCTCTGAACAGACCCATTGAGCCCAGAACATGGGGAGAGGAAGAGCCAAAGTATTTACTAGTGGGAGGACGCTGGCGCTGTCGGTTCGCAGCTTCTCCAGCTGATGTAGGATTTTTGAAATTTGTAGTGCGTGTATGTGTGTGTTTTTGTGCATTTTTGTGCACGTATTGTGTGCCAGAAAGCTATTATTTTCATTAATGTGGCTGGGTGAAATATTTACCCTTTTGGACTTCCTTGCACGGATCTTTACCGACTCTGAGTGGCTACGTAGCTTACCTGCTACCTTCCTCCTTCACACTGGCTAACGGCAAACCATCCTCCCACTGATGGTGGCACCGACCCGGACACTCCCAATGCTTTCCAGCAGCTGATGGTGGTAATGCCCCGAACAGTTTTTCAGCTGTTCCCGGTGAGGATTGGGACTTTTTGCCCGGGATTGCTTGCCCACTTTTGATTTCTTTGTTGGACAGTATCATAGTAGATTCTATGTTTCTTCCCACAGCTCAATTTGAACTTCCTCCATCTGGCCTTTATTTTTCTTCTTTTCTTGTGTTTATGTAAAGGTGGCCTTGTATGACCTCCAGTAATTGGTCTGAAAGTCGAAACTATTTACACTGGAAACGAACCAAACCATGGTTCAGTGCGATCTGGACCGAGACAGAGGTCCTAATATTTGTTGCGAACCTTCGGGTTTTGGATTGAAGAGAAAAATCTCAAAGTTCAGAGGAATGTGGGTGTGAAAGCATCCTTCAAATGGAAGCACCGACTTTTCAACTTAAAATCATGAGCTCAACCGGTAGAAATCCCATGAAATCAATTTCTCCCAAAATTCAGTGGAAAAGATTGGCTTCAGCCCCTCAAAATAAAAGTTAAATCCAACCAGGCTAAAATAAAGTTCCTATAGGAGGAAAACTTCACTCTCTCTAAGACAGAGCTAGGCATAACATTTGCTTGAATATCACAACTTACACTTTCAAGTTTATTCAAAAGAAGTCTCACTCTTGATAAAATTCAGAAGGAAAAGAGGCTTTGGACTTTGCTGCAAGCATTTTGAAACTTGGGGGAGACGGGGCCAGACTAATCCTCAAACAATCATTTTCATATAAGACATATTTTTGCTCATTTTTCAAAGGTATTCCAATTTTGATAGTACTATCTCTTGAATGTCAACTCCAAGGTATGTAGAACCAAACTAATCAAGGTTTATACTGCAGATGTAAGTCCAGGGAAAACTTGCCAGGGGGTGGCACGGCAAATAAAACCAAAAACTCTCAATCCCACACTTGATCACAAATCAATAAATTCCACCTGTAGAGATCCAGTATCTACCCACTTAGAGATTTGTTTTATCCTCCTGAGGAACCAGAAAGGGATTGTGAATGAGGAGACTGAGAGGATTTCCAAGGTTGAAGTTGTCAAAACACTTGCAGGAGTCTCCGTGGCATTTTGTATGAACTCAACACCGAGAGAAACATCTCTGAGAGTCTGACTGCATTCCATTGCTGGAAAATGTGTTCAGTACTCTTGGAGGTCCACTCTGTCCAACTTTCTCTGCAATAGCTTGACAGCTGCTACCAAATCACAAAGACAGTTATTGCCTTGTCATTTCGGTTTGATTTCCGTCATCGTCCTTCAACCATGGAGGCTACAGTATCTCCAAAACCTCAGCAAAATCGTCTGAGCTCGCGACTCTTCTGTTGTGTTAAGAACATTCTCTCATCTCTAATTGCCCTTAAGCGGACTAGCACCCTGCAACGGCTAAAGCTGTCTAAAGTGCACTCTGGATAGCAGTATTGAGCTGTTAGTGTGCATCCTGTTCTAATACCTCAGCTCTTGGCTGTCGCTGCTGACAGGAGGATTTGTTTAACTTCTTCTCTGAGCTCATGTATCTGTCTTCCATCTAGAAGCATTTCAGACATCCCATTCATACACTACTGTATTATTTTCCCATCTGTAGAGGGCTATTTAAATTATCCTAAAATCCCATGTAGGCTCAGCGAACACTTGTTGAACACAGCGAGGACAAGAGTAGATCACTCATACCGGCAATGGATCTCAATTATATTCATCTCACTTTCTAGTCTAGCTTTATGTTTAGCGTTGGAATGGTGTGCAATATTTTACAGTGCTGACTGCGATGGAGAAAGTACAAAAGGATGAACTCTAGAAACAAATTCTAGTAAAACCATCTGTAGCCGTGATAGACTGATGTTGTGAACATATTAAAAAGAGCTGGGAAACACTGCAGATGCTAAGGATAGATCCAACACCAACAAATCTCAATTGTTATTATAACTGTTGACAGTTATTATTGCATTTCAAGCAATAAAGATGTTGTTTTTTTTGAAAATGGGAACAATTAGTTGTTCATTCAATAAACCTGTCGGACATTCTGTTTTTCTTACTATTGCTCCTGAAGAAAGCAAAAGTGATTTCATTGAAGTAAAATTGCTTGGCACTCAATATTTCTTATTCCATTACTCGATTAATCGCCAGAATAATCGGTAGAATACTCGATTACTAAAATAGTCGGTTACTGCAGCCCTGGACTATTATAATGTCCATCAGATTTATGCATTTAGTCATTAAGGATATTATTACAATGATGGGAGGATCTCATATGCACATCTCTGTGACCGCATGTCGGAATCCTCAACAGGGACCAGATGCATGAAGAGAGAGAGAATATGGCAGAGAGAAGAGAGACGGATATTACTGATGTCCCTCCCGCCGAAAATAAAGTAAAATCAGTGGTAGACAATTTTGGATATCGTCCTTTAAGGCGCATCTGTCAGCAACATGGGAGCTAATTGGTTACTAAAAATTGAAATACATCTTATTTGTTCATCCACTTCCACTGATGTGCAAAATAATCTCTAGGAACAGCTTGATTAAACCCAATCAAAAAGGAATCAGTTAATTCTCCAACGAAACAACAGAGAAACAGAAACGACCAAGGCACAAACTACAGACAAACAGAAACGACCAAGGCACAAACTACAGAGAAACAGAAACGACCAAGGCACAAACTACAGACAAACAGAAACGACCAAGGCACAAACTACAGACAAACAGAAACGACCAAGGCACAAATTACAGACAAACAGAAACGATCAAGGCAAAAACTACAGACAAACAGAAACGACCAAGGCACAAACTACAGACAAACAGAAACGATCAAGGCACAAACTACAGACAAACAGAAACGACCAAGGCACAAACTACAGACAAACAGAAACGACCAAGGCACAAACTACAGACAAACAGAAACTAAAAAGAAACAGAGACTACAGAGTAACCGACATCTCCAAAATTGTGTAAAAATATGCCCAAGACAAAAGCAGGATACGGACAAAAAGCCCCATCTGTATTTGTGTAGGTCTTTAACATTTTCTATGGAATGGCCAGTATACACTCTTTGTCATGTAACGTCCCTACAGGAAGAGGAAATGCATACGTTTCTGTCCTGTTACATCAGAATAATCAATTCTAAGTTCAAACTTTTAGAATTTTTGATAGAGCCATCTGTCATTCCTCTGTGCACAGCAGAACATACTACTATATACTATATAGTAGTGATAGAAAACCTAAATCCATGTGAACATACTACTATATACTATATAGTAGTGATAGAAAACTTAAATCCTTGTGAACATACTACTATATACTATATAGTAGTGATAGAAAACCTAAATCCTTGTGATGACAAAAGTTTTCACGATATGTTAAATTTTATGGCCCACGTTATGTCTGTTATTTGTTAATCCCTACCCTATGCCCTAAGGCATACAAATGTAATGGTAATTGCAGCAGTACAATCAGAACCGGCTCTCATGTTCACTGATGTGTAAAATACTCTCCAGGAACGGTTTGATTAAAGCCAAATGTGACTTGGTGTGAGGTGACAAAAAGCACCTGTGCCTGTCTGCAAAGAAACCAAAGACAGAGAATAGCAAACACTTGTAATAACTGCTTAAATACATCACGTGACGAGAAAACGCTCTCTTTGGGCATCAGTGAAAAACCTTGCTTGGTGGGACGGTACAAAACGCTTTCAGAATTTTCAATTATTTAAAAAATGCAAGAGTAAATTTGGCAGCAGCAGAATGAGATACGTTTCTGCTCAATAAAGACTCTCAGGTCATGAAATATTGATTTGCCAACTCCATAGAGCACCACTTGTAAATAAACTGCTCCTTTTAGCGCAGTTCTTGGACAGAGCGAGTGATTTGAGCATTTTCTTTCAATAGTTCATGAAATAGATGATTCCTGGAAGCTATCAAAGGAGAAGGCTGCAAAAATTGGAAGAGTTTGCGTGACGCGTAGAAATTGTAGACTTTAATTCACCCTGCTCTACTTTATATCAGTCATCAGAGAGGAACTCCAGGAGCCACTGCTACATTGCTCAACAGAGCACAGGAAGTTTTAGAGGCGGTCCCATCGAAGCTACCTAAATATAAATTACTCAATTATGTTTTAATGTTGAGCAACTTTTGCTTCGGACATTGTTTCATACAGATGGCTTCTAAGTACTAAATGTTCTCAGCATCCATGAAGTTGTTTGACAATATTAACGTTATTAACATTGAAAAAACAAAGCAAATCAAGAAATCCCTTAACCACTGCTTGACCACAGCTGTGTCATACATTGCGCCCCCCTGTGCAAACATTTCCTGTATGTGGTCCAGACGAGTAACGTTAAAGTCAAAATAGTATCACTCATATAGAACTGATAGCAGATGGCTGGAATCAAAATTGTATGACTAGAGGATCAGAAGGCGAACTGATCCGTCCAAGCGGCACATCATCGGCTGCTTGGAAGTATTTCAGATTTAAAGTTAATCGTGTCAACCAGGGGCAGTTTTGGTTTGTGTGGCGCCAAACCGTTGATATCCCAGCGTGGCTTTGGGTAGTCTTAAACTTTCCCAAAGACATGTTTTGCTTGACGTCCTCCAAGGTTTAAGCTAGGCTACTACATGAGAATATACCGCTTGAATTACTGTAACACACAGTCCATGACTCGGACGGATCTTATTGACTCACATGTTGATATTATAATTGACCTGACGTGAAGCATGGGCAAAAGAAAAACCTGATTCTGGGATGTCTCCATTCAGTTCTTTATGGTTGGTGCGTGTGCACAGTCCTGTCGCCCATATCTAAATCCGCCAATGATGTTAACCATTAACAAATCACATGCAGAACTCTGTTTCAGAGCTGTGTCTGCGCCGCAAAGCAAAATAACATGCCAAAATTACCAATGGATGTCCAGAAATAACCAATTTATTAAAATATAGCCTGCATGCAGTCAAGAGTACTTTTAATTCGACAGTTATTTTCTGATAACATGTCCATAAGTAACCATAATTGGGGGTTTTACGGTATGGGCTGTAAATGGGCAGCCTCAGGCATGGTCCTAAGGGATGGGCTTAATGCAGGAAAAAAGTTTGCCATGCACTTTATACATTGTTTGTGATAATAGAGAATAGATTTATAATAATCATAAACAATGTTGAGCATAACAATTGTGTGCAACCTCCTCAGTCATCGTAAATCCAAATACATAACTATGGGTTGAGTTTGTGTCCTTCTGTCACTCCTCACTTTCACAACATTCGGGAAAGTCGACCCATGATCGTGTCACGATTGTAAAACTCTTAAAGCTAAAGCTTCACACATTTAACCCTATAATGAATGTGTCAGTATTGTGTGTTGGGGTTTTCCCAAGTCCCACGTACAAGTTTATGTCAGGGACATGAACTACTTTGCATTCAGCGGCTGCAGCGGGTAGGATTGATGGAAACAGGATGACAGTTAAATGTCTAGGTGTTATAAAGTCAACTGGGTTGCGGTGTGACAAATGACTTTCAATATATTGATGTCTAGATAAAACACAGCTTTTTAAACACACCGTTCAAACTATAGGCAGCCTAGTTGAAATATTACAGACAATAGTTTGTAAGCCATTAGGCTGTGCTGCAATGAATGGACTTGCAGGCAGGACAAAGGAACATACAAGAGGCATGCAGGGAAGAATTAAGCTCCCAGCTCCCAGCCAAGCTAACACGTGCAATAATCCTGCTGTGAATCACCTCTTTGTGCAAACCGGAGTCACTGCAATTCTAGCGACTCATGCTTCAGCAGGAGTTGCCTTGGTAATACCATGGTAGCTTCAAACTAGGTATCACAATAACGATCTTCATACCTTTTGGTATTAACTTATTCTCCAAAGTTCGGGACACTCTGCCTGCATGTATCTAGTAAAACCGTGTATTTAAATTAGGACATATTAGAATCAAGCACTGATGCAGTAAACTAAAGCAATCTATTTCTAGTTCTGACCAGATCAAAATTGTCAACAGGAACAATTAGCGCCAACACAGTTGTTACGAATAAAAATGACATGTATCGGTATTTCCAAAATACCTGGACTCAAAGGAATAGACAAAAGCAAATTTTGTTTTTGCATGAGCCTTCTGAATGAGTTCTAGCAGTTTCATACTTGCAGTCATGCGTCTGTGGGCAGGGACGCCCTCAGACACACCAGGCCTGCTACAGGTCTCTTCCCAACTGTTGGTGCACCACACTGGCACAGCTCCATATGGTTTTGCAGGAATAACTCAGCATTTGACTTCCACAGCACAGCGGTATTCCTCAATCACATGCTGGCCGACCAGCCAGTCACTGACGACCAAATACAGCAGTTAGAGGAGTGATCTAGCAATTTAGCCTGATATTTCCATACGGTTGGGGCAATCAGAAGAGACACCTTTACAGCAGAGTGGTTGAAGTGAAGCCATTTTTTATCTCTAGCACAGGTCAAACAGTGAAGATGTCAATCCTACATTCCTCATAATGTCTCTTTACGCCATCGTTCATTAAGCTAACTCGGCTTTTTAAAGGCTTCTCAAGGCCAAGCAGTAATAACTCTGGTGACATTGTGTGGATTTGTTTGTCTCCAGAGCAACAGGAGACGCGATACAATGGTGAAAGCCGAGTACGACAACTTGTGATGAGTGTACTAGGCTGAATGTGTAACTTAACTAAGCATAATGTCAAATGTCTTAATTGTCTATCCAGCGCCACCCACCAGGCAAAGACACACTGAACTCCCCAATGCAGCTCCACTGCCCTCGGCTTCAGGTGTGAGAGTAACACAGACCCGTTTTCATTTAATGCAAAGATCTTTACTTTAGCAGAAATGCCGCGTTACATGTGACAGCAATGTTCTTTTGTGTGAAGGTAAAATAAAAAGCGCTGTCACAAACATCAATGAATAATTGTGACAAATATAATGATTTCAATATTCATTAGGATTTTGGACATGGCAACCAAAAAAGTGCCAGTAGTCGATTATTAGTTTTGTTAGTTTCTGCTGTTTGAAGAAGTTGACACATCACCATTAATAAACGCAAGCATTCTTTTCTAAATACACTTCACAAATCCTGACTTTTGAATAAAGCAGCTAAACAATTCCTCACACGATGAACTATGCAGCCTTTGAACCAAAACAAACTCCTGTTCTTTTTGACTCTGGAAAATTTGAGATTCCACCCACCTTCTCAAGTCAAGTTCAGTTTTCAAGTCAAGTTTCAGGTTTTTTTTGGACCAGATGATGGAGGGAAGTATCGAAAAGTAAGACAAAATCAATGACAACCTAGCTAAACCCATTCCCAGTCAGCACACGGGGTTAAAGCAGAGAGCAGAGTTGTAGGAGAAAGGCTTTTGACCAACGAAATGCACCAAATGAAAAGTTGTCCTAGTTAGAGAACAAATTACAGTTCAGACATTGAGCAGATGCTCCTACTACAGAGAGCCGTGAAATAAGTAAGAACTACTCAAGCATTAATAGAGCCACCCAGATGACTCAGAGCCGTACGATAGCAACAAAAGCAGCAACACTTAAATAGAAATGTCTATTTTAAAACATCACTCCTGTCAGCAGTTACGAAAACAGCCTTATAGGTGTTAGCATAACAATTAGCCAATTATGAGCCTCCCGTTATCCCGCTCCCGAATTATGACAAAAAAATAGCCATGAGGACTATCAGCATTAGTCTAATGAAAGTTCACAAATTGCACTTCATTTAAGTTTACACACTTAGTAACAGCAAGGAAGCAAACAGCCACCAAACCCGTTTCCTTAACCATCATCTGTGCCTAGTTGATCGTGTTGATCACATGTTCACTTTTTTTACCCTCAAACAATTCACTATGTAACCATAGATAATTATAAAGTTCGGGTCAGCATTGTGTTTTGGACAGGTGTGGGTGCACAGAGTCAAGCTCTGAAACAGGAAAAAAAATAATTTCCTTGTGTCCCGTTATTCTAACTTCACTGGATGTTTGGAGTTGCACTTTAATTTGATCCTTAGATAAACTTCTGATAAGTCGACCAGCGGGTGTCATTATAGTTTAATCAACCACAATAAGTGTAACATCATCAGGGCTAAAGCGACAAGAGTACAAATCCCTTCTGGAGTAGTTTTTATTGTATCCAAACCCAAGGTTTTTATTTTTCCCTTTGACCCTGGTGGGCTATATATAAAGCGCGGCAGACACAATGTGTATAGAAATTCAGACTGTCGCTTAACAATAAAGTCATATGACCTATTTCAAAAGCAGAACACTTCTGCACCTCTCATGACGCCAACGCTCCCCAAATTAAAAAATTACAAGTTCAGTAGCATCGGTTTGCAAAAAAACCCCAACAGCCTCAAATAACATCAGTTAAACGCATAAAAAAGAACCAGCTGGTTCCCAATCAATGACAGTTGTTACTCAATTACTCTATTATTCATATATTATTACACATCAATGTCTTAAGCAGGGATATAAGTTATACACTCTATTTAAAAGCATATTTCACATACCACAATATGCACAAAATGATAATATTATACCACAAAGTGATCCCATGTTTTGTTTGCAAATGCAGCTGAAGCCTCTACAATGTCAATATGACATTTATAAATGAAAAGCATTGCATTGGTCTACGTCTAAAGCATTTGTCTCGCTGTGTTCAGAAAAGACCAAAATTGAAAGCTTTGCCATTCATATAGAGAATTATTGGCACCCTTAAAAATAAATGAGATGCAAACAATGTCTCGTATTGTATATACCCCTGATCTTTTATTCAAATTACCCACAATGGTCTGACCTTTTATTCCATTAACAAAATTCTACCTTTAAATCTTTTATCAAAAGGTAGCAGAAACACAATTCCAGTCTTTTTTTAAAAAATATATATTTATGTTCACCTGTTTGACTAGCAACCACACGGGTGAACAATGTTACATCCAGTTTTACTGGGGCATAAATATGAGGTGACACGGGCCTGATTCTCTTTGACGGTTTTCACCGTGGGAAAGACCAGAGAACACGACAATGACGTGTGAAGAAAAGTTTTTGAGCTGCACACAACTGTGAATGGATACAAGAAAACATCTCTCAGCAGTTGAAAATGCCAGTTTCAACAGTTAGATCACAAATTAAGAAGTTTATAGAGATTGGAGATTTCCTGGAAGAGGACGTATCGATAAACTCATGGTTTTATAAAAAAAATTTGATTTATATTTACAACGCAATCTTCAGTTAGAGGTTAGATCTTTGTGAATAATTGAATTAAAGAGTATGGGTACAGACAATGAAGACATTTTTGCATCCATTTTACATTTTTGGGTGCCAATAATTCTGTATAACACAGATATTGCATTAAAACATCATGAGTTTGATTGGACTGGATGTGGTGTGTTCGGATGCCGGTCAGCCAAGAATAACGATGGAGTAGCACAGAGAAAAAATAAAGGAATGAACCTACCTTCATCGCTCTTTAGGTCCTCCAGGTGACCAGTGGGCTGAAAACAGAGGTGGAACAATCTGTTACGGACAAGTCTGCCACAACATGACAACATGGTCGGGTGTTTGATGACATCACTTCTTTAGAAAACGTTCCACTGCTGCGCGTTTTGATTTCTCACAGGAAAAAAGAAATAGTAACTCAACGAATTGTCATGTTTGGATTGAAATGTCAACCTGAATGTTTTATTTGCTACACCTGATGCAACTGTCAGCTGGTATGTGTGCTCCAGCTTTTGAGTCACATGCCCGAATATATGTGTTGCAAAGTAAACCGTTGCAGGCTGATCACTCGCCCCTAAATCCGTTTACGTAATGATGTAGTCAGTGGCTGTAACGACGATCGGAGTAACTAACTTATTCAGCGCTGGCCATGGAGGCACATACGAACGGCTAATGAAGAGGACGAAGTGGTGGAGACCGTGAACGTCGCACGGTGCTCGGAGCTTTTGAGTGGGGCAGCGTGGTGTTCCTGTCTGCACCAACATTACAGCAGAGGATGACGCCATTTCTGAAGCTGACAATCGGTTAAAAAGGAGATCACTCCAGCGCACTAACACTGTAAATGACGACAAAGACGACCGGTGTTCACTTGCTCTTGGCCGTGTGAGACATTTGTGTCGAGGCGGATCTCCGGGTTTTTCGCAAAGAGAATCATTTTCGTTTTCGCTGCTCAGCCTAGTGTCGGTGCACCGCTCTCTGCGGGGAGAACACCCGACAGCAGAAATAGAGCGATAATAACACAGCTTATGACCAGCGACCAAAACAAACACGTACAGAGGTGTCATTTAAAGATGTCACCCAGTGTCATAGTCAAGTTGAAAGGAGTGAGAATCAGCCGTGTACAGACACTTTTTTTTTTCCTCCTACAAAATGTTCCCCTCGCATCGGCTGGTGTGGCATTTCGCTGACTGATCAGTGTTGAGAGCTTCTGACAAAGAAAGCAATCCAACGGTTCGCAACAAGGTCAATGCCGATCTGCAACACAGCAACATTAATAACTATAGCATTTCATTGTTATAACAGGAGCCAAGGTCGCAGCCCTCATACGGTGGTGGTGAATAATCGCGGAGGATACAATGTCATCCGCCCCAGACAATTTTTGCCAGATCTGCAAGTGAGTGATAGACCACCAGCAACAATAATGCACTCGCTAACGGTCGGGGTAGTCTTCCATCCAGTCCTAAAAACCTGCTGCTGCATTCAAACCTCAACAATGATTTCTGCACAGTCAGTTTCGGAGCAGTGATGTTTTGCCAAAATGTGCAAAACACTGGTCATGCACACGCAACATTGAGTGTTACGATCTCGAGCAGAGGGAAAATAGTCCCCCTCCTATAAGGTAATTATAGCCACATCTGATCCAACGGATGAGCTCTTGATGCAACCCATACCGTCCACCCAACCCTGGGTAAGTCGACCGAGTGGAGCTAGCGATAACTGGTGGCACCGAAGAAAACCATGACAAAGACATTTGCATGCCATATCACACAGTTTGGTCGCTGGACGACGAGACGCATCCTGCTCAACGTTCACATGTCGCAAGTTGTTTCGTGTTATATCACTTTTGATGGTTATAAGCGAACACAATGACAGCCGCTGCTCGACGGCAACCTCGGAGGATTCCTCCGCTCAACAACACAACACTCCGGTGGCTCACCAGCGGGCTCCAAACTCTCCAGCCCCGTTAGCATAGCGATAACGTTTACATCGCTCGCCAGCATGATTCGGCGTAACTTTGTGTTCCGGCAGTCCACAAGTTTTTAATTGTATTCCCGGCCCATTGGCAGTGTCCATTCATTCCATAAAAGCCATCCAAACACATCTCGACGATAGTTAACAAGTTAGCTAACGTCAAGGTTGGCTGGATAGCAGGGGGAAAGCAAGCTAGTAAAATGTTCCAAATGACGATGGCTTGGTTGAACAAAAGCAGGCTTACCTATGCTGTTAAGTTGAGAAACACTTCTGCTCTTCGACGAAAGTGGATCACTAATCCATAGGACCATTTATGTGGACAAATCTGACAGGTTATTACGCCGTCCGTTCGCCCCTAGTTTGTGTTGGATAGGTAAAAGGTTTTTCGCAGAGCGCTGCTGTTTGCCTTGTTGAATAGCTGTTCCTCTCACCCAGCTCTTTCTGTGATCCTTTCCTCCGCCTCCGGAGGTTGATTGACGGACACATTAAACCCACCCCTCTTAAATGTACCCTTTTCCTATTGGTATATACAGCGAAGGGACTACCTTAGCGGTATATGATTGGCTAATGTTCTACAAAAATATCCATGGTATTGTGTACGAAGTATTACCATTGGATGATCCTCACAATACGGCATACAAAAAGGCACAAAAACTACAATACCCAGCATTTGAATTCAAACGAATGTTTGAGTTGAAATACAGATTGTCCCAAACATACGGTATATGATTTTTCCTATTCATTTATTGGTCAGAAGCTCGCAACGGTAATGTATTACAATGATTACAACACACCCACATTCTATTCTGCTTTGCGCCTGCTCTGTAATGACGCATTAAGTATATATAGTGAGCCCAACAGGACTACACGCCTTGAAAAAGTGTCTGTCTCGTGCGGGGCGTTAGCAAAGACGTACGTTAGCATAGCCTCTTGTTAGCCAGTTACAGATGGACCTAAAATTATATGGACGTTTTGCATTTGTAGTCACATCGTGTGCCGTAGTGGACCAGTATCGAAGTGTCAGTTTTTTTTAATGAAAAACAAAACTAACGCGCAACTTTGGAATTCTGACGGGTTTGAGTTAGGCTGCTAATGCTAGCTAACCAGCAGTCGTGCTACATGGATGTATAACCGGCGAGCGTGACTGACGGCGGTTCAGGTGGGTGGAGTCAGAACACCGGACGATCAACTGATAAAAACATCCAGCAAGCCTCTACATCGCTAACCTCTGCACTGTTTTTGCCATTGTGGTCGCTGTCAATTTTAAGTTTTTAATAATATCAGTTATCTTATTTAACTTAGATATTGAAAGTGAAAGTTAAACAAACAAACACGTTTCATAATTCTAAACGTTAACTTTTCAAACCTTTCAATATTCTATATTCGCTATGGTTTAATCTCAATATCCTAACATTTAAATTTCAACTTCAACTGATGCATTTAGAGCTTAACAAATAATTTATAAATACTTATGGGGAGCTGCGAGGAGTGTTCATAATTATGGTATTATTTCAAATTGTTTAATTTTCGTGGGTTTTTTTCTTATGAATATAAGTTTATTTTCACAAATTATATTTAGGATTGCATAAAATCAAGCGAATAAACAGGTTCATTCAAATAATTGGATGACTGCTTTTCCTCGTGAGCTCCAGCGGCCCAAGTTGACGTAAATATGATGCGTTCAGGCTGGTAATCGGTGTTGCGAACGGAGTTTCAGCAGGATCGTTTCCACTTTTAACATTTAACTGAATTTAGTTCCCTAATATTTTGTCAAGCAAGAACATACTTAATTAAAGTCAAGTGTGATGTGAAGCAGGACTTGGGATCCTTGTTAAACGAAAATGCCATCCTGGGTAAAAAGTTGTTGTTTGGTCGTTGTCACTGCCACAGACAGACTTGCTTCTCTAATTCGTTTTGTAACATCATTCGTTGCTACACTTCAATCACATGTCTAATCATGAGAGCGGTGTGTCACCATATCCAAGGAATGGTGATGCATCATAAACACCAGCAGCTGCTCATTTACCCAAAATACTGTTTTCAACAAATGTAGTTTTTCTTCTACTTAGCTTTTTTTGTTTTTCTTTGTCTTCCAGCATAGGTATCAGTAAAGTAGAAGAGATGGACAGTAACTCGAAAGCCACCCCAGAGCGAATTCTTCTGGAACCATACCAGTACTTGCTACAGCTGCCAGGTGAGTCTTTTTCCCTGTCGGAGACTGCAGAGTGATGGAAGAGGTGAAGGCAGGCGGCTAAGAACATCATTGAAAGTCACAAGTGCTGCTCATGAGACACAGAACTCTACTCTTGACTGGCAGACTTCTTCTTATGTGCAATTGATCATGACCTGAGCAAAATGGCTTACAGGATAGAAAGAGAAAAACAAAAAGAAAACATGCATGTAAAGGAGCTCTGAACTCCTTTACATGAGACTGGATTCTTAGAATCTTTTTAGTCTCGTTGTCCGATGCTTACGCAAAGCTTTGGGTTGTTTTTTTTTTGCAAGATTATGTTTATGCTTGTTTTTATTTTAATGTGGCTTAGTTATAACTTAAAGTCTTTTCATTTCAGTCTGACTGAAATGAACTGACTGATACGGTTAGATTTTAAATCTGTATTTCCTCACTATGTTGGTAAACACAGTCCTAAATTAAATGGCTTCATTTTAATAGCTTCTGAAATCCTTTTTTTCTCAGATTTAAGACTGATTTAACTTATTTCTTTGTTTTTAAATGGTCAGTTTTGGTAAGTAGAGGAGTTACTGAGATGACGTCAGAAATTAATTTGGGTAAGTAGGACAAATCCACGGATAAAGTGCACGGAATTGAACTACTCTGTTTTAGATTGAGATGGCTCTAAAAGGGTGTCACATGGGTTAAAGAATTACCTGGTTTTCCGTTTTGGTTTCTGGTTTTCATATGGAGCATCTGCAGGACTTTCAGTGCTTTATTTATTTTGGCCTCAAGGTTATTTTACCTTGGTGGAATCCCACCAGTCTGCAGGTTTAATTCCGACTGACGTAAATGCTTTTAGAGTTGATCTATACTTGGACCCTGTTCAGTCCTTGTTTTAACATCAGTGCTCCCAGTCATCTGATCACACATGAACAAGGGCCCAGTATTATTGGATTGGTCCCACTACATTAAGAGGTAGTCTACGCCGCATATGACCACACAGTAAATTCAAAATCATTAATTATTACGTGCAGATCCCGCATTAAATACATCACGTTTCCTTCCTTTGTATAAAGTGTTGGTTCGTCGTCGCATCGTTGCACCAAATACTTCTCCTTATCAGAAGTTCATCTCACCTGCCAGTATTTTGCAGCTGTTTTTGAACGCATTCACATTTAAAAACACTATTCAGTTACACAATAGAGGGGGGGGGGCGGAATGAATAGAGTGTGTCCTTTTTAGATGTGTTTTTTTCTGGCAGCAGTGACATGCCTGCATTAATTGATCCTTTTGTGATGTTTTCCTCTTTTAGCGCCGGTGAAACACAAAAAGCATTTACATTAAAATATCAAACAGAACTTTTAAGAAAATAAGGCTCATCCCCGTCAATCATATGGCGCTTCCCTTATTAATATTAATGAGCTTTCCACGGCCAACTTGTAAATCCAAAATTCCAGTGCAGTCGTCTTGTTTTTCCTACTTCGCACAGCTTAATGAGATTACACGGAATTCTGAGCAGCGGTAGCCGGCCGCAAGTAGCAAGTAGATATTACAGCAATGTGTATGAATATAGAACTTCAGATGTAAGTTATGGCAAATCCATTATTATTTTAGTGGGTAAATGAAAAAACGTAATGTTATTTATTGAAAACATTTTGGGGTTTTTTTTCTTTCGTTTTGGTGATGTGCATGTTTATGTGTGAACATACAGCATGATGGGAAGTTGGATGCTACCACAATGGTGTCACTCACTTTTGGTGTGGAGTATTACAGTTGGAAGCAAAATCATTCAATCCCCATGTGTATTCTTCTTATTGGCAAAATGTTGTATTTAGCAGCTGTTTGCAATCACCAAATGAAATGTCTTGAACTGGTCAATGCAGCAGATTTGAGTCTATTTCTCGCACATTCAATCCCTGAACGGCAATCCCTCACAAGAGACATTTATCAATCGGATATTGTTAAAACACTGAGCCAACATTCATAGACTTACTGTAGCAGGAGAGTCTCAAACCTTTTTCTGGCAATGCTTCAGTTTACATCTGTGCTCCATGCCTGAATTCCTTAGACGTACTAATCTAAAAGCACAAGAGAAGTCCCTCCGGTAGCTCAGGACCATCTCTATCAGACCCCGAAAGGGATGCGCTGGAACAAAACTGTTAACTTCTGGTGTCTTTGGATCAGCGGCATGTCTGAAGAAGGAAGAGTGAAGCTGAAAAAGAAAACCCTACTTACAAAGAAGCGTGGCAGTGACTCAGTGATGCGCTTTGTTGGATGAAAATCTGCATGTTGACGGTAAGATGTCCTGAAATGCTAGAGGAAACCTCCTCATCCTCTTTTAGGAAGCTGAAGCTGTAGCATCATGGGACATTCAAAACGGACAAGGATTATGCCATACACCCATAATCTTAAAGGCTTATGTTTTAGAAGGAATCCCAGAATACTCTAGGATGGTCTTCAAAGCTGACTGATTTGAATCCCATAAACCAAAAAAAAAATCAGATGGGATTTGAAAAAAGAAATGAGAAGGAGGTGGCTACAGCAGGTCAACAAAGGAATTTCCAGAACTGGAGACCTTTGTCCAAGAGGAATGAGTGAAGATACCACAGGAATGATTCAACAAGCTGGTATCTAGCTGTCCATCATGTTCGGAGCAGGTCATGTGATGAAGAGTTTCTACTGGAGGACGCTTGTCATTAAGGCTTCAATCATTTAGAGACATCAGTGGCATATTATGTTATATCTGGGGAAACACTTGCAATGTCTGTTGTTTTGATCTAGTCAAACTGTACTTGATTGTTGATTTAGTGATTTAGTTATTGCTATCAACTAATAAGTAGTTTATTTTAATACATTTTCCTGAGGAATGGAGGAAAAGTGTTCTAGTGCCGATTTTCCATGAACAGGGGGTGATGCTCAGAGCTTTAGCAACTACATGGGTATAATGCTGATGAGCCACAGGATGAAGATCTGGGAAAGACTAGTGGGAGCTAGGTTCAGTAAAAGGGTTACATTTGTGAGCAGCAGTCTGGTTCATGCCAGGAGACAATCCTACAGATGCAATGTTTGCTTTGAGAGGGCAGATGAAGAAACACAGAGAAGCCCAGTAGGAACGGCATTTTGTCTTTGTGGACGTGGAATCTGTCGAGGGAGCAGGTGACAGATAACCTGGAGAGGTGGAGGTACGCACTGGAGCAAAGACGAATGAAGGTCAGTGGCCGCGAGACAGAATACATGTGTGTGAATGTAAGAGAGGCAGGTGGAATGGTGAGGAAGGTGCAGGTGTAAGTACTTAGGGTCAACTGTTCAGAGCAACGGGGGATGTGGAAAAGAGGTGAAGAAGCGAGTGCAGGAACGGTGGAGTAGTTTTGAGAAGTGTGTCAGGAGTTATCTGTGACAGAAGAGCAGGGAATGGTTTCCAAGATGGTGGTGAGAGCAGATCTGCTGGATGGTTTAAAGACGGTGGCTCTGACCAGAAGACAGGAAGCAGAGCTGAAGATGTTCTCTGGGAGTGAGGAGGATGGACAGGATTAGAAAGGAGACATCAGAGGGACAGTCCAGGTGAGACGTCCTGGAGACAAAGTCAGAGAGGACAGATTGAGATGGTTTGGACACGTGAAGAAGAGGAGGGACAGTGGATCTACTGGTGGAAGGATGCTGGAGATGGAGCTGCAGGCCGGAGAAAAAGGAGAAGACCAAAGAGGAGGTTTTCTGGATGTGGTGATAGAGGACATGCAGTTGGTTGGCTTGACTGTGGATGCTCCAGAGTACAGGGCAAGATGGAAACAGATGGATCAGCTGTCTGACCCGTAAAAGGAACAGCAGAAGGAAAAAACAAGAACCAGTTTTCCAAAACATGATCCTGTGTGAATATTTTTTCTTCCAACTGTTGAATGTCAGAGCGGTTCACCTGAGCTCAAAGCACCCAGAAGGAATGTGGAGCAACTCCTTGTGACAGGTTGCAGAGAAATATTTTTGAATATTTTGCTAGGCTGGTACTATTTTGTTTTAACTGAATTCTTAAACCGGTTTTTCAGTTTTTGCTGGATGCCTGCAACAGCAGGAGATCCTTAAGGTCGAGGTTTTTTCCCTGTAGTTATATTGTCTGAATCTACAAACAATGTGATTTATTTTTATATTTTCTTACTGTATATGTGGTTTCCTCTGTCTTTCCAGGAAAGCAAGTGAGGACAAAACTATCCCAAGCTTTTAACCACTGGCTCAACGTTCCGGAGGACAAACTGCAGGTGAGAAATCCGCCGTTTCAAGTCTCTGAACAATCAGCCGCGTTTGATGGCTTTTTTGCCGCCGGTGGGTTCACAGAGGTGGAATGATGGCGTGGTTACTCTGAATAGGCAATTTATTTTTGCCATACACCCATAATCTTAAATCATCGGAGCTGTTTCAAAGGGAATGTGAAGCTAAGATGCTAGCGCAGAGAGCATTGGTGATTTATGACAGGAGGCTGGGAATGCAGCTGAGGATCAAGTGGAATGAAATTGAAAATGCTGGAGTGATACTTTCAAAAACAGAAGAGTCGCCCCCCTTTCTTTCTTTCTTTTTTTCCCCCTATGTTTCTTTGATCTGTAGGTTGAGGAAAGCATCATAGCCTTGCTGATGGTTTGATGAAATATGGCGGTGGGATGCGTTATGTTTTCCCGTGTAGATGTGGCGTGTGCTGACTTGTAGAGTCGGTCTTGTGTGAGGAGAGTACAGCCTGGATGCTAATCCCACATCATCTTATTTTGAGATGAGAAACCGCTGCAACAAGTTGTTAACGTTTGTTTACGTAAACATACAGCAGACACGGGCCAACATGATGATCCCCTCCGAGCTACTTTTATACTGATCCCAGGAGTGCAGGCCCAAACATTTACGCTTGGGTTTTGGTTTGGTCATCTGTTACTTCGGAAATATCTACTGCCGATCCTAAGCTTCCGTAGTTTGGTGCAGAATAGGTCTTGTGCAATGGTTTTATCAGAGCTTTGTATTTTAGACTGAAATTAGCTTCTCCCTCCAGCCGTATGAGATCGATTACAGTAACACCGTGGAACCTAAAACCCAAACAAGCTAAATAAGAGGGGGGGGGGACTCTGAGCATCCAACAACACACATCTGGAAGGATTCAAAGGTTTCTGATGTTGATCTGGTAAATGGCTGCTAAACAGACCACAAATACTCCACCGTGTAAGATCAGAGCGTCATAAATTGACACTTTTCCACAACCTCCTTCAGACTAAACAATGTGTTTTTTCTTCAAAAATGTAATTTCAAGATTTACACCGTCAGATCAGGCAATCACAGTGCCACAAATTTGTGCGGTGTCAAGAGTCGTAAGGCTTGTCACGCTTTAGGTCTGAAACCAACCATTAATCGTCGCATCGCTAGGCGTGAGTACAGAGGCGGGTCAATCATGGCGACCGAGGTAACAGCGCTTTTTTATTACTCTGTCTTGGTAATCCTTCAGGGAAACAGAGGGATTGTTGCCACATTTCCACGAGCCGTTCTTCTCGATCGTTGTTCCACCTAGCATCATTGACATTCCAGAGTCCAGTCGCTGCTAGGGTTGGGAATTGATAAGATTTCAGAGATACCACTGCCTTTATCGATTTTGCTTATTGATCCAATTCTTTATGGATTCCCTTATGGATTCCTGTGGAGGTTTTTGGGTGGAAGAAAAAAGGCCTATACATGTTTTCTGTGTCGACGACACACATTTTATTGAGTCGCTTCGCACCACACACACACACACACAAACACACACACACACATACACACATACATACATTTTTGAACTATAGGCTACATTCATCATATTCTCAATATCTGAAAGCGAGTTACAATATAACTGTGTACGACCCAGAGAGATACAGTTCTAGGGTAGTTTGAAATATGATTATTAATCATCTCCTAAAGTTGAACCAAGACGTAAATATACCGGACTGCTGGTTCCTTAGCTGCGGTGAGAGAAATCCTTTGACAACGAATGTGATTGCTGCGCAGTGACAGTCGCCCTCTCTCTCCTGTGTCGCTTTTACCCTGTGCAGCGAGTGTGAGTGGGGTTTGCTGCTGGCTATACTTAGGATGAGTGGGGCTGGGACATGGAGCTTGGCGGGTGATGTTAGCCTGGGAGCTATCTTTACTAGTAAGACTCGGCCCAACGTTGCCATCATCTAAGTGGATCAAATGAGAGACTATTTATACAGCATTTGTTTTCATGTAGGTGTCAAGTCCAATAAAGCATCGAGCCTGCATGCATTGTGCTAATGCTAACATAGACTATGACATACATTAACCAAGGCTATGACACTATGACATACGTTAACATAGGCTATGACATAAGTTAACATAGGCTATGACTCTATGACATAAGTTAACATAGACTATGACTCTATGACATACGTTAACATAGGCTATGACATACGTTAACATAGGCTATGACATACGTTAACATAGGCTATGACATACGTTAACATAGGCTATGACATACGTTAACATAGGCTATGACATACGTTAACATAGGCTATGACATATGTTAACATAGGCTATGACATAAGTTAACATAGGCTATGACTCTATGACATACGTTAACATAGGCTATGACATACGTTAACATAGGCTATGACATACGTTAACATAGGCTATGACATACGTTAACATAGGCTATGACATACGTTAACATAGGCTATGACATACGTTAACATACGCTGTCCATGTAAAGCCACCTATTAACTCAACAAAGACTCCTGAGCACAGAAGCTAATGTCTGGCAAAGCAACACAGCTTTCAACAGAAGTAACAAATTATACAGTGTTTGTTTATGCAAAAGACGACTTTGGTGTCTGCGTAAGAAGCATTTTTTGGATTAAAAGAAGAAAATTCAAGTGCATTTCCCACACTAGCCATACAAAGTAAAACCATACTTGAAGGCAAAGAAAAGAATATTTTTTTCAAGAAGCTGCTTGAGTAATAAGTTGAAAGATTAATGGTCAAAGTTATCCAAAAATAATCAAAAGATTAATCAACTAATGGAAAAAAGAAACGGTTGAAAGATTTATCGACTTATCAAGGAAATTGACAATTGGTGCCAACCCTGCAATATTTTAATCCTTAATCCTAACTGTGAGATGACAAATGAAAATATTACAAACTTGTCAAGTTGTCAAATTTGACGTCTCGCCAAAAGAAACTGAGCTTAATCCTGAAGCAAACCCACACGTCGTGATATAGAAGTTTTCCTGGATAACTAATAAACACGGGTAGGTTTTACCACGGACAGTTACTTTTAGGTTAAATTATATAAAGGGGAAATGGATCTTCTTGGCGGATGTTTGCAGCCTTTTGAGTCCGTACCAGTTTGTAACAGAACAAAGAATATTTTGTTGTAGTTTTTATTGAATTCTGTTTAAAAAGAAGAGGAAAGTGAAGCAAACACAAGCTAACTCGCCAGAGCTGCGCCGATAATTTGTGTTTGTTTGTTATGTTTTGAGGGATTTTCTTAGCCTTGGGTTTTAGATCAATATCATTTTGATGAATAACTAAATCTGCTTAAGTAAATAATTTCCCGCGCCGCCCAACTTTTGTTTTGTAAGTCTTAGATCTGGACCAGTAGTTGTGTTGACCTTTTCTAAAACAACCACATCTTAAACAATTAACCCTATAGATGAGGTGTGGCGACCAGTGCTAGTAAAACTCCTTTGTATTCATTCATACTGGCGTATGTATTATATAAGAGGTCGGTCACGTGACACCCAAACTCCTGCACTCATGGCGAAAACCAGTCCCTCGGTTGCTGCATGAGCAGCAGGTTACGTTGTCTAACTGCTGTCGATTGCAACTGGGTGTGTTTGTCCAGACACCCGATGTTGCTGTCAGCACTGCTGGAGCCGTCCTTACCTTTCCACATCAATAACGATGATGATGTGATTTTGCTTCTCTTCACCCTCATTAAGGAAGGGAAAGGGAGAGAGTTGCCAAGTCGGACTTTTTCGGTCATCTGCAGACTTCAATCTCCTCAATTTACCTCTTCATCCTCTGAAAAACAGCATAAAAATCTATGAACGGTCTCTGACTGACAACAGTGGCGGTTGACCTTGAATTATATCCTGATAGTTATAGCGTGAAAACACGTTTTTATTCATTCCAATAGCTGTATTTTCTATTCCAGGGTTTTCTCGGATGGTGAGATGCAGCCAAATTGAACTCTTAATTTTGGTAATGTGATGATGATGATGATGCTGAAGTGGAGTACGATGGCAGGCAGACAACTTAAAAGAAAGCCATAATTTGAAGTGGCCTGATTGTTTTTTTGTTTTTCTTGAATGTAAATGGTTGAGTTATCATGGTAGCAGATTATTTTACCCGTCCAGTGTTTTCCAGCTGCTCGGGTTTTCAAGACTTTCCCTACCTTCATCCAATTCCACCGAGAGGATTTCTACTTCTCCAGTTTATTTCCCTGTGAGCAAAGGATTAGCATTATTTAAGTCCCAGGCCAAAAGAGAAAAGAGAAAAACGCCTCCACTCTTCCCCCAGAGTGTTTGTTGGATGCGGCCTTATTGAATTTCATCACATATTAAAGTGTCATTGCAGGCTGATTGACACCCCTGCTTTCCTTCGGATTATATTTAATATCAGCCTGGGGTAATTGCTTTTATTGGCCTGGAGCCTCACCGCTGTCCTCCCAGGGAGATCAGGCCACTGGCCTTAATTCACAAATAGCATTGCAAATTGACCGGCTAGTGCTGCGGTAGTTATTGACATACAGAGTTTAGTGTGTGTTTCTGTAAACAGAAGGCTGCGCTGAGCCTGTCTGCTCTTGTTAGGTTTGCTGATCAACAGAGCTGCCTGTGTCCTGAATGTTTTATAACCCCTCGGCGGACAGGGTTATCCTGAGGTTGTGCAGTTGTTTGTTTCATCCTCCAGTCCACAGAATGTCTCCCTATTTGATTAGCTGCTTCCCACCGCGATATAAAAGCTCGGCACATGCGTGTGGAGGAGCAATCGAGTTGTCAATGTCTTCTGAGGAGTTATTGAATATTGAAGACGAGTCCTGGTGTGACCGGCCCTCCTGCTGCTACGGCATCCATTTCACACTCCACATCGATGGGTTTAATAAATCACAGCGTTCACACTGCTTCTCTAACAGTGGGTCCAGAATGGATTCGATTTTGCAAAATCAACAAGGATAGTTTTTGAGCGTTTTAACGCCACATGCAGCTAGTGCTGAGATTTGAAATCATCTTCAAGAGCCTCGAGTTTTTGATATGGATTGGTTGTCAGTTGGTCTACATTCTTATGCAGACTGTAGCCGACTCTGCTTTTGTTCTCCATATACTTCCACTTCAGGCAGAATGTCCTTCTTACGGTGCTGCGGGTAGTCCAGATTACATTTACCTCACATATATCAAAGAATCATCTCCCACTATGACTTCCCCTCAGTTCACCGTGTGAGTAGCAGCTCAGTAAACTCCCGCTGAACCCATCATGCAGACTCCCCCTGTCATCATTAGCACACGGCTGCCAAGTAGTCGCCGCCATGGAAACAACGGTACCCTCAGAGAGTCGGAGGCAGGGACAGTGGCACGCTGTCTCGTACATTTGGCATTTTTATCAATTCAATTATTTACATGTGTGCGTCTGTGCAGTGTAGGACAGCACAGGCTTGTAAGGTCCTTTTCCTTGTACTGATGTAGAGATAGGCTAGCTCTTATATTCTGGTCTATTCATTGGCATTGAACATGTCATTGATGAGAACGTCCGTCGCCTCAAGGATGAATAGACTGATTATAAAATTTCCCCACAATTGTATATCAGGTTTATGTATGCAATTACTAAACCAAGTAGCTCAACAGTTATTCCCAATGTTTTACCCAAGTATAACATAAAGTTCTACTTCTACCGAAGTCGTTAAAGGATTGAAATGCCAGTGATGACAAGATACTCTTGTACTTTGTAGAGATCCTTAAGTTGCTCTTACCTGCCGTAAATATAATGCAGCTTCTGGCAGCACTCTTCGGGACTCTTGGCCCATTCCTCAGGGACAAAGGCGCCGAGGAATGGGCCTCACATGTTGCAGTCACCTTCTACAAATCCTACTACAAATCTTACTCCGGGATTAAGGTCAGGCTTCTGTGAAGCCACTCTAGAATGTTCCAGGACTCCCTCTGAAACCAAGCCCTGGTGGACTCTAGATTCTTGTCCATGTGAAATGTCTTATGCTGAAGCTTCAGCCTCCTTGTAGATGATGAGTTTTCTTCTTTGATTTCCTGATACTTGATGGAGTATGGAGATAGATGTATGGAGATAGATGTATAGAGAAGGCTCCCATTCTATTTTACTCCATGTAACCCTGCATCCTGCGTGCGTAATGTTCCAGTTGAATTATAAGCTACTATGGGATCTTTAAGTTATATTGCTGCCGGACCATTAAGGGCTTTATATGTGAGGAGACACCTTTTGAATTAGATTTTTTACAAGGCGCCAGTGCAGGGAAAGAACTCAGAGCGTCAGGTATTCCTGGGCGCTCTCCAATCAAAGTAATAACCAGGCTTTGCCCTGCTTAGCTGCCAAGATCTAATGAGTTTGGCCATGTTCAAGCTAATATATAGCGGTTGCATAAATCATCTCCCAACTGTGTGTTTCATCTGCCCACACCAGGAAAACGGTTGGGATCTGGGCTGCAGTTAATCATGTCAAATGTATTTGTAGTAGTATCCCATAAATGCTGAGCAGTGTAAAAAAGTCATCTCTGTTTAATAGGCTCAGCTCTCTGGATTCAGCCTGTGACGCGTCGGCGCGTTATCAGTTTATTGAGCAGCTATGAGGTTGAGGCAGCAGCACCGTGTGCAGGAATGCTCGGTTCTGCATCTGTAATACAACAGCATTACAGTTTTTCCCCCGGGGCAATAGTTGTGCCGTAGTTAGACTGACAAATCTTGACTCATTCCATCTGGTGATCAATCTTAGTTGATCATCGCTCAGTAAATAAATGAGCTTAGCGCAGGTGGCTTTTTTGCTATTTCCCCCTTAATCAAAACAGGAGTTCATAACTTTTCATTATTCATGATAATTATGAAATGAACCACTGCCTCTGTATGACGAAGCAGAAAATCCTCTTTGAGCAGATGATGCACAACAATAGGGCAATGGAGATGGTCCCAAAATCAACAAAGGCTGCAAAACAAACCTCTCAGATATACATTGTTCTCTGACTTCAGGAGCATTTTAAAGAAATCGGTGGGACATCTGGTAGGTTTGCACAGAGAACTAATCCGCTGAATGAATGCAGCAGCATTTTTGAACAACTGTTTGGTTGCAGAATGTTGTGAATCTGAAAGAGCTGGTACTGATATAGATGTCTTTGACAAATCTGTTTGATTTCATCTCAATTTATGACATTTTGAATGTGTTTCTATAGAAATCGTCTTTTGTTTGGATCCTGACTGTTTGCTACTCTTGTTTGCGTGCTGCTGCCTGCCTCGCTCAGGACGCTCTGGATGGATATTTCTAATCTCAGTGGGACTTTCCCGGTGAAATAAAGGTGAAATAAATAAACTGTAGAATAGACGCGGTTTCTGTAATCATGAGCGATGAACACACTAAAACCTGGGCGAGGTTTCAGGTTTCTGACACAGGCGGGTTTGCTTTGGTTAGCATCTCTTGCAGCCCCTGGTTCGTTCTGCGTATAACAGCCTTGTCTCCTGCAGAGTTATTTCCCTTCAATACATGGGTCCGTTTGTTTGTGGTGAAGGATGCTCCACATTCTTAATGGATCACTGATTGCTGCTTTGGCAGACGGTGAGTTTCTGAGTCCGTAACCTCTGGTGATAATCAATGATGTCTTATCGGTAAGCAGGGCCTTCCTGCACTCGTAACATTAGCGTTAGAAGCTGACAGTCCAACTAGTTTGATTCCCTGGATACACTAGACATCTAAAGTCCAGCACTTGAAAATAGTTTTTAGGTTTTGAAAGATGACGTAGTCACTAACGGAAATATTCTGCCTTTGCTTCTTAATCCTGACACAGAATTATATTTTCACAAGGCCTGCAAAGAGCGTTTTAGATAAATAAACATGTTTCTTGCTCCATTGTCTTGTTTATGTGTGAACTGATTGCAGTTTTAGCCTCGGACCGCCTCCGTCCCGCGGCCCGCTGAGATTTCAGGGCGAGTGAGTGTTGGGATCCTGCGGAGGGAAATAATAATAATAATAATAATAATAATACATTTAATTTATAATGCACTTTACATTTGGATCAAATCTCAAAGTGCTAAAGGTTGTGTTGGCTGACAAACGGCCTTTCCCTGGCTATCTGCCTGACCCGCTGAGTCTCTCTTTGTGCCTCCCACTCCCACACAGCCTTCATTACCGGGCCACACCACTCGTCTTTTCAATCAACGGAGTGCTCCAGTACTCCAGGAGCGGGTCGGCTCAAGACGGCCGACAACTGAGGGCCACACTGGCAGTCTGGTGTTAAAAACAAACCTCCACCGTTTGTTATCGTTGATGATTTTCACTGTGATTTATATATACAGTATGCATATTTCTTTTTAATTCAAGCCCCAAAAAACAATACTGATACTCCGTCACAGTTTGCATTGAGGCAAAACAACTTCTCAGGAGTGCCCGTGTTACAACATATGAAATTAAATCACGTTTTTTTGCACTGCAGACAGAAAACTAGGGTGAATTAAGGTACCGATGGTTAATGATACCGTTTCACACGGTAGTGTAACTTCGACAAACGACGACTGTAATTACTTCACATTAGTCTAGCAAACCACGGCCTGTCATTGTGTTGCACGTGTGACATGAAGACATCTCTTCTAAGCTCACGAAGCCACTGTTCCTCTCCTCATCACAGCGGCGCAGCAGATACAATGAATATATTTACTCTCTGCTCCAGTCCGGCGTGTGATTGGGCTCAAGTCTCTTTTTCTGCTGACTGATTGCATGGATTGTTTCTCCCAACAACTGTTGTCTGCTGATGAAGTGTCTCTCTAGTGGTGCCACACTGATAAGTGTGTAGACACAGCCCCCTCTGCTGCACAAACGTTGTATTGCATGGATCATGTCCAAGTTACTTTTTTTATTTTCTTTAATGCTCTTCTTCTTTTTTTTTTCTTTAAAACCACATCTATGCATTCATAGATAACAGATTTATCAGACTTGATAGTTTTATCCATCCAAGCCTTTCTGCAAAACTGACAGAGTCCTAAACTTTGAATGGGTAGTTAATAGAGGAAAACAATAAGGATCAAAGAAGTACCTAAGAATGTAGGAAAAATAGGAGCTCAACCTAAAAGGAAATCTGATTTCATACATGGAACCAGAACATTGGGCTGGGCCTACGGGATACTCGGAACCCTTTTCAACAAGGGTAAGCAGAAATACATTGTGATGAAGTAAAAAATAAATGAAGTTAGAGAAATTCACCTTAAAAACAACAACAACCTTATAGGTGTGATATCCTCGATCCAACTTTCCCATCTTTTCAAAAACTTTTCTTACTGCAGTGTAATCCAAAAGGTCATTCTCTCCAACCCAAAAAATCTCATAAATAATTTCAATCCAATCTTCAACTGTCTGTGTTTTCTGCTTTTAGTCCCGTTCTGGTTGTGGCTTTCCTGCCCGCTTACAATCAGAAATAAGTGACTATTAAGAGTAGTGACATTTGTCCAAGCTACTTTTCAACTCTTAGAAGTTGGCTCAGCATAAAAACACTGATTATTAGAAAAACTAGAAGATATGAATATGTGTTTGTTTTTTTTCCCCAGGCACAACAATCAATCCTCTGTGCTGCATTAAGGAACGATTGTATACTTTTAACGTTAAACTTTGTTCTTCTCGCTCAGGTGATAATCGAGGTGACTGAGATGCTCCACAACGCCAGCTTGCTCATAGACGACATTGAGGACAGCTCCACGCTGCGGCGAGGATTCCCTGTTGCCCACAGCATCTATGGCGTGCCGTCTGTCATCAACTCGGCAAACTACGTCTACTTCCTGGGCCTGGAGAAGGTGCTGACCCTGGAGCACCCGGAGGCGGTGCGGGTGTTCACCCGGCAGCTCCTGGAGCTGCACTGCGGCCAGGGCATGGATATCCACTGGAGGGACACCTACACCTGTCCCACGGAGCAGGAGTACCGCATCATGGTGCAACAGAAGACCGGGGGGCTCTTTGGCCTGGCCGTGGGCTTGATGCAGCTGTTCTCGGATTGGAAACCAGATCTGAAACCCCTCCTGAACACACTGGGCCTCTTCTTCCAGATCCGTGACGACTACGCCAATCTGCACTCCTGCGAGTACAGCGAGAACAAGAGCTTCTGCGAGGACCTGACCGAGGGCAAGTTCTCCTTCCCCATCATTCATGCCATAATGTCACACCCAGAGAGTACCCAGGTGCAGAACATTCTCAGGCAGCGCACCGAGAACCTGGACATCAAACGATACTGCGTGGACTACCTGGAGAAGGTGGGTTCTTTTGCCTACACCCGTCAGACTCTGCAGGAGCTGGAGGCAGAGGCTTACCACCTCATTAAGGGGTTTGGGGGGAACCCACAACTGGAGATCTTTGTCAAACACCTCAGCCAAATGCATCACGAGGCCGAGGCCACGGCAGAGTCCGGCACCGAACCAGAATCGGGCCCAAAAAACCGCTGACCTCATGACCGCCACCACCACGAGATCCTCACCTTTAGCCCTCTGCACTCCATCAACACTGCTGCAGACGAACCCCTGAAGTACCTGTAGGCCACGTTAGAACACCTCAGTGACGCCCACTGAATCACTAACCTTGAGTTTTGAATGTTCCGCAGCTACGTGACGGTGCAGCCCCAAACGTTGCCTCTTTTGTGTGCTGGAATGCCTCCTCATCCTCAGCTGTTCTTTTACAAATGCACACATCAGCGTTTTTTTTGCAACCAAGTCTCAGTGTGTCTCTGTGCTGTCGGAGTTTTCTTCTCAGACATGGACAATAACAGCATCAAGGATTAAAGGCCTTCTCTTTGATGCAAACTATCGGTGCATATAAATGTGTGTGTGTTTGTTGTTTTGTCACGAGGTCCAATTGTTTATTTAGTGCCAGTCCTGTCAACAAGAACGCTGCGACTCTATTGTTTATATGCAAACGCCGTTTATGCTCTGTGATATATAAATACCCGCGTCTTCTACACTTTGCTTTGGTTCACTGCAGACTCTCTTTCTTCACGTCTCTCCTCGCAGCTTTCTCAATATTCATGAATGCTTCACGTATCTGTAGACGTGGCGGTGCAGTCCACAGTATTTTGCATCCGTTGAATAAAAGAATCACGATGACGTGAGCTCGGTCTCGACTTCTTAAAGGAAAAAAAACGTCGCATCTCTCTGCGGTTTGTTTGTGAACCTGTTTCATGTTATGCAGGATGAGAGGGACTCTTCTCCAGAGATCAGCAGCGCCATCTACTGATCACACGTGTCATTAGAATCAGGACGTGACAAAACGTTGCTGGTGCCTATTAGAACGGGAAACAGAACTGATTTATTTTTGACTAGAACTCCATCCATGGGTTTTATACACTGTTGTAAAAAGAAATTAAAGCAAAATAATCCGATGGGGCTGGGAAACACCTGAAGGCACCATGTGGGCTGTTTAAGATGAGATAAGATAAACCTTTAGGGAGCCTTGACTAAAGCTTCACACGGGTTTGGTTTACATGGATGTAGTCGGCGTTTGTTTTGCACAATACTTTTTGTTTTGCTTCTTACACAGAAATATAACATGACGAGAAAAATAGGAAATATTCACGCAGAGTCCTCCATTAATGTCCGAGTCATTGCCAGCCTCTAAATCTACCGACAACTCCGCAGCAGGCATCTTGAGTTGTATTACCTGTTAATAATGTCGTGGGTTTGTGAGACAGCATGATCGACTCACAGAAGCTCCTGACATCTGCGGTTCAGTTGATTATTCATCTCTCAGACTGGTTTGTGGATTTCTCTGAAAATACATCTATTCATCAAAATGCCAAATTCTTAGCCGGAATAGCAGTTTCTTTAGTAATTTCTTTCACATGTGCCAGGAAATGCGTGTTTGTGTTCTGAGCGATCTCTCTCTCGCTCTCTCTCTCTCTCTCTGTGGATTATTCATCACTGAGCTGCATTTATTCATTTGTGTTGCTCTGCAGCGCTCCAGAACATATTCCTTTCATATTCCGTTCTGGCAAGAACTTTGGATAAACATTTCTGAGAAGGACATCAGTGTTATACTGGTTTGATGTTTCTGGTCAGACTGTCAGATACGGACTCTACGAAGACGCCGTGATGGTCTGATGTCCTCTAGCTGGACCTAAGCTCACTGTCCAGTACCGTGTAGTTGGACTGATGTTCACCAGAGAACACCAGGATGGGCAGGTTCTTCAATGGTGCCCTGTTCTCCTCACAGATGAGAGCAGGTTCTCACTGAGCTGACAGATGTGAAAGAGTATGGAAACGCCGTGGTGAAGGTTCTGCTGCCTGAAACACCATCCAGCAGGACCGGTTTATTGGTGGGTCTGTGGAGGCATTTCCTTAGACGGTCACACAGATCTCCACCTGTCAGTCAGACCTCCACCTGTTAGCCAGCGGTACCGTGACTGCTGCTAGGTACCAGAATGAAATTCTCAGACCCACTTTCATGTTTGATGTTCCTTTGAGGGTGGAGCTGGGAGATCCATGGCCTGAACAGAGACGCTGAAGTGGAAAGCGCAGGAGATGAGCTACTAAAGAGTATTTGAGAGATACTTGGTGGAGGTTTGAGCTCCGATTGCTTCTTCTAGTTGTGAAAGGGGGAGTTAATGGTTGCTGATGTCGGGCTGGACTGAAGACAGCTGGACTCTGCTGGTATCCAGATATCACTAACATATCTGTAATTACATCAGGATTGAGACATTTTCAAGAATCCCATCATCAGACCGATGAGCCACATTATGATCCTCTTAAGATAGAACGATTGTCCGTAACGAGTCATTATTTCCCGTAAAAAACTGCAGAGTCACTGCAGCAGGCCCGATGAGAGCCTATCAAACTTTATCACTGTATCAGTCCTGCGTAATTATGTTTTTATTAACTAATAGCGAGTGATGTTTCATGTCACTGATCCATATTGTCACACATTTAACTGCTGCGTTCATTTGGTAATTCCCCAAAACATGACAGATACAACCGTACCAGGATCAGACTGCTGCAGGAGCCAGAAAGAGGAAGAGTGATTTACAGTGATGTGTAACGCTTTGCGAACAAACTCTGTAGTTATGAGAATGTTGACATGCAGCTCTCAGCGAACAGTGAGCTCCTCTCCAAGATCTGGGATCTGAATCATGGCATCTTCACTTTGACACCGCACATGATCTTGGAGAAGATGGTACTTCACTGTAGTGATAGTATAAATATATATCTGTGAATATATATTTTGTGTTGAAGGGGATTCACACAGTGTATTGATTCTGTCAAGGACCGAGTAAATAAACAGACAGTTCCTCATCTGCAGTGGGACTCTGCCGAGAGAGATCAGAGAAAGCAGAGATCGCTGCAACGACTGAAATACCACATTCGGTCGTATGGTCTGTAATACGATAAATAAATAAACCGTAACCGATTTTTGAACATCTAAATCAATGTTTCTAAACAATCTAATTTATGAACTTGCTCAGCAGAACAACTCTTTTAACAGAACAATAAATGATCAAAACAAGAAACGATTAACTTACACAAAGTTTTATTTTATTTTTTTAATTAACTTTATTGAACATTTTCAATAACAAAAAAAGGCTGTAAAGGAAATATAATATAACAATTATGAGCAGCACTAATAAAATAAATAAAAATAACGATACAAAAAAATTAACAGGCACTTTGCCCTTCTTTGCATTCATCTGATTCTTTGGCAGACTGAAGTGGAATGACGGACAAAGCTATCGAGCACATTTAAAGTGTAGCTTTTTAAAAGTTGATTCGAATTTTCTTTCAGTATTTAAAAAGACTAAAGATAAAGGTAATTTTTTATCTTATTTAATTGTTAACGCTGCTCAGAATTTAATATGGCTATAAAAGCCTTTTTGTTATTGAACATGTTAAATAAAGTTCAAACCCAAAAAAAACAGCACATTTAAAGACACCGATAAGGACCCCAGCTTGTGCAGAGTCGTCCTGTCTAATGCCTGTCCATATCTCCCTCTGCTCAAACACTGCCATCCTGTAGGAACTCAGGACGATAAATCATGATACTGAACTTTATCTCAACATAATTCACGGCAACAATATTATCAGTAGACAGATAGAATATATTTTTTTTTTAAAATTAAAGTTAAGTTTAAATACAGTTGGAAGTGAAACCATTCATGGCATGGATTCCTGATACTAACCTTTACAGAAAATTAAACACAATCAGCTCTGTTCTACAGTTTAAGTAGGTTTAAAAAGGTTGGATGGGTTAGTAAAAAGTAATAAACAGTGGAAATATTTAGCGTATAGCAATGACCAGTTGAGTTAGTTGGCTAGTGTAGGCTAGTATTTCTGGCCTAGACTATTCTAGTATTACTTGGATAGTAATGGGAAAATATTTGAACTAGTCAGGAGCAATTGATGGATAAACAGTTTAACTAGGTAGCTGAAAGTAATAGACAATAAATTTAAATGGTTATTTGCTAAAACAATCAAACTATTTATCTAATAGTAATGGAGAATGAGTCGTACTAATTATCTTAAAGGAATGACCAAGAGTAGTGAGATAAAAGTGATGCCCAGTGGGACTAGTTAAGATGAATGATCAGTTGAACTAGTTTGCTTTAAGTGATTATCGGTTGAACTATAGTAGTTAGCTAAAAGGATTGGATAAAGAGTGGAGATAATAATAATAAATAATAAAGTAATCGATAAACAGTAGAACTAGTTAGCTAAAAGTAATGACCAGATAAAATAGTTAGCTAAAGGTAAATGATAAACGATTAAATTGGTTAAAAGGCTCAGAAAACAGTTGAACAGTTGTCAGTTAGCAAAGAGCTGAATGCAATTGATTTATGGCGGAACTAGTTAGTAAAGGGATCAGATACACAGTAGAACTAGTTACCTTAAGGTAATTGATAAACAGTAGAAACGATTTGCTAATGCTCATTTGAACTACTTAATGGATCAACTGTTAAATTAGTTAAATGGATTTGTTTACCCGAAAAAACTAGTTAGTTCCCAGTGATAATCAGTTGAACAAGTTAGCTAAAAGTAATGGTTAGTGGAAGTAGTTAGCTAAAACTGTTGATCAGGGGAACTAATTATTAAAAGGATAAACAATAGAGTAAAAATAAAAACACTCAAATACAATCAACTGTTTGCCAGAGCCAGACTTCATGAAAGTAAGACTAAAACTCAACAACTCGTCAACATCTCATTATATTCAACATTCGGCACGAGAGGATTAGACTCCAGATGAAAATTAAGTTTTAAATACAATTATCTTGAGCCGTGTTTTCTCGCCGTGGCATTTGTGTCAGGATAAACGGATGATTGCACTTCCAAAATATTAATAGAGCGAAAATAAGTCAGAGGTCCAGGGAATTAAACTGTTGTTGTTCATAAGAAAGAATTAGGGCAGAGAGGAATCCAGACATATGGAAGACAGATCTATATCTACATATCTATATCGATAGATCTATATCGATATAGATCTATATAGATCTATATCTATATAGAGATCTATATATAGAGATCTATATCTATATAGAGATCTATCTATATAGAGATCTATATATATATAGAGATCTATCGTTATATATATATATCGATAGATCTATATCTATTTTGGTGGAAGAACATCAGCTTAAACCTCAGAATATGAGGCAGAGGAGCAGAGAGTTACTCTCCACAACACACAAGCATCCCACATTGTATACTAGGAGGAAAATAGATAAAACACTAAAATGTGGTCTATAGACGTTGGAAGGCTCATAATACAGGAAATGGAATTTGGAGATAACCCAGATAGTTTGTCTGGAGTAATTCTGACTGACGCTGACGGGATTGATTTGATTATCCGGTTGAATGGGGGTGATGAAGAGCGCTCACACACTGGAGCTGAAGCCAGCATCTCTGAAAATACTAAATATGCTCAGGGTGATTTAAACATCTCACATCAGCGACAATGTGCCCAGAGCTATCACAACAATCGAGGCTCATTTATAAAGCTCAAGCCCTCTGAAAACGCAGAAATGAGAAGCCAGCTTTTCTCCATCTGTGTGCCGATTCTTTGCTTCTCCCCCGTCACGATGAAGGGCTTCCTGCCGAATCGGCCGTAAAGGCTGATGGGGTGGGAAATGCCATCCTTATCTACGAGGAGTGGAACAGATGCGGATATGACTTTGTTATCATGCAGCTCACTGAAACGGAGGAGGAGAAGGGGTATGATTGTTGGGGAGTGGAGGTGGGGGGGGGGGCAAAACGTCAGATTTCTGTGCCAGTAGTCCTGAATACAACAACTTGAATTATCCTCCATGTATAAAATACCCCGCATCTTCTATCTTTACTTTAAAGGAAACAGTTTTTGTCCAAGAAAGCGGACGACTGGAAATAAAACTCAACGTGTGCTGATGACGACGGCCCATAACCTTCATCGTAAGTGAACATGTGCAAACCAATGTGAAAAAGGGCCCACGGTCAAATATGCTTACAGTATGCAAATTAAAGAAACCAATGATGAAGAGGAACGCTTTAGGTCCATCTGTGTGTTCGTCGTGTAACGCTATTATCTCTCCTCCGGCAGGAGCATCAAAAAAATAAATGCTGCCACCAAGACAACATCGTGCTAAATAAAGTCAATTCAGGCATTTCAAACTACTGCAAAACGTCCAATCACATGATTCGGTTAGAAAACCTCGTGGTTGAAGTTCAGGTTCAGACCCAGACTCAATACTCTGTAGCCGCCCGTCTCCTGCGCCTTACACTTCAGTGTTTCTGTTCGGTCCAAAGGAACATCAAAGGAATCACGGGAGCTTTTAAAACTGAGCCCTTGGCTCCTCCCCCAAAGGTGTGTGATAAATAAATTAAATACTGACGTACGTTTGTATCATATTAAGGAACAACCAGGATCCCAGTTAGTTGCAAAGTAAAATCGATTTATTCCCACAGCAGTGTACACATTATGTTTGTACAGAAGAGAAAGTATTATTTAAAGCATAAAATGAGCGTCGGAGCTATCTTAAATGTTAACACGTTTAAGACCCAGCATTAAATACCATTATGAACACTTTTAAGGTTTTTAAGGACGAAAATGATGATCAGATGATCAAAGTTTTTGGACATTCTAGGACCAGGCGGGGGTCTCTGCAGCATCAATCACATGGCTGTACTGTCAACGAAGCAACTAAAAGCGCATGCACCTAGAATCCTCAGGAAATACCTCAGCAGATTTTCTACCTGCTAACTTTTCAAAAAGCTAAACACTCCACTGGTTCTTCCTCCAGTTCTCAGGAAAACCTCAACAAGTTTTGATCATGTGCACAAGACCTTAAATTATTCATGTCTCTTAAGGATTGTTTATTATAAGCGAGGAGGGTTTCATAAAATAGTACCTCCTTAAATGTGTGTGGATACCACAGGTATTAACGTACAACAGAAAATACAGTAAGGCCACATCACGATGTGCAAAAGGACCGTTGTGGTCCAAACCGAGCCTGTTGGTGAAATTAAACCTACAAAGAGTGAGGAGGAGGAAGGCCCAAGACAATCATTTACAAAATAGAGCTATGCAGCAGAGCTTAAGTTGTTTAAATACCGCTGAATGTCCCTTTAATCCAAGGGGTCAGAGTACGGACCGAGTTCTAGAACGATTATATTATTACTAGGTAAAAAAAAAACCAGCAGTGGTTCTGGTCACGGCAACATTTACAGCATCCATCCCTGTCAGTGATCACATGACTCTTTAATCCAGGCGTTTTCCACAGCAGATGAATTCAAGATAGTTAGAGTGGTGTATATATATATATATATATATATATATATATTTACTCAAAACGGCTTCATGTTAGCCTAGCAGGATACCAGCTAGCGTGATTGAACGAGAAAAAACGGCATCAGGAAACAAACCAGACATGACCGGCCTCTTCATCAGAGACTACGGCGACATTCACACGACGAGGCTTAATGTTGATTCCCGTTTTGATTATCTTGGTTGATTAATCGGAGACACGCCCACATGTTCAGCGTCAGCAAGAACCAAACACATCAAAAAACGTTTGATTTCATTTCTCCTCTTTGGTCCTTTTGTTTCACATCACAACTGGCGCTAGCTGATCACGACAGCCCTGAGCATGTGCATACAGATCAGCCATAACATTACAACCATCAGCCTAATATGGCGTAGGTTCCCTTTTTCCCACCACCAACAGTTTTTGTGCTTCACAGGATGTTTTGAAACTTTCAATCAGAATCAGCATTAATCTTTTTCAGCGGTACCATTTCCCTCCCAACGCGCAGCAATGACACTGATGACCCCGTCACCGGTTCATCAGATATCCTTCTTCAGATCATTTTTGAAGGTATTAACCATTTCTAGATGGGGAAAACCCAGCAAGACATGCAGTTCTGGAGACGCGCTGACCCAGTCATCTATCAATCAAACTTTTTCTCCCATTTGTTCAGGAAAAATGTCAAATTGCCGCCCAATATATCCCAGTCACCCACAGGTGCCTCTCCAATGAGATTATCGGTGGTTATAATGTTATGGCTGATGGGCGTAGATACAAATAGGTTGTGTGAATTGTGATTTGACGTATCAAACTTAGCACCACGTACAAAAGCGACTCAATCAAAGGTCAAAATATCAGTTATAGGCTTTCATAAATGAAGAATAAATAAGATTTGCGTCACAATAAGGCAAAACTCAACCGCGTGCTGTGAACGTAGCCCTGGTTATGACCACAGTCGTAACCACAGCTGTGGTTACGACTGTGGTCAGGTGTAAAGCTTCAAGGTCAGTGGTCCACAGAAAAAAGAAAGAAACACACTTGAAGTTTTCAGCGAATAAGTCTGACAATAAAAAGTAAGACATCGCGAGACGTAACAAACGCCGTTACCAAACTCATCGCCACCGACGCGGCTCTTACTAGATTAAAAAAAATTGATATTATTTTTGATATTATCAGTGCACAACAATGAATGTCCTACAAACAAGCGTGAACTACAAGAATATAAGAATTTTATTAACACATTTGAAAAATGGGAAAAATGCAATCGAATTAGAATTATCCACAAAATCCCCCAAAATATAGAGATATAATAGTTTTTGTCAATATCACACACCCCTACGTGGATACACAGATATGCCGGATTGTTCAGGTTGGCACAGTACCGTTATTAATATTTAGAACTCGGACACAAAGTCCCATTTCACAACCCTAATGGTTTCGGGTCGTTGGGTGAGTGTTACAGGTCTGACGGGACTCGGCTTGGGTTTTGAAGGAGCCCAAACAAAACTGAACGGCCACGTTTGAGTGCATTGAACCCACCGCACCACCTGAGGAGTGAGGTGTGGGCCCCGTTAGGGGGTCCAGGGACAACCGCAGGGGTCACCGCACGCCCTCTTCCTGTCCCAGAGGATGTGCAACTCCTCGGGCGAGTGCTGGGGGGACGACAGCATATCCAGGTAGCACTCCTTCTCACACAGCCACCCGGGGTCCTGGCAGCAGACAGAGGTGGTGTTAACATGTTAACAGACTGGTCACCTCCACCAAGGTGGAGGTCATGTTTTCAGTCCTTTGCGTTTGAGAGGTACTCAGAGAGTTTGTTGAAGTTGTCAGTAGATTTACAGGCTGGCAATAACTCAGACGTTAATGGTGGAGTCTGCAGGAATATTTCCCAAACATACGGTATTTAAGATATTTTGGACTAATTTAAAACAAAACAAAAATCGATACTTCACTGCTGGAAATCAAACTAAAGCCATGTTGTCTGAAGTCTTTCAAGGTATGATGGTTGTCAGTTCATAGGGCAGCAGTAAATGAGTTGGGAGAGAAACGTAACGACAGTCTCAACAGAGTGAGACTCAGGAGTGAGACATTTATCATTTCATTAAATAATTTGGAAATTGTTTTCATTTGCAAAACATTGTTACCAGGAATCCATACCTCCACTCATCTCTCCCCTTTAATTCAATTACACCCAAATCTAATTTTAAACAGGACATGTTCACATTAATGGCTTCCCTCAGGGTTCTGTTGAAGTGGGAAAAAAACATGGATCCTGATGTACTTCAAATTTAAGTGGTTCCATTTTAGACACATGACCCACTCCTTTTTTCTTTTTTTTTTTACGAATTTTCCTTTTTCCCCAGACGTAAATGTAAAAACTGTTTTGTAGATCATTTTCAAATTCACTACCCAAATAGACCTGAGTGTGAGGAAGAGCTGGATTGATTTTGGGAAAGGTTGGTTGAATAACTCTTACACTAGAGGGAGCTTTATCGACAAAAGTTTTCAGCCCACGATTTCTCAACTGTCCAAAATTTGGTGCTTTTTCACATAAAAATTCTGTAGATATGGTTAGGGTTCATGTTTAATTTGAGGAGTTCAATCAGGGGGGTGGTTGTACAATGCAGGGGACTTGGGGCTTTTCAGGGATACTCCTTTGCTGCCGGGAACAACAGCGTAGGTCCAGTTCAAGTCATAAGCAGACTATCTGCTGGATTAACGCTTTCAGAATTTTTTTATTACTTTTATTTTTTTTACCTGATATTTCTGCGGTCCGACAGCTGCCATCCAGATCCCCATGCTCACATCTTCTCCCTGTGGAGAAATCCAGGACATTCCATCGGGTCACTGGACCGTGAAGATCTTATCCACGGGTCCAAATCCATATTAAAGAAATGAATACAATGTGTTTTCAGATTGTAATAAGAACAAAAAAATTATAATATAATTTAAATTTTTTCACCTCATTAAATTTTCCTGTGGAGATTATAGAGTTTCTATCTTTTTCGTAGTGACCCTGTTCTAGATTTACGACCTCTACGTCTCTGAAATGAGATTATACCATGAAATTTCTCTTTAAGTTATCTGGAAATACTAAATTTGAGCCCAACAAGATGTTCAACTGCCTGAAAACACGTCCCTCCATCTCAGTGAAATGTTACTATTTCACTGTTTGTCTTTAATCAAGTGCAATAAGATATTTTGACTAGAAAAGCCAACAAATACTCCGGTGAGGTTTTGAGTTTTTGCGGTGCGCTCGTTCGCAGGTTCTCTACCTGGTAGGCTTTGAGATTGTCGGCATTGCCGGCGAGCCACTGGACCAGGTCGCGAGAGACCACGTAGCCTGAGCCGCAAGCGAAAGCAGGGTAGGCTGGACTGGCGTACTCCAGCTCCTGCCACTTCCCAATGCGATCCACGGCCCAGTTCTGCCTGAAACTGGAAGGACAGCAGATTCATCATCATCCAATGATGGGATCAGAATTCCCCTGAAACGACCTACACACCAGAGGACTCAGTCGGACGGCGAGACCACACATGCTGTTTGAAGGGAGGATTCCACAGTGGAGATTCCACAGACGCGAGATCTCACAGAAACTCACGTTATCGAACGTGACTACAGAGGAAAAACAAACATGGAGGACGATAGACGTCCTCATCGGCGCTGTTGTGATATATCTTGCGTGAGGCGTTATGGAAGCACTCAGGTTGTTGTCATAGATTAAGTCTCGAATCGGACAACACAAAAGTATTCAGACGACAAACTAAACTTACTTTCCCCAAAAGAAGTTCCTGCGTTTGAGACCTTTGTGGTCAATCTTCATAAGCAGTGAGTCCACGTCAATGTAGCAATCATCGTCGGTCTTCAGCAGGAGGTTGAAGTCGGCGTTTCCCACAGACCTGCAGGAAAGGGAGTTTGAAAATGGAGAGAGACAGAGAGAGAGAGACAGAGAGAGAGACAGAGAGACAGAGAGAGAGAGACAGAGAGAGAGACAGAGAGACAGAGAGACAGAGAGAGAGAGACACCGTTTGTGACTCTCAACAGCGAGCCTTGTTTTTGAGGCGGCGACCCACTTTCATTTCAGGTCGCTTCCTCAGAGGACGCGGGCAGTTCGGAGTCAGGGAATCGAATCAACGATGCTTGACTCACCATTTATAGAACTGAAGCAGTTTGGAAGGCACGTTCCTGTACGTGTCCACCACGTCCACAAACACCATGTCTCCGTGAAGAAGACTCTCCTGCTGCAGGGCGACATCCTCTATCCTCAGCCTGGAGGCTTGGAACTCCATCCTGGCAGGACGACCCCGCAGGAGCCCCGACAGACCGTCTCCATCTGGGAGGGAGGGAGGGGTGGATGGATGATGGATGACACGTGGATGAAGAGATGATGGATGGATGATAGATGGATGAAGAGAAGATAGATGGATGAAGAGATGACGGATGGATGAATAGATGGATGGAAAGATGGATGAATAGATGGATGGATGAATAGATAGATGAATGGATGGATGAATAGATAGATGAATGGATGGATGAATAGATGGATGAATAGATGGATGGATGAATAGATGGATGGATGAATAGATAGATGAATGGATGGATGAATAGATAGATGAATGGATGGATGAATAGATGGATGAATAGATGGATGGATGAATAGATGGATGGATGAATAGATAGATGAATGGATGGATGAATAGATAGATGAATGGATGGATGAATAGATGGATGGATGAATAGATGGATGGATGAATAGATAGATGAATGGATGGATGAATAGATGGATGAATAGATGGATGGATGAATAGATGGATGGATGAATAGATAGATGAATGGATGGATGAACGGATGGATGGATGAATGGATGGACAGATAGATGGATGAATAGATAGATGGACGGATGAATGAATGAATAGATGGATGTATGGATGAACAGATAGATGAATGGATGGTTGGATAGATGGATGGATGATAGATGGATGAATAGATGGACAGATGGATGAACAGATAGATGGATGGATGGATAGATAGATGGATGGATAGATGGATTGATGGATGAATAGATGGATGTATGTGTGAATGGATGAATATATGGATAGATAGATAGATGGATGAATGAATGAATAGATGAAGGGATGGATGAATAGATGAATGGATGGATGGATAGATTGATGATGGATGAATAGATGGATGGATGAATAGATGAATAGATGGATGGATAGATGAATGAATGGATAGATGAATGGATGGATGAATAGATGGATGGATGAATAGATGAATGGATGGATGATGGATGGATGTGTGGATGGATGGATGAACAGATGGATGGATAGATGAATGAATGGATGGATGGATGATGGATAGATGGATGGATAGCTGAATGAATGGATGGATGGATGATGGATGGATAGATAGATGAATGAATGGATGGATGGATGGATGATGGATGGATAGATGAATGAATGGATGGATGAATAAATGAATGGATGGATAGATGGATGGGTAGATAGATGAATGAATGGATAGATGGATGGATGAATGAATGGATGGATGGATGGATGATGGATGGATAGATGAATGAATGGATGGATGGATGGATGGATGATGGATAGATGGATGGATAGATGAATGAATGGATGGATGGATGATGGATGAATAGATGAATGGATGGATGATGGATGGATGGATAGATAGATGAATGAATGGATGGATGGATGGATGATGGATGGATAGATGAATGAATGGATGGATGAATAAATGAATGGATGGATAGATGGATGGGTAGATAGATGAATGAATGGATAGATGGATGGATGGATGAATGAATGGATGGATGATGCAGGGAGGCACATGACGGGGTTGAAGAAGGAGAAACCAGGGGATCGTTTTAGGAAACTGGTGCAGCAGGTTTTCTTGTTACCTTTGGGCCGTGGTTTAAATAAATGGAGACACCTTTAAGAGAAAGTGCTGAAGTCACCGTCTGGCTAAACTAAGTGAAACACATTGAGAGATTACAGAATGGACCATTAGTTCTCTTCCTCAGAGATACCGGAGGGTTAATTTAGTCTTCCCCCCAAATTGCAACACAGGGAATTTGATTTAAACTCTACGCAAACATGCAGGAGGTCCAATCGAAAAATATTAGTTCAGTTGGGCAAATATGTCTGAGCTCTGAAAGCTAAAATCACAACACCTGTCGCAGTGAATCAGTGTTTTTATAATGCAGGGTCGTCTGTAAATGTGGGCTCCACTAGAACCTCTGACAGGTTCTGACGAGAGCTCACGATCATTCTTTGACCAACCATAGATGGTGAAAGTGAATCCTCCAGCCAAACCGGGGAACCCAAGAGCATTTCTGTGAGGCAGCACCCCCTCGGCAATCTGCAACCCAAGGCAACCGATCACTTTTAACCAACCGCAAAAGCCCTCAGAACATTCTTTGTGCTTTATCGTCACCACTACGTACGGAAGAGATCTTGAGGACGCCTCCTCCGTCACGGAGCTTCACAGCCGAGGAGTTGGCTGTGCTCAGTCCAGACGGGTCCAAGCTCTCCCAAACCAGCGTCCCCTCAAAACCCTGAATAAAAAAACAGTGGTGTCAGCGTTTGCTCGCGTAGAACGCCGTTGTTGGACGTCGTCATCACCTTGTTCTTTATTTTCATGCTAGTCTAGTGATTTTACCCACCGAGGAGGAAAATAAAATAGTACGTTGTTTGGAGTAGTGATGTCAGAAAGTGGCAATTACTGCCTTTGATCCTTTGATCTTTCTTGATCAAAGCATCAAAGGGTGGAACTTGAAGCTCAGTTAAAAAAATATCCTTAGATGTTCTTTTGGGGTGGAGCCGAGGGCGCTGTGTGCTGAACAGAGACGCTGAAGTGGAAGGCGCAATAGACGAGCGTCTACAGAGTATTTGAGAGGTACAAAGACAGTTTGTTGGAGTTGTCGGGTAGATTTTGAGGCTTGCAATAACTCAGACATTAATGGAGAATTCTGAAGAGACATTTTCCTACACCTAGCGTACGGTTGTTCTTTGCGGAGGTTTGCGTTCTCTGAGTGCTTTGTCTAGTTTGCAATCGGTTTGAGATTTCTAAAAGATTTTTTTTAAAGTTGCAATACCAATAATACAACATCTGACTGTGAACAATGTAGGCAATGACATCACATTGTAGACTTTGCTGTCTGGGTTTCTGGTTAGTGTCATTCATGCTATGACTACGAGAACATACAGGCGGACAAACGGACCTTCGGCAAGATGAACTGCTCCACTGGTTTGTACCAAACGCCGTTCATCGATGTCCCTGGACTGATGGCACTGAAGCGGGCAGTTACAACGGCCTCCTGCGAAAAGATTCTTCGGTCAACTTCGCTCTGAATACTAGACAAACTAGAGGGAATTTGGGTCCGGGCAGTGAGCAGTACCAACAGTATCCTCCAGCTACAGGCTACAAACTGTCTGTAACTTCTAGGCTCTGGAGAATAGCACATAAAAAACACTCAGTGGTCCAGACCCCCTTACCTCCTGGTCGAGCTGGAGGAGCTTCACCGTAACATTGCTCAGAAGCTCCGCCTTTGTCCCGCTGGGAAACACCCCCAGCCGGGTGATCACCACCGGGTGGAGAACCTTGAAGTCCAAGGCGACGGCCGACACGTCAGAGGGGGAGATCAGCGAGGGGTCAGACACCGTCACAATCTCGATCTCTTCATCCTGGCCTGCCACTGACCCAGAGGGATGGTACAGATTACCTCACAGTCACAAGAGACATTTATCTCCATCCCAACGTCCTCCACCGACTCTCTCCTGTGACGGAGTGGGTGATTTTTGGGGGGGGGGTGCTTAGAGAAGAAGTCAGACTCCGGTAAAGCTACGCCATCAGCACTTTGAGGAGCCGCTTCCACGGACCGCTCCCTTCAAAGTGAGCGTTTGCGTTTTCCTAATTACAAAGGAACGTTTTATTACCGGGGAGATTAATGAAAAGATCAAAGCTGTTAAAGAGACGACTTTTTCCTTTTCCCTCTTATTTTTTTTAAAGACAATTAGAGGGGAACGAATCTCACACAAAGAGAAAGTTTCAGCAGTTTATCAAAAGAAAGCGTTTCTCCTATTGACTGAGAGGCCGGCTTCTACCTGCGTGAGAGGATGAATGTGAATTTGCTCTGCACACGAAGTAGAAATTATTACTTTGTCCTTACTTGTCAAAATTAATAACAGCGCTTCTCATTTCACTGGACGGCCTGAGATTGCTTCTTTATTCCAGGGGAATATAAAGGGAATAAAATCGGTCATAAATCATACATATAAAACCACAAAATTCAGTGTTTATTTAGCATATGATGGTGATTCTTTTATGATATCAGGCAACAACCAAGCGCTTTAAAGTCCTACAGCTCAAACGGAATTAAAGGAATTCTGTCAAAGAAGTTTATCTCCACATTATATCGTTAATTTATCGCCGACTGTTCGGTCGCGGAGCTCAGGGTGACATTTTATAATTGCTTGTTTTAGATGAACTTGCAGGTAAAAACAAGTTCAAGACTAGTAAAAGCAGCAAATAGTCACATTTGAGGAGCAGAAACCAGGGAATGAACTTCTTCTTCTTCTCCTTCTTTTTGTTGTCGGCAAGATTTCAAAAGCAGGAAAAGATTTTGCTTACCGAAAAAAAAAAACGAATTAATTAGCATCCGGTTTATTGTAATCCATAAGAAAAATTCTATAAGATAAATACAGCATGCAGAAACATCACAAACACACTGATTCTGAAGCGAGTCACGTCCACACTTGACAACCACTAACACGGTGGAGAGCAGTGAATGGGCTGGAAAGATAAAATATCAGCATGACCCAAAAGGCTGCCATCTGAAAAAGTCTATTCAGAAGGGGTAGTAATTATGTTTCCCCGAAGGCAAATAGTGCAGCAAACAGTGAAATGGACTCTGAAGGTGAGCCACATGACAATAACTGTGGATGTTCATCAATCTGAATTATTTTGTGCGTCGGTTCCTCCTATAGCTTTACTTTTCAAGTGTTTCTTCACGGACCAATCAGCTGCTGCTGCTGCTGCTGTAGCGGCGGTGGCGTTGACTGCGAGCGATTTCTGCTTCGGCCTTGGGTATGAAAAGGGAAGGAGCGTCCTTGAGGTGTGCCCGAACATGAATAGAAGTGTTTCACTTCTTTTTCTCAACACGCATTCTTTGTCAGTCTTTCAGCACATCTCCTTTTTATTCTGCATCAGCACCAAGCAACAGTCTAAGCACAGAGCGACTCGCCGTCGAGGCGGGTTTTTTTACACACCTGGCTGGGTGAAGTTAAGGAGGGTGCAGGAGTACGGATCCTCTCTGTCCTCCTCTGGAACTGGACACCCATGTTCACCCACGATGAACTTCACGCCCACTCTGAAAATAAGCACCAAATATGATTGCATTCACCTTTTTTTTTCGTTGCGTGCAATATTATTGGAAAGACTTCTATGGCTTGTCCGTCTATCCGCTCTGCGTTGCCATGGTTACTGAGGGTTGCTTAAAGGCCAGCACAACTAATCTGTGCTCTGATCGCCGAATGAGGAGGAAATGGACAAAAAGGAGGCATAAAGGAGATAGGAATATAGGTCGCTGGTCCGGTAAAGATAAGAGCGTCGACTGGGAAGTCTGGATTCTATCGTCTGAATCTGATACGGGGACACGAAAGGGAAGTTGTGTTGAATCGACAGCCTACATACCTACGCTGGAAGTGTGGGTGATCTTGGAGGTAGCCCAGCCAGGTCCTCCTTATCGCTTGTCGCAGTTCATAATGGTGTCTCGCTGACAGCACTCCCACCAGAACCTCATAGAAAGGCGATGCCGCACCTGAAAAAGAAACTATCAAAATGTCAGGATGTCATTTCATTTTTTGGTGGTGATGATGGTGAAGTATGACCTACAGCTGGTGACAATGACAACAAGGCAGGGCTGAGATAAATCACATGACATTGGTGATGATCCTGATGCTGACAGAATCTGATGGACTGTGATCTTCTGGATCACATGGAATTGTCTTCATGCAACATAAGCTGTTTAATTCCTCTGGGTTCACTCTGCTGCTGATAAATATAATAAGTTACGGCTGAGTGCTCGGTAACAACTCAAGAGTGTCAGCTAACATTATTCCAACATTACTGGACAGGAACATTCAAGGTATTCCCACTTAAGCGCGCGCACACGACTACTAAGTAAGACGCGCGAGCCTAAACAACCTGTTCACTCCCGACAACAGAACCACCGAGCCGGTAAAAGCAACATTAGCCACTCGGTCATGAAGATAAAGTTGCGAAGCTTCTACGTGAGCAAAAGTATGACTAGAAAGTACCCGAGTGTGAGTCGTTGTCCGGCGGGGAGGAGGACGGTCGTTGTGCCAACCACAAGTGCACCAGGACGGCGACAGCACTGGGCAGCAGAATGAGCGCTAGCCTCCGCATGGACGGAGTCCTCCACTCAGCCGGGGCAGACTTCAGCTTCAGCGACGCGGGGAGCCTCTGTCTGAGCCGCACGGAACTGCACGGTGTGAGCCGCTGCGTGCGCGAACCTCATCCTAGCTCCGCAGCTCTCCGCCGAGCCCTCGTCACCGCCTCACGTCTGCATCCGCTGCCTGGAGAGAACGGACCAATAGGAGACAAGGAACACTGCCGCGCTGCACCCTGGGGAATGTAGTTATTCTCTTCCAGACTTGTGATGCTGCATTCAAAAGGCAGTAAGGTATTCGGTAATCTACGGTCCTCAAAAACGTGTGTTCACTTGATCTTCTCCGAAATAACTATAATATATTAATGTAATAAAACAAGCTCCATTTGTGTTCGTGTGAAAAGAGATCAAGTGATTGACAAAGACTTTTAAATCCATCGTGACGCTGATGTGTTCATCAATGACGCTGAAAAAGCAAACTTATCAAGTACATTATAAATAAATGAAATGCCATTTATAATTTAAGTGTCAGCAGTCGCATTAGGAGCGGCCACATCTATTACGTCAAGGGTGTAGACTTGACGCACAAGTCTCCGTCCAAAACATGCACAAATAATTTTTGCCCGAGTGTTATTATCATGATTTCCACCGGGTCGTGAATGCAGCATTAGGAATACTTAAAGAATTGCTTGTTTACTAAAGTCACCAAAGTTACTTTACCGACTTTATTCAAACAAAAAACTTGACACAACAGTCATAATGCTCAAAAGCCAGTATATGTGACAGAAGAAAATTAAAATTCAACTTTCAAACGTGTCATTCATAAAAACAAATTGAAAAAAAATTAATTCATAAAATCCACATTAACAACATCAATTAACAGTCAACACAGGTAGATAATTACAAACAGACAAGGCTTTGTTTTGTCATGACATATTTCAGTTTTTTGTTTTTTTGAAAAGAGTCTGAGCTCCTTCATGAAGGTTAGAAATAATTGAAGGGCATTCCTGAAACGGCCTCTGTGAATGAATTGTTTGGCTTAAATAATAAAGCTGTTGTAAATTTTCTTCTTTTTACGTTTTGTTGTTGCCCTGAAACCTATTCCAAATGTAATACCGAGATGTTCTAATTTTGTTGAGTGCGATTCCTTTCCAGGTATCCAGTTTAGAAAGGCTTCTCAATAACTTTTAGAAGAATTACAAGCAAAAGACAGATGTTCAATATTTTCAATGTCAGAGTCAGAAAACACACAGTTCTTCTTGTCAATTTTCAAATCTTTATGTCAGAAACCCATTGATGGCGTCTTCTTCTTCTTCTTCTTCTTCTTATGGCTGTTCCATCAACATGTTATATCGTAAATATCATTCATCATTTTCAAGATAGTTTATTTTGCCGTCGGTGGAACAGGGAGAGTTTGGTAGTATAAATCCAACAATGGTTGATTTCTACCACAGAGAAATGATCAAACATGAACAACAATCAACAGTCTGAATGTCTAATTAAACTTCCAATTCAAGTCTATGAATATGTTTAAAATGGAAAAGATTGCAAAATTTTAAGAACTTTGTTTATCCAAACTAAAAATAATTTCATCTTATTGTTTGTGAAATAAAGCCTAAGAACCTCAGGTGCATTTTTATCTAACAAACCGTTTTCTTTATCTGCCTATCTATAAGAACAACCTACCTACTTACCTAACTACCCACCTACCCACTTACCTGACTACCTACTTACCTACCTACCCACCTACCCACTTACCTACCTACCCACCTACCTACTTACCTACCTACCCACCTACCTACTTACCTACCTACCTACCTACCTACCTACCTACCCACTTACTACCTACCTACCTACTAACCCACCTACCCACTTACTACCTACCTACCTACCTACCCACTTACTACCTACCCACCTACCCACTTACCTACCTACCCACCTACCTACTTACCTACCTACCTACCTACTTACCTACTTACCGACTTATCTACTTACCTACCTACCCACCTACCTACTTACCAACCTACTTACCTGACTACCTACTTACCTACAGACTTTCCCTCATTCCTACCTACATATCTAAATACCTAACCACTTACCTACCTACCTACCCACTTACTACCTACCTACCTACCCACTTACCTACCTACCCACCTACCTACCTACCTACCTACCTACTTACCGACTTATCTACTTACCTACCTACTTACCTGACTACCTACTTACCTAAATACCTACCCACTTACTACCTACCTACCTACCCACTTACCTACTTACCCACCTATCTACTTACCTACCTACCCTCCTACTTACCTACCTACCCACTTACCTACCTACCTACCTACCTACTTACCCACCTACCCACTGACCTACCTACCTACCTACCTACCCACTGACCTACCTACCCTCCTACTTACCTACCTACCTACTTACCTGACTACCTACTTACCTAAATACCTACCCACTTACTACCTACCTACCTACCCACTTACCTACTTACCCACCTATCTACTTACCTACCTACCCTCCTACTTACCTACCTACCCACTTACCTACCTACCTACCTACCTACTTACCCACCTACCCACTGACCTACCTACCTACCTACCTACCCACTGACCTACCTACCCTCCTACTTACCTACCTACCCACTTACCTACCTACCTACCTACCTACCTACTTACCCACCTACCCACTGACCTACCTACCTACCTACCTACCCACTGACCTACCTACCTACCCACCTACCTACCTACCTACCCACCTACCTACCTACCTACCTACCCACTGACCTACCTACCTACCCACTGACCTACCTACCTACCCACCTACCTACCTACCTACCCACCTACCTACCCACCTACCTACCTACCTACCTACCTACCTACCCATATGCCCCAGAGGTAAATTGGAACTCGGATTGCCGCTCTGACTGTGTCACGGAGGTGAATCGTTCCACGTCTGTTACATTAAGAAGTTTATGTGAATTTCTAATGAAGTGAAAAAAAAACACCGTTGCAATCAGAGAAGAAAATGAACATATGAATAATTCCATTGGTCCAGACACCCGGCGACACGATGTGTCCTCAGGATTAGAAGAGGAGTCCTTTCTCTGTGCTTCACCTTAAGTCTTTTAGATGGACTCTATTGTGCGAGGAGCGGCGGCGTGAGGAGGATTCTGTCTGACGCTCCTGGAGAGGAGGAGGGGCCTCGCCACCAGGAGCACCTGCTGCCACGCATGTAAGTATTTCATTTGTAATGATTTTAATGGAGTCTCACTGATGCGTGAATGTTCTTTTAAAGACTTCACCGACCATTCTGGGGAAAATTAGAATCTAATGGGAAACTCTGGGATGCAGTGGGCCACGTGTGAATGTTCGGAGTGGAAATGAAATGTCTGCACCACAGCATGATGAGGCTGTAAATATACCATCTCATTAGAAATGATTCCTCTTCTCATCTGTTTTACTTTTGTGTACACGTTGCTGGGTTAAAGTTTAATTTGGACAATTACTCCTTCCTCCTTCCTAATTCTCAGTGTGAGATAACCAACTGTCCCAGAGACGGTTACTTTCCTATGTACTATAATACATTCATTTTATAAATACGTTAATTAGAATGATTTAATTCTCTCTGCTCTCTCACTCTGTCTCTCTCTCTCTCTCTTTATCTGTGTCTCTCTTCCTCTCCCTCTTTCTATCTGTCTGTCTCTGTCTCTCTTTCTGTCTGTCTCTGTCTCTCTCTCTCTCTCTTTATCTGTGTCTCTCTTCTTCTCCCTCTCTCTCTCTCTCTGTCTCTCCCTCTCTCTCTCTCTGTCTCTTTCTCTCTCTTTATCTCTCTCTGTGTCTCTCTCTCTTCCTCTCTCTATCGCTATCTGTGTCTCTCTCTCTCTCTCTCTCTAACTGTGTCTCTCTTCCTCTCTCTCTCTGTCTCTTTCTCTCTCTGTCTCTCTCTCTCTCGGTCTCTGTAACTGCCTCTCTACCCCTCTCTGTCTTACTAACTGTGTCTCTATGCCTCTCTCTGTCCTGTATTTCCCTCTCTCTCTCTCTCGCTCTCTCTGTCTCTGTCTGTCTCTCTGCTATCTCTCTCTCTTTCTCTCTCTGCTCTCTCTGTCTCTCTCTCTGCTCTCTCTCTCTCTCTCTGTCTGTTTCTCTCTCTCTGTCTCTCTGTCTCTGTCTGAGTATCTCTCTCTCTCTCTCTCTATTTTCTCCCCCCCCCCCCCCTCTCTCTCTGCAGCACCTCATATGAAAGGAAAAAGCTGTCCATAGCATTCTTGATCACAAACTGTGAATATCTTCCTCTGACCTGATTTAATATCTCTGCTAAGGTCGTTATGTTCACCCCTGTTCGTCGGTTGGTTTGTTTGGAAGTTTTAAAAAATCCAAAAACCCGTTAGTATAATATGGTAATAATCCGGACCCGTTGGATCAAATATTAAATTGGGCCGGAAAAGAACATTAATATTTAGAGCTGATCTGGATGAAGGGGCGGCCAAGACGTTTTCATCTCCTCCCATTAATCCACATTTTCTTCAATTTCTCATGGAATAGAATCTCAATCAGCATCACGCAAATGTGAGCCCAGGTCCGAAGAAAAAAAACGCCTTTTAATCAATAAAGCCTAATCGGAATATAACATTCGTAGCCCTGCAGTGAACGTTCCCCCTAAATCTGGAAGAGTCAGACATTCATTCGGTGCTGACAAAGAGAGACACATGCGAAGCAGAACTTCCTCCGGAGAGCGGTGATAATGGATAGATCTTGATTAAATAAATCAGGAATATTTAGATGTTGGTGTGTGGGCAACTAATGGTTAGGATGCTGGGTTTTGATTTGGACCGGGCCTGAGTGCATCTATGAGGACCTCTTGGTGGAGTGATTCTCTCTACTGAGTGCTATTCTAGTTATTTATGCTGCCAATTAGTTTTGAAAACTCTTTTTGTTCTACTTATGATATTCCTGCCCACGTGTGTGCAGCTTCTTCTCTCCATCTTTCACAGGGTCAAAACATTCAGCAGCAGCTGCACTTTTCTCTGGATCTATTTCCACTTCCACTTAAGAACCATATTGATAGATATGCTTCTTGCATTTTTATGTTTCTAGAAGTTATATTTTCTGTTCTTTCGGCTGTTCCCTTCAGGGGACGCCGGTCCTCTGCATCTTCTTCTGTCACTCCACCCAACTGCATGTCCTCTCTCACCATATCCAGAAACCTCCTCTTTGATCGTCCCCTTCTTCTCATGCCTGCAGCTCCATCTCCAGCATCCTTCTACCAGCAGATCCACTATCCCTCCTCTTCTTCACGGGTCAGAACCATCTCAATCTGTCCTCTCTGACTTTGTCTCCAGGACGTCTCACCTGGACTGTCCCTCTGATGTCTCCTTTCTAATCCTGTCCTTCCTCCTCACTCCCAGAGAACATCTGAACATCTTCAGCTCTGCTTCCTGTCTTCTGGTCAGAACCACCGTCTCTAAACCATACAGCAGAGCTGCTCTCACCTCCATCTTGGAAACCTTTCCCTTGAATCCTGCTGCTGCTCTTCTGTCACAGATAACTCCTCACACTCTTCTCCACCCACTCCATCCTGCCTGCACTCGGTTTTGTTCGGGGCGCCATTCTTGTCCTGCTGCACCCGCGGGTCAGAAGAAGGTGGATGGATGGGCGGAGCCCATTACTACGGCGGATATCATAGTTGTTGCTTTGCATGACTGTGTCCCTCCCCCCCCCCCTCCCAGCTTTTGATGGTTCTCTGTGTTAGTAGACATATTGTAAAACTGCAGAGATGTGAGGCCTAAATATTAAAAACAGACAAATGTTGGGTTGCCATTTTCCTTTTATTCATTTGATCCACCAAAGGATTTACAAAGCCTGTTATTTAAATGCAAATATTTCTTTTAACCAAAACAAACACCATTCATTAACACAGCTGCACATTGTCAACATATCCAGACTCCAGTTATGTGCAGAATAGCACCCATAAAGTCAATATATTTCATAGTAGGCCTCTCTGTTATAGATAGAAATAAACCCATGCAATATTCATCTCTAGCCTTTATAGTTCTAGTTTAGATTTGGCACCATCCTGAAGATGACAGTGAGAGCGCCCTGAGGTCCGCCTCAGGGGCTTCAAGAGAGGAAATAAAGACAATAATTATACCGAAAACATTTGTAGTCCGATAGCGAGTGACGGTCCAGTACCGGTCTGCTTCCTGCTGTTCAGGTACCGACAAGAGATTCTTTTGAGTTTTTACAGAAACGATGATGCAAAAAGCCTGGACCGGGGGAAGGAATCATATTACGTGAACCGACCCCTTGAGATTATTTTAAAAAAAAATGCTCAGATAGTATCAATAATTGCATGATTTAGAAATGTGTTTTTTTTCTTCCTCCTAGGTATCATACAAGCTTAGTGGCACTACACGTCATGTAGCTGTCAGTGCTGTGCAACAAATAGTCAATAATACTACCCATAATAACAATATTAATAATAACCATCAGAACAATTCATTGTAGAAATTGGCAAATCTATTCCACTACCATGTAAAAGGAAATGTTTCGACAGTGTGCTTTTTCTTTCTTCTGAAACAAACCAAACGGGGGAAAAGGGAAGGGGGGGGGGGGGGTAAAAGGCCGCGGGAAGGCGGCGTGGAGGTCAACACCGCTCCCGCAGAAATTGGCACTGTTACGTACTGTACACCCGAAAAGACTGACGGCGCCGCGGAAGAAAAGGAGCGGAGAAAAACATGCAGGCCTCTGGTTTGGCGTTTGTGTCAAAGGCCTCGCCATTCACTCGAGGACAGGCAAAAAGAAAAAAGGGAACAAGAATCAGGCTCAGGAAACATGCCCATGGAGATGGAATGCGGCCATTAAGGAGACGAGGAGAAGGAGAGATTCCAGCCGGAGGGACCTCTGGGATCAACTGGAAGTGGATTAAGTAAACGGAATTCTAAATCAAAGAGAATTAACTAAAGTAGAAGTTATTAGAGGAGGTGGCAGATTCATAAAATATATTTGACAGCCGCCGACGAACTCGTCTCACCGCTGAGACATGAGTTCACTCAGGAACAATCACCTCATCCTCCTCCTCCTCCTCCTCCTCCTCCTCCTCCTTCTTCTTCTTCTTCTTACGAGCTCAAAGGAAATAGTTTACTATGTGAGGTAAAGGTTCTGTTAATTAACCTTTTTTTTAACCTGCTAATTAGTAAATTAGTTGTCGGTGTTAGTAAAGCTTCAATGTTCACGGAACAAATTTTGTTCTTCTTATTCCTAAAACTTTTTTATAATTAACTTTGAGGCGTCGCTTAAACGACAAATGTTTTTGCATCAAACTCTAATCTTTTCTTGCGTTTTTCGGCCTTTTTCTTCGTACAACGTTGGGATGTTTCGGGATCCAATAAAAGCTTTTGAAACTGAGGGTTTTTCCGGTGTGTTACTCGGCCCCGCCTTTCATCACCATGACGGCAACAGAACAACAACAACAACAACAAAAAAGTCAAACAATCTGGATTCAACCTCGGCGCTCCTGCTACTCTGTCGATTTTGAAAAGTTACGCTGCCATCTACTGGCACGGCGTACGTACTACCTCATTTTTCGCGAATCTGCGTGCACAAAGATCGTCGTCCCCGCGTTGTTGAAGCTTTTTCTCTTAATTTTTCTTCTCTTTTTGTTTTCGCAAAAAAAACATTGTCGTGTAAACCAGGCCTTTACGATAATAGACAACGATTAATATTTTTGTATTTAGATTAAAGGGAAATGTCAACTCAAAACCTGATACCTCCACCAAAGTTAAAATGTGCCGAAAAATGTAAAAATAAGTCAATTGGAAAAAGAGATAATGAGATGCAATCCTTTAAATCCCCTAAAAAGTTATTTTATGCCGTGCTGTGTGATTCTCGAGGATGTGATTGTAGATGGATCGCTTCCTGTTTCGTACTCACATATGGACAACCTTACGCCCCAATGGGTGGGTGGGGTGGGGTGGGGGTGGGGGGGGGGCTGAAAAAGTTGAGGCCGATGGGCAGATTTCTGTTTCATGAGGCATGTTAAGATAAAGCACAACAAAAAGGGAGATAAAAAACATCTCTCATCTCATTAAGCACTGAGCAGGGCTGTTGTCTAATAACAAAGCAATGACGAACCTATTTAATTAACAAGACGTGACGCGCTCATTGGGTCGCCGGTTTGGAAGCCGGCGCCCCGGAAATCCTTCAGCCACCGGGACAGAGCTGACCAACAACTGAGTGTCCGCCCGCTAACATCAACTCAACGCCTACGGCCGGTAGTTTTAGGTGAAAGGTCAGAGAAGTACGGCAATGCCGTGCCGGTACCAATACAGCTCAGCCAGCGGGTCATCAGAGAATGGTGCAGAAGAACTTCTTCTCCCGGAACGGGTTCTCAGACGCTGGCACCGGCACAATGAGGGGGTCCTCGCGTATGTGGGCGTCGCAGTAGGCCATCAGGTCCGCGGCTGCTTTGGATACCTGAAGTGTCAGGAGGAAAGAAAGAGTTCAAAGGTGACGACATGTTTGTGGAAGATGACATACCGAAGACGACGTGTCTGTAGTGGAGGGCGACACGTACCCCCTAGTGGATATTTGGGGTACTGCGGGGGATTTCGTTGATCATTGAAGAGATTTTTTTTTCTTTTATCTCGTTTCCTCGACTTAATAACTTGTTCTCCCGAGAGAATTACTCGTTCCCAAGCCTTATTAAGTCGTGGTCATGAGATAATAACTTGTGGCCACGAGGTTTTTAGGTTTGCGAACGAGATATTCAGGCGTGCAAACGAGATATTGAGGCGTACAAATGAGATTTTAGGGCGTGAAAAGCAGTTTTTTTTAATTGTGGCCAAGAGATAATAACTTATTCCCATGCGTTGTTAAATATTGGATACAAGATGATGACTCGTTCCAAAGCCTTATTAAGTCGTGGTCATGAAATTTTTTTTTTTCCTTCAATGTAACCAGAGGGGTTAAGTAGTTATTAATAATTCCTTAATAAAAACTTCAGAATGATAAGTCTGATCAAATTCTGCTCAGGGAACAATCATTTCTTTCTGCTTACTGTGAACATTCTGTAAAGCTGCCTTTATTGTATTTTACAACATCTGTGCTCAAACGATGATGATGATGACGATGATGACATTGCTTTGTTTACCAGATGAAGACAAATATGATGACAGCGTTAACTGATTGGAGATATAGAAATCGTACCTCTATCTGATTTCTGTCACGGTGAGATGACTGAGATCAGACGGAGGTGATTAAACGATGTTCTAGATTCTAGAACATCGTACTCTTGTTATCTTCTAGAATCTAGAAGATAACAAACAAACAAAAAAGGACCAGACTATAACCTGGTGAACGTCGCATCGGTAAATTGTTTCTGACTGTGTTTCTAATCTTCTCACTGCCTAAATGGGTTCCTCGTTCATCATCCGTAACCTTTTACCCTGTTCAGGGTCGCGGGGGCTGGAGCCTATCCCAGCTGACGCTGAGCGAGAGGCGGGTTGAGCCGCCTCAGGCAACAGGAAGCTCATTGAGGTGATTGACAGCTGATTGATCGTCATATGATCTCACAACGCCACTCAACCCCACCCAGTGCGGCTCTCATGAGCATCATCTGCCCGCCATAGTTTGACCCCCATGATTAGACCCCCTGAGGATAAAACCCCCGCCAAAGGATTCGCAGTAGAACCCGCAATTTCCTAAATACGCAATGTTCAAAAATCTTCGTCTCGTCACTTTTATCCGGATCGATCCACTCATTTATCCACCAATCCATCTTTATCCTGTTTGGAACCCATCCCAGCTGACATTGGGACATACAGCGCCGGTATTTCCCGGACAAGTCAACAGTTCATCACCGGGTCGACACCCGTGAGCATCCGCAGAGAATCAGAATCGATACTCCAAAAATCACAATCCATCAGGCGGTCCATGTTTGACAGACAGAAATGCCGAAAAAAAAGTCCAACGTTAAGGAAAGTGAAAAAAAAACAAATACTTTCTCCGAAATCAGCTGCTAGTTCGCTCGCCAGTTTCAACATTCATCTGTCTCAGCAGAGCCATCAGCCACCACCACCACCAGCATCCAGACTCCAGAGGGGGGATTTTCCATGCTGCTGCTCAGGGCAGAGACCCTTCAATCACAATCTTCCCGAAGAGTCCGGCCTCTAAAAACTTTCTGATGGACTCATTATCACACACCTGCTGATGTAATAAATCATTCATCTCGTCTTCTCTGGGCGAAGAAAGCCAAACACCAACAAACGTAAATCTTCCCCTCCTTCTTGTCTGCTTGTATCTGTTTTATTTTAGCCTGGGTTCTATTTCAGCGGCTCATAACACTTTAATGTCCCACTAATAAAAAAAAATTCTTTCTTTTCTAGATTCTTTTACTTCATTTCATACCTTAGATGCTCTTAATAATCCATAAATTCTAGAATTGTTTGGCCAAGCATGTCTTTAACAAGAAAAAAAAAAGAAGAAATCACACATATAAAATTTATTCCAGGATAAAATTCTATATTTCACAGAAAAATTATCCTTTGGTCATTTTAATTAGATCAGCTCAACTTTTTGATGACTATTTGACCCTGATTAGACTTTTTTCACTCTATCAAGTTACACAATTCTGTTCAGTCAGTACTCACATGTTTCAAAATACCAAAACACTAAAAAGATCATGTCTATCTGTAGGACTTTCATAATAGTCACAGATAAAAGCAGATAAAAGCATCAATAAGAAATATAATAACTATATAAAAACATGACCAAAAAGCAGTAATGTTAATCAAAAGTTATAGGTTCTGCTAAAAAGGAAAGTTTTAAGTCCTTTTTTAAATGTGTCAGTCGTCTGTGGAGCCCTCAGATGGTCAGGGAGGGCCATTACACAGATGAAGGGCAGCAGAACACAAGGCCCGATCCCTTAACTCACTTTAACCCGATTCATTAAACTCAGCAGGAAAACATTAATTTGTTGGGAAACATCAAAGTGAATCAAAAATTAATTTATGAGCAAATGTTGCATTTTACCAACATCGACCTTTGTGTGAGGAAGAACTGAATGGAATTTGGGAAAGGTCGCTTGGATATCTTTAGGTTTACAACAATAATCAATGCATGTTTAAAACGCCAAACTTGGCGCCGCTGTCACCATTCAAAGCATCACGCCGCGCCCGCTTAGCCCAATCACACTTATTAGATCACAGCGAGATGAAAAGCTGGTGGTCATCCGGTAAAACAAATGTTTTAACCCGTTATAGCGGGAACTGAACTGACGGCTAATCTGTTTTTCAAAGCGCCGCGTGCGTCACGTTTCTGATTCATGACTCTGATGCCAGAATCAAATCCGTCTCTAATCACAGACTCGGAGCTCCGCCTCTTCTGAGGGAAGCACCAACTCACTGGTTCCACGCTGGCTGCAGTTTTACAGTCAAATCCTGACAGGCGTGGCGACACAACTACACTGTAAAAAACACAGAGGCTGAACTGAACAGGACGTTTTGAGACAAAGGTACTGATTGGTTTGGTTGACTTTCGGTAAATTATGTTTTTCGGAAACTATTTGACCCAAAGACCTTGAAATGATTCGTTTCTGATCATTTGAATCCGGCCAGTCTCTTTTATGTTTGATTCAGGATTAGTGTGAGGGAATAATCTCCTTATCATCGGTCCACGATCGCTCTGTTCCGCTATTTTTATTCGTACGAACAAATGATCTAAACTATGTCAGGCTTTAACCCTTTAAAGTCTTCACAAAGAAGAAAAGATATCGACATTTTTTTCCTCCTTATTCGGAGCTTCAATTCTAAATCTGCCATTAAATGAAAAAAAAATATCCCTTCTTCAATTATTTCATGATTGAATATTGTATTTCATGGAAAATAGTTTTAATTAAATTAGCTCAGCCTTTTGGTAAAGTGTGATTCTGGAAAAGTCTTTGACTCCTAATAGACATTTTATGGTCGTATCAAATGACATAATTCCCATTAGTAAGTCCTCACATGCTTTAACAGGCCATAAAAATAGGACTTCCTCTATAGCCACGGTTAATGCCTCCTCCTCTGTGGCCCCTTTGACCTGGGGGGTCCCCCAGGGCTCCATCCTCGGCCCCTTACTCTTCAGCATCTAGCATCCCTTCTCCTTTTATTTGTAAATTTAGTGAAGTGTGATCGTATGCTTCTACATTAAACCTTTTACGTTGCCAGAAAATAAACAGAGAGCACCTCCAAAAAGATTTCCGGCAGTAACCTCCCAAGTTTGAACCCACATACTGAGATATAATAGATATAAATATCATGTTATTTACAGGTTCTTTCTGTAGAAATGAAGAATGTAGAAATGGAAATATTGGCTTCGGACAATATTTCCATTTCTCATTAATATAACCAAAAGTTTCGGGTGTTTTTCCAAAATGTTACGACGGCAAAAACTAAAGTTTCATTCCGGGTAATATTATTTCCAATTTGATTGTGTTTTACTTTTTTCATATATTCCAATTCCAGCATTATTTCATTAAGCATTTAAGGGGTCCCGAACCCCACCTTGAAAACCACCTGACTAGCGTTCGCCTCAGCGATTCATGGATCCACACATCACGTCTCTGCTGCAACATGCAAATATTTGCTCATATGGGCTTCGGGTTAAACTTCACGGCTGCACCTTTATCCTGTCCATGCAGGCCTCCATCTTCAGCTGCTCCACGGCTTTCCTGGCCTGCGAGATGCTGGCGGTGCTGTTGTTGGCGATGCCGTCCTTCATGCTGCTCCTGTGAGGCCGGACACAGGGACAAGGGGGGGGAGGGGGGCACACAGGAGTCAATGAACATCACATTAAATCCTCAAAGCCCACCCCTGGCGATGTCCCTGCCTCTGTACGGAGCAGCCATTCTCTGACATTTCTTTATTTAAAGCACCCATTTTGTCTGGGGCGGGTGGGTTTGAGGGGGGGGGGAGGATCTGATCCACAGCAGCCGAGCTCAATGTTATCCAAGGCAGGGCTTTTAAGGCTGCAGCCACACAGCAGGCTGACATCTTCACCGCCGACACACTTTGCAGCTGCATGCTTCAACACAAGGCTTTGCTCAAATGCACCTCAGCAGACAGTTGTGGGGGTGGGGGGCTTTTTTTGTTTTTTGCGTCATATCCGTCATCCCTGGAAACCTGTCAAGGGAATCAAACCTGCAACTTTGCTTCAACAACCCCCCCCCTCCACAAGCCAGCTGTGTTCAGCCTGCATCCTCTCTGTGCATCTAATCAGGCCTCTTGACCCTCCCTAAAACATGACAGCTGACCACAGATGTGTCCTCCAGTAACAAGGTGCATATCTCTGCTTTCCAAGACATGTGCATCATAAGGATCAGGAGAAAATGAAACCAACGCCAATAAATATATAAATGAAACCAATTCAAGTATATATACATATATATATATATAGTATATATATATATATATATATTTATAGGCACTGGTTTCATTTTCTACTCATCTTTATGATGCTTATAAGGCACATGTCTTAAAAAAGAGGGATGCAGGCGGTGGATTCCTGTTTTCTTTTATGGTTATAAAGCGCATTTCTACATAGAGACACATCCTCGCTATCAGGCCTCACGCGGGCAGGTTTCCCCCCCACAGCCCTCCACCCTGAAGCCCACGCGGCTCTAACCTCCTGCCGTCGGTGCAAAGAGGCTAATATTTGACGCAGATCTGCAAACAGTGTCGTTTCTAAGGGGATTACATTCAGGAGGGCGCACGAGCTCGCGGCCCTGTTTGCAGAACATCAACCCACGTATGATGTGAAGAAAAAAAAAAACCCCAACTCAAATAAAATCATCGAGCGTGAAGACGCATGAAGAGAAATCCCCTGATCGCTCGACTAAAATCAGATTCATGCAGCCTCTCACCTACCTGAGATGTAGCAAAGGTTTCCAATTTGAAGAATTCCGACTTGACTCCACCCAACACACACACACACACACATACGCACGCGCACACGCGCGCGCGGTCCCACACAAGCGCGCAAAAAATAAAGAGTATCTGTCAAATATGAGATGATAGGAGGAAAATCCCAGGTCTAAGGTTCGGTCCGGACTGACTCCGATGGGGGCGGCCGGGGGGTGTTGGGGGCCGCCGCTGCGGTTCCTCCGCGGGAGTCGTGCGTATTCCTCGTAGGTAGCGGAGATCCAGGCTGAGCTCCGCGGCCGGACCTGCGAGATGTTACGCATGCAGCAGGGGGGGAAACCTCGGTGTGACGCTCAGATGCAGGCTGGAGGGCAGGGAGCACTCGATCACTGGACCAGGAGCTGCAGCAGCCGCGGGGGGAGGAGGAGGAGGGGGGTGAAGAAGAAGAAAGATCTTCTCCTGCGGTGCGAGCTGGAACCGAACGAAGACCTGTCATCAAAGTCTATCTGCTGATTAGCTCCAGAGATGGAGGCAGGATCTTCAGGCTTCCCCGCTTCAGTTTTACATCAGCTCTGACATCACCGGGTCCCCTCCATAGTAACGGATGGGCCTCATCCATAATAACGGAGCACCTCAGGGGGGGGGGGGGGTTGAAATCTTGCATCCAGATAAAAAAACAAATGTGTTCCAGTTGAATCTCCATCCATCCATCAATCATCTCCACGGTCACGCCTCTGAACACTTCTTTTTTTTCTGGCAGCATCATCTTATTTTCTTTATTCTATCAAACCAAAACAATAATAATAAAAGAACACAAAGACATGGTGCAGTGATATTTCTTCAAATATTTATATATATATATATTTATAGTATACTCATGGCTGGGTTTGTCCACACACACACACACACACACATATGTACACACAGGACAGAAATGTGACCTTTAAGAAACTCAGTCCACGATGTTCAACTGCAGCAACAGACAATTTGAACAACCTATGACAGAGATTTTTAATTATGCATAGCTCAACTTAGGGACAACAAAAGAATATTTCCTCATGGGCGAGGGTGACAATTTTCGGAACGTCATGTTTCAGAATTCCGACGTAACTCCTGATGAATTCCGGGACTTTATTCACAGAATTCTTTGAGTACAGTTAGAATTCGGGAAAAATAATCTCAGAAATATGACTTTGGAGTCAGAATAGTCTGAATTCGGCGTCTTCTGTAGGGAAAACATCTCGAGTGTCGAGACGTAAGCGATAAACTCCAGGGAGGAAATGTATGTACAGATGCAGACATGAAGTAAACGAGTTCAGTGACATCATCTTTTGTACAGGACAGAAAACAAGACAACACAAAAGGAATGATGCTATAAGAAAAAGATTCCCTTTCTTGTAAACAAGTCAACAAAAGTATGAAATGTAAGACGGTATTTCTTTCTTCTTCATCGCTCAGGTCTCCACAAAGACAGTAACATCTTTTTTGTTCCACAGGTGTGTTAAAAGAATCTCCTGTTTTATCACCTTGTGGATCCGATTCAACGGATGACTCAAAAGTTAAGCTCGGTTCAAGTTAACAAATCCGAGTCCGATGGAAATCATTGAATCTCCATCAGTGCAGGATGTGACGTGGGAATGTGAAATAGCTGCATGGACGCTCGGGCGAGTGATGGAAGCCCCGCCCCCTGCATCCTTTGATGAATACTGTGCAGGTTCGTGGATTGCCGAGGAGACGGGGAAGGGAATTTGTCTTGTATTATTTGAAGAAGAAGAAGAATTTCAGCAAATTATTAGGTGCTGAAAATCCTACGTTGTGCCTTTGAGCTGTTGAGAATAAATGAGAATGAATTCGAACCCCCGTGTTTTTTATAATAAATAAATAACGTTTGTGGAATGATGGGACTTCATAAAGTATCATGACAGTTAAGTGTCACATGCTGCAGACGCGCAGTCAAGGTCAACGCCATTCAACATGCAAGGGTAAAGCAGAACAGGCAACACAGGGGGACAAAAGACCCCCCCCCCCCCCCCACCGACCGTCCCTCCACCCCGCTTTGATTCTGGGTGGAGACAACAGTGTTCGGACGTGAGTGGAGGAGACGACAACCCCGCAGAACCGGCGTCTCCCACCCTTCCTGGCTTGGCTGCAGCGTCAGCAGACCACCAGAGAACTCAGGCGAGGCGTGGGGTGGGGTTGTAAGAGGACCCGGCGACGCCCAGTGAGGTGAGATATCAGGCGGGCGGGGGTTGGGGAAGGTCGTCGTGTCATAAAAAACAAAACAAAAACTCGACAAGACAGAAAAACAATAAAGGTTCAACAAAGCTCTCAGAAATACATATTTATATAAAGTGTCTGTTGCAGCTTCAGCAAATATTCATCCGTCGCCCACATTCAGCTTCAGCACGTTTATAAATATAGATTTATTTACATTCTGTTATACTAGATTCAGGACTTCTTAGTGCTGCGAGTCCCGGGGGTGGAGCTTGCTCCGACGTGGGACGGCTTCAGAGGAACATCAGAGAGGTCGCGGCCATGCTGACGCGGCGTCCTCCTGTCTCTGCAGGGACGAGGAGGGGGGAGGAGGAAGAGGGAGTTCATGCTCCTCGGAAGTGAACAGCGGTCCCGGACGCGCCGTCAGCCGGCGGCGTAGCTGCTGAGGAAGGAGTAGAACATGGGCAGCTTCATGCGCTGCTGGTCCCGCCGGCACCACGCCATCACCGTGCCCTCGCTGTTGGCCGTGTAGAGGTGGTGGCCGTCGCAGGAGTAGGTCAGGCTACGGCACACGGGAGGAGACAACAAGGGTTAACAACGGTATTCCGGGAGGAGAAGCATTTTGCGGCGGGCGCCGTTACCTGATGATGGGTTTGCTGGACTTTGAAAAGTTGATCTCTCGGACGGGTTTCAGATCCCAGGTGCTCCACAACCTGTGCAACAAACGGCGCCGAGTTTTTACAACGCTGAGACCAAAATTAAAGCCATCAATGTTCGTGAGAAGAATTGAATGAAATAAAGTTCCTGCTGACCTGACGACGCCGTTCTCCAGGCCGCCCGCGATCACGTTGACGGACACTCCCTCTGGCTGGTTGGAGAACGCCACTGAGCAAATGATCTCCCTGCAGTTGACGTGTCCAATGAGGTCGCCGTTTACCGTCCACAGGCGCAGGTCACTGCCTCCGCCCACTGGGGAATAAAGAATCAAGTGTCATGACTCGCATCAAGGCCGTGGTCGCCATACTTCACGCCATCCGAGTGGGAAGTATTGAGCTCCAGGAGGAGGACTCAGGAAAACAATTCGGAAACGGCGACCTCACCTGAGTCACAGACTGTGGCGATGTCTCCTGTTGTCTCGCTGGCGGACACCGCAGTCACGGGGCTTTTATGTCCCGTGAGGCTCTGAACATAACACAGCCTGAAGAGACACACAACTGTTACCACACTAGACTTCTCATCACTTTGTTCTTCTTCTTCTTCTACGTGGGACACAACGCCTACCTGTTGAGGTCCCAGAGGATGCAGGTGCCGTCCCTGCTGACGCTGATGAGGATGCTGTAGGGTTTGCAGACGAAGAGGCCGGTGACTTCGTCTGTGTGTCCGTACAGGTGGGCCTGAGATTCCACCTCCATCTCTGACGGCTGGGCAAAGACATTTCAAAGATCCAGACACGTTAGAAGCACAACACACACAAAAAAACACACAAAACTAATTAATGATGAGCCATTTAATAAATAATAATAATAATAAACTCAATCGTCAAGATTTTTAGAAGATCATGATAAATGATTTGACCCCCTCCTGGTTTCTTCTACTTTTATGTGCGTCTCATTCTAGACTGTCTCGGATCTTCACACTAAATCTGAGCAAACACAAGATACAAGCAGGAAGAACAACAAAAAAAATTGATAATGATAAATGATAATTGTATTTATTGAACCAAAGTGTGTGAAAAAGTATTGACCCCTCAGAACCGAAGTCCGATCGTCTACCAATCCCTCAAGAACAACTGGTTCCAGCAGCTGGAGGAGACCCCCAGACCTGATCAATGACATCATCATCTGAAAAGACCATTTCCTGGAGCAGGACGTTGGCTCAGGACCACACAACGCCAAAATCAAAAGAAATTCCACAAAACATGAGGGAGAAAATAAATAATGAATGAAACGTAATAAATCGGTCTGGGGTGGGTCACAAACCCAGTTAGGATCTGAGGGTAAGTCCACATGACCGCAGGGATTTTTAAAAGCCGAGATTTTTCTCCTCTGGTTTAAGAAATTGATCGCGACTATACGCGGATGGATTTAAAAGTAGAGGGAGACGCTCACTCGCACGGACTCTATGAAACATGGTCTAAACTAGGAAAAGCACTCAGAGAACGCAAACCTCCGCCGAGGAACAACAGTACCGATGGTTTGGGACAAACTTATGCAGATTCCTCCATTAACGTCTGAGTTATCGCCTGCCTCTAAATCAAGAACTCCAACAAACTCTGAGCATCTCTCAAAAACTCTGTAGCCGCTCATCTCTTGTGCCGTCCCCTTCGGCATCTCTGTTCAGCCCACTGAGCCCTCTAGCTCCCCCCACAGAGGAATATCCGAGTGAAAAATATCCACATTGTGACGTCACTGCTCCAAACGGCTTATTATTTTCATTTCATTTTAAATGCTGTGAAACAGGCAACGTCACCAAAATGTCCAAAACTTAAGTCCTTGAGTTGTTCCCTAAACAAATAAAGACACAGAAGTGAAAATATCTCCTGGGTTTAGGTGATAAATGAAGCCCTGACGCATTCTAGGTGACAGCGACGCTCACTGTGACGTTTCATGGCGACAGCCTCGGACAAACCCGGTTGTCCCGTCCACACATCAGAACCTCAAACGGAGACGCTCTACAAGTCGTCACCATGGAAGGTCTTCAAAGTATCCGTTTATGGTAACCGTTTAAAGCTTGTTTTGAAGGAGAGCAACCAGCCAACAACCTCAGGGGAGAGAGAGAGAGACTCTTCACTCTGGTGATGAAGGTCGCCTATGACGGCTTGTATTTTGTGTTTACTCGGGTTGTTTGAAGATCTGACCGGTCAGCACACGGTCCAATACTTTTTCGCCTACTACTTCAAATCGATTTCTAGCGAAAAGCCCTGGAGAGAACGGAGGAACCAGGAAATGTGGGTCCCTATTGTTTGAGACTGATGAAAGTCTGACAGCCTCTCCGATGGCTGAACTCCCAGGCCTCTAATCCCTCGCTGGAAATTTCAAGGTCAACGTTGATGTGACTAATGAAGCCGAGCGTTTGAGCACAGAGCGGCGGTCTACAGAGGGACGGGGCGGGGGGTGGGTAGGTGAATTGGGTGTGGATGTGGAGGCGGATGGTTAGAGGGGTGCGTCGTCATGGAAACCCACTGTGGTGCTGGTGAAGCGGTTGCTGTAGGCGGTGATGACTCCACACTTGCTGCCTGTAAATAGCTGGCAGCCATCAGACACCCAGGCGCAGCTGGTCACCTGGAGGAGAGCGAGTGAAAGGTTTGGATGGAGAGGAGAAATCTGACGGCTGATTGGTTGAACTTCACCGTGGGGGGCGATTAACGCCGAACCGACTCACAGGCGGGATCGCTGCTTGACTTAGCGGGTATTTGTTTACCTTGTGAAGCTGTGAACACTGGATGAAGTTGATGGGCGGTTCGCTCTGTTTGCTCTTCAGCCTCAGAATGTTGTCTGCATAGCCCCAGCTCAAGATGGCCGACCACTGGATGTCCGTGCTGTGCATGCTGCGGACCCCTACGGATGAGAGGGAGGGAAAATAATTGAGTCAGCGGGTCATTGGCCAGAAAAGGGAATAAAAAAAAAGGGAACCCTCACAAACCGAGCTGGCTTGTGGGTCTCTGGAGGAGTTCCTACCCTGCTCCTTGCTGTAAATCATCATGAGGCAAAACTTCCGAGACAACCCACAGATCGCTCGCGTGGGCAGCGCCAGCAGCGAGCCGAACCTCTCGCCGTGCGGCTGACTGAAACACACCACCGGGTCCGGAGAAGAGGGCGAGCCCACATACTCGCCCCACTTCAGACCTTTGATCCAGGGTAGTGGACTCTGTGGAGGAGGAGGAGGAGGGTTAGCAGCTGATCATTCATGGAGGAGGTTGAAGGTTATGTCTTCTTCGGCACACAGCTAATGGCGGATTACCGGGCAGATTATTTCCTTGGCCTGCTCTCGGGTTTCTCTGAAGGCCAGCTGAACCAGCAGACCCATGGCTGCCGGCAGCTCCCCCTCCATCATGAGCTTGGAGCTGGCCCGGCTGATATGGCAACCGTTGAAGAGCTGCCTGGGCGTCTGTCCGTATGTCTTGATCATCGTCTCCAGGGCCCGGCGCTGCACCGGGTCCTCTACGGCCGAAACGTCCATGCCAAAATACGTCTGTTCAGAACAAGACGAGAACCTATATGAGCAACTCTGAGTAGTTTTTCCACAGATGGCGGCAAACGGGATGAAATCTGCGGTTACTTACAGCCGGGTGGAAGACGTTGATGGCCTGGACCGCAGCTTTGCCCTTCTGCTTGAGCCCAAACACCAGGTCGATCCACTGGCACAGCGTCTGGGACACCTGGTCCGACTCCAGCGCCTGCCGGTGGATCAGGATGAACAGGCGTGGATCGTTGCGGGCCCAAGGTGGCAGGTTGACATGGTTGACCCGCTCGCCATTTTGACGAACGCCAAAGTCAAAACCTGTGAGGGTGAAATAAATATTCTTGAATATGTGAGCGAGTTTCCAAACACAGAGATTAAAGACATAAAATAAAGGGGACATAATTACCCTCTCGGTTGACAAGGAATTCTGGGAGGTAGAAAAACTCCGGGATGAGCTCCTTGACATCGGTCATGGACTCGTAGGACGACAGGCGCCATGTGGTGTTCATGGAGTGAAAGGTCCGGTCCGGTATATCAAAGCTCTGGTCTGATGAAGGCCAGAAATAATCCAATTACACATTCAGCTCACTGATTGAAACCATCTCCTTTCAGAACCTCAGACGCCGCGCGCACTGAATACATTCACGGTCACATAGAGAGTCGCCTCGGAGGATCACAGACGCGCTTAAACGAAAGAGGAAAAAGAATGAACGAGGGAGCAGAAAAGGAGAGGCGAAGGTCAAGGAGTTGGTTAGACAGGATGAAGGGACTGGGTTACATCATCCCATTATTAAATGTATCTATGAATCCATCGTGATGGACTTTTGTCCGGGTTTAAGATTCTCCCCCGTTACGTTTAATCAAAGCTGAGGCGGGACCCACCCTGGTAGGCCAGGAACATCTTGGTGAAGGGAGGCATCCGGACCAGGAAGTGCAACACGGTGCCGCTGTTGGAGTAATGTGAGCCGTAGTGATAAGGCTGGACGGGGGGCATGGGGTCATCCTCACGGATGCCCTTCCTGTACTCCTCCTCCAGGTACTGCAGAGTAAACACAAACATCCGTCGACGACTTTTCCCAACAGGAACGTCCGACACGCTCCACAAACACGTACGACACGCCCCTCTTACCCGGTAATTATCCACGTAGCGATCCTCCTTCTCCTTCGACTGCACGGCGATCGGTTTGCACAGATTTCTGCATGGCAACAGGAAGGAAGCAAAGAATGAATAAAGAAATAGAAATCATTCCTGCGTCACGAGTCAGGAGAAAAAGAAGTTATTTATTTTATACTTTTCTTGTTTGTTGCACATTTTATTTATTTATATTTTACGTTTATTTAACCAGGAGGTCAGATTGAGATTAAAAGTGTCTTTTACAAGAGAGATAATGTAGCAGTAAATCAGACATTTAAAAAAATACAACAAGTGAGAGAAGTAATCCAGAGTAAAACAATAAAAAAAAATAATACATTTATGTGTAGTGGCCTCTCCAGAATAACAAGTAAATGTCAGCGTTTTCTTTATGAGGCTTTTAAAGCTTTCAATTGATTTAAGTGAATCCAATTTAAGGTCATTTTGTAGGTTGTTCCAAGTCCGTGACTCAGAGTAGGAAAAACACTTTTTCCCCCAGATGTGTCAAAAAAAAAAGAAGAAGTAGATTTCTGGAACATTTGACCTGCTAAGCTAACACTAGTTATCTCACTCACTCGCTCTCGGGAGAGAGAGAGACACAGAGAGAGAGAGAGAGAGAAAGAAATAGACAGAGAGACACAGAGAGCAAGACAGACACACAGAGAGAGAGAGCGAGAGAGAGAGCGAGAGAGAGAGCGAGAGAGAAACAGAGAGAGCGAGAGACACAGAGAGAGAGCGAGAGACACAGAGTGAGAGAGAGACAGAGAGAGAGCGAGAGAAACAGAGAGTGAGAGAGACAAACACACAGAGCGAGAGACAGAGAGAGAGAGAGACAGAGAGAGAGATCGAAAGAGAGAGAGACACAGAGAGAGCGAGAGACAGAGAGAGAGAGCGAAACAGAGAGACAGATTGAGAGAGAGCGCGACAGAGAGAGAGAGAGCGACAGAGAGAGAGAGACAGAACCAACCTGTAGATGTTCGTATCCTGCAGGTCGAGCGTCTCACTGATGTAATCCCGCAGGATGAACGGGAAAACCGGGTACTGCATGAGGTCGTTGAAGGAGCGCCCGGCGTGCTTGTTGAGATGTGTGAGGTACTCAAAGTTTGAGATCTGCCCCGAGCCCCAGAGCTGGGTGAGCGCTGTGATGTTTCCATGCTCCAGCAGGTTGGGCAGGTCAGAGGTCAAGATGTTGTGGTAGACGTCGTCACGGAACTGGGGGCGAGAACGCAGAGAAACCATGAAATGTTTTGAATGATACTGATATCTCTAGAGTTAAGATGAGGTGGAGAATGGGAAAATATAAAAAATACTAAATTGCCAAATGTGATCTGAGTGAGACGAAGTTGATCCGTATTAAATAACTCAAGTCGGTCTTGAATTTTAGTTCCAATACTTTATAATCTTTTTTCTCAAAAGCAAATTTAACCCAAAAAATGGTTGAGACCGAAGAAGTTTAATTGTCATTGAACAGAACACAACAAAACTAGGAGTGCTGTTTCAGGTTTGTGCATTGAAAACGGAAGATAAGACTAAAATAAAACGAGGTATTTCACTAGCTCCCCTCCTGAGCTTATTGCCCTCTAAAGGTTTTGTGAAAAAATATTGAATGCTGCATGAAACAGTCGAACATTAACATGAAATCCATAAACAGTTAAAACGCCCCGGAACAAAGCAGGTTAGCAGAACCAAACTCCTAACGCCTCCTTCCGATTGTGGAGAAGCTAGAAGCTCGGTGACAGTGGTTAGCTAAATGCTAACATGCTTATATGCTAATGTTGAGAGGGGTAGGAGTTTCTCCAGTTACAGCCAAAATAAACACACAAATAAATAAAGGACAACAACATAGTTTGGTCGTTTTGTTGTAATAAATGGGAGCTCCACCCTCAGCTGAAGGTGAAACAGTTCTGGAGTTGCGTTGTGGGTAATGTAGGCGTGAGTGTTGAATTGCTTAAATACAATGTTAAAAGACAATTCTGGATGACCTAAAATTATTCATTTAGACTCAAAACTATTTAATTTAGCGTGTCTTGTTGCAGTAATTTCTTTAAGTTCATCAACTATTTTCTTTTTGCGGTGTATGATTAAACCCCAAAAAGCATTATAAAGTGAAATTCCAGCTTTGGGAAAATGATCAAAACTCTTTAAAATACGTTATTCATGCTTTTACCTTCAAATATTTATTTACGGTTTCATATTTTAGGTTTTTGTTTATTGTTGGTGCACTAATCTGAAGTTGAATTGTCCAATCATATTTCAGTATTTCTACTGAATCTAGTAATGTTGCGTAATATAATTAGTCATCCTAACGGATTCCTGGAGCCTCACCTTGGTGTTGTCGAAGGCTAACAGCAGAGTCCTGCCATTGGTGAGGAATATCTCCACGGCGTTGTCTCTAAGCTGCCACCAGCGCTTGTGCACCTCCTTGATCTCCTCGTACGTCCAGGAGAAAGATGGCGCCTCCGTCTCCCCCTGAAGGCTCTGTCCAAACACAAACACATGAGAACCCGAGCCGGCAAGCGCCATCGGTCTGGAGGAGAGCGGCGGCGTCGTACCTGGTTGTCGTGAGCGTCGGCGGCGTTGTCCTCCACAAAGTACATCCCGGACTTCCCTGTGAAAAAAAAACAACAAAGCCAGTGAAGTTGGGTGAACCCAAAATAAATAATGGCTTCCCCCACTGAATGACAAACAAATTCTCAGAACACGTCCCAGGTGCCTCAGAGAGGGCAGATTATCTCAGTGTTCCATGGGAGCAGCTGATTGGATAAGGCGTGGAGCAGCTATGAGAAACAGGAAGTGTGTCGTTACCCAGAAGCAGCTCCCCCGCTGTCTCTCTGGAGGGGGCCACACTGATGCACCGTCTGGTGAACCTGAGGACAGAACGACATCTCTCACACACAAAGTACTCCATCACCCAACGCAGACGAGACATTCGTGTGTTCTTCTTCTTCACTTCTTCTACCACGGTCGTCATACAGTTCTCAGGCTCCTGACCTCGCTGAGATCACCTGTACAGAATAAGACGAGCTACTGTTGGTCTCTTCAGCATGAAGCCGCCACAGCTTCCAACTTCTTGGCCGCGGTGCAAAATGCAAGGTCGTCCGTCAGCGGCTGGACGTCTGACATTCCAGTAAAGGCGTCGGACATGAAAAAAAAGGGATCCTGTTCTAAATGTCACCTGTGTCCCACACCTGTTCTGTTTGACAACAGTAAATAGTGCAGCAGCACTTTCCTGTTCTGCTCTTATTTTTCTACTGGGCTCTGAATACTTGGTACTGAGTGTAATTTAACACGGCCACAAAAAGTTCACAAGCCGCTGTCCTCCTGGTGCTGGTCCGAATCCCCGAATAAATGGGGAGAGGACGAATCATCTTATCAAATACCTGATGAGCTCGCTGGTGGCTTTGTCTTTGACGGTGGAGGAGAAGGAGGAGTGGGTCTTATCCTCAAACAGAAAGGACAGCGGTGCCTTCGCTGTGTCTTGAAAAAAAGAGAGAGGTCGGATTAATCCCAGCGAGTCACACCTGCTGAATGGATATTCTTATATACGAGTTGTAAGATTTTTGTTCACCTTCAGCCTTGCGTCGGTCTTTCAGCAGGTATTTGTTCGGAATGGTGAGGTAACATCTCTGTAGCCGCCGCCGCTCCCGGTTTGGCCCCTCGGTGGAGTCCAGCTGCCAGGATGTTGGATAGGATGTCTGGTCGTACCACACCGCGCTGAAACAGAAGAGTAAAGCCCGGTCAAACATCTTATCTGCAGAGACTAGATGCAATGTGAACTTTATTCATCACATAGTCATACAGGCTGGGCTGTGATCGAACCCCACGCACCAACCTACTGAGCTCACTGTTTTCAAACACATATAAACATTAAAATTAAAGTAACATCTCCCAGCAGATCCCTGTCAAATCCTCACACCAAAATGATGGAGAGGATTCCATAGAGAAAATGAGGTTATCGTGACTTTTGGACTAGATTGTGTGCGCGGTTCTTGCATGATGTGATTCAAATTGCTCAGTCAATTCTAACGACTTCAGCGATGTCATTACTTTTAGAGTATTAGGGCCGCATTCGACAAAATAAATGAAACATTCGAACGGGATTGGAGTTGTAATTTCACGGGATAAAAGCTGGATTTTTACGAGACTCATGAAGTAATTTAACGTGGATAACATCTAATTTTACGAGAAACGTGACGTAATATCACGAGAAAAAAAGTCGGAATTTTACAAGTATAAAGTCATAATTTTAGGTTTCTCCTTGGAGGGGAAATGAGGAATGTGGAACATCTTGTCAAACTAAACTTCAATAATAATATAAGTTTAACAAAAAAACAAATATATAATCTTTTGGCAGATAAACACAACATAATTGTAAGAACCTGAACTTTGAAAATGAACTTTGTACAGAACAAAAGAGCCGGTCAGACTTGGAGGAACTCGTCTTTGTTGGAGCAGGAGATGCTGCAACGACGGATTTGGTCGTCACATAATGTAGATGGAGACTTAAATACCAGAAACAGTGTTCCTAAAGTAATCCGACTACTTCATTAACAAAGCGATGCGCACCTGAGGCTGTGCTAGCCACTCAGACATGGTTCTGAGTGGCTAGCACAGCACGGACGTGAAAATGTGCAGAGTCGTATAAATGCTCCGCGACTTTGTTGGATCCAATGTGAGAGATTCAGATTTTTGGTACGCACCGATCGTGCGTGAGTTGTTGCACCAGCTCCTGCCAGTGGCGGCTGGCGCTGAGATCAGTCTTGTAGAGTCCCCTGATGTGCTGGATGACTTTCTTCCTCTCCATGCCTTGCCGCAGAGACACGTTCTGAGTGATATCAGCTGCGATCTTGGATATGTCCTTGGACTTTCCATCCAGCCTCTGGATGAGACTGTAGTGAAAGCAGAATAAAAAGGGAAGGAAGGAAAAGTGGAACAAAGACATGATTGTAACTGATAATTCCATGTACTGAACTTCAATCCCACATCAGGGGAAAAAAAGCCCAGACTCACTTCCTCTGAGTGTTGACCATTTTCTTTTCCCATGCGGCTTTGCTGGTCTTCTCTTCCGTTTCGTACTTCATCTTTTCCTGTGTGAAGGTTTCAAGTCAACAAGTTTGACACACATCAGCCAATCGCTCAGCATTTCTAAAGCACTTGTTCCAAAGCACTTACCTCCTTTATGGCCTTGAGCAAATCTTGTTTATGTGGAGCGTTAGGTGGGATGCAGCGGTGGCCGCAAAGCTTGAGCGAGGTCATGAAGATCCCCACGGCGTTCTGATCGTCCTTGGTGAGGCTTTCTCTGTGATCGTGCAGCATCTCGTACAAATACAGCGCCAGCTTCGGTCCATGCTGAACGGAAGAGAGGAGGAACATTCAATATGTGTCGTAGACAGGTGGGAAACAGAGGCGTGAGAATGTTTTGTGGCTGAAGGAGAACATGAAAACTTAATGTCCAGCTCAACCATTTGGTTGAGTGCACATCAGTAAGGGGCCAAGGACAGAGCCCTGGTGGGCACCACAGGTCAAAACAGCCAACGAGGAGGAGGCATTAACCGTGGCTATTTCAACGTTCCATTTGATTAGCAGGACTTGTTTGTATATTAACGCATGTGAGGAATTACGAAACAGAGTTACATAACTCGATAGAACCCAAAAAGTCTAATAAGGGTCAAAGAGTTTTCTTGAAACATTCTTCTTCGTGGCTGCTTCCATTGAGCTCACATGAGCGAGCTTTGTTTTATCCAATCAGATTCCTGTACTGCAGTCTCTGGGTGGAACGTCTGCGCTACGGAAAGAAACTTCCCATGAGAACGCCTCTTGCTGTGGAAATATGGGGAATGATTTAATTGATTGTCATAAGTTTTAGAACCGATCCGACTTCAAAACCATCATCGAGGGCGTGTTCTTTAACATGCCAGTGTATTCTAGGTAGTCCTCTACGACCGTGTAATTGGACTATTGGATTAAGACTTCATCCTTATCTTCAGATGAGGAACAGCTTTGGTGAGTAGAATTTCTAAGTGTCTTAAACATCAAACAATCTTAGTCTCTTTCAATATCGGTGGGTTGCTGGTCTGACAACAGCCTGTAGCTGCAGTGGAACTGTGACGTTATTTGAGGGCAACGCAATTGAGGGAGTCCCACTGAACGCCCGGTTGGAAAACCTACGGCGCGCCACTGATAATTAATGATACATTTCTTGCATGCTCACCTCTAGACCCGGGCTGAGGCTCTCCTTGAGGATATCCAAATGTCTTGGATCAAACACAAACTCCAAGGACTCCTTCCTGTCGGACAGCGGAAGTGAAGGGCTGAGAGTGTGCACAAGCAAGCGGCCTATTTGCACCCGGAAAGTGTCCCGACACGACCAAAGAATCCTCAGCCACTGCTGGTGTGGGGCTCCTACTCGACCCGTGCTTCCCTGTGAAATGACAAACAATCAACAACACTGCAGGATGTGGTCGCCAACTCACTACGGCCGACCAAAGTCTGCAGCTCGGCGACATCGTCGTACCAGGCTGATTTTGATCCCGTCCATCATGAGTCGGAGGATGTCTTTCTGAAAGCTTTTCTTGCTAGCAGGCGGCAGCGGGAAGGGAGTAGGAGAGTGTAGCCCAGAGGCGGCGCCGCCATCATCCTGCGGTTGATCACCTGGTTCTGGCGTGAGGCGCTGGTGGTCCGGAGAGTCGGGAATATTCAGCAGGTCAAATAAGTCCGGACTCACGTCTGAAAGGAGAGGCGATGAGAGGAAGGATTAGAAAGCGAGTTGGGATTGAGTTGATGTGTGTCGAAGGATATAAAAAAAAAAAAGAATAAGAGAGAATAAGAATGAGTAACCAGATTTTGTACCATGATAAATGAGTCGGTTGACAGCGAGGACCACCAGCCTCTGCAGCCGCTGGACAAACTCCGTCTCACTGGCACGAATTGGGTTTTCCTGGCTCATCCTCCTCTGCATCATCTGGTTGAGCTCGTCGCTGGCTACGGAGCGCATCCGCATCAGAAGAGAGTCCGTCTGGGCCAGAGAGAAGCGGCGCCGGCCTACGGGCACAACATCCACGCGTTCTGAGTTGTGTAACACATTGTGAGCGCACATGACGGTTCGGCAGTTTTTAACAGGAAGCAGAGTCGTTGTTTTGTTTTCCTTTCAAGTTGAGAAAGGCGATTGTGAAAATATTTCATGAGTCAGAGAAGAAAGAGAAGGTTGGAAAGGATTCACACGTCAGCGCTGAAAGGCTTCAACTTGATTAAGTGGAGAATTCAAACATGCACACACAAAAGCACCAGTAGCGCGAGGGTACCGGGCAAATTAACGCGGTGAGGTGAGTGTCGGGGGCAAACAGTGAATTCACAGCAAACATGGGAAACATGCCCCGTGATAAGCAGGGGGAGGGGGGGATGTTCTCCACTGTGGAATTCAGGCCAGGCTACCTGTGTCACAGTGGAACATGTAGGACGGAGCTCCGGAGGGGGAGGGGAGGGGGGAGTCCTGGGACAAGAAGCTGAAGGGAGGGGGTAGGGGGATCTGGCCATAGGAACGGTAGTGCTGCCTGGGGATGCGGGGGATAATGGAGTCTTTCATGGCAATGGAACCTTTGGATCAGGACAGAGTCAATGAGCAGAATGGAGCGGACGAGTGAAATGCATGAAATCACATGATGCTCGGTTCTACCTCGACACACCCGATCTCCACCGGTGGAAGCTACTCACCCGCGATGCTCTTACGCTTCTGATAGAAGGGGTGATGCGGAGAACTTGGGGGATTTACTGAGCTGCTCAGCTTCTGGGGTTCCTGGTTGGCTGTGGTCTTTATGAACTCGATGGCCGACTGAAGGACGCGGAACTGCAGAGCCACCGCCATCTCTAGAGAAAGACCAGTAGGAGAATATGCCGTCATGTTAGAAGTTCACCTCAGGAGTGACTGACCAACCAAACACACAAACTCATGCTGTACATAGAATTTTACTCCAGATATCCAGGCCTTAACCAAAATAAATAAACTAAAGAAAACAAACGAAAACAGAAAGAAAAAACAAAAGAAAATCTCTTTTTTTTAGGCTTTTAGCTTTACTAAATCAGCCATAACGCAAAACCACATGCCAAATATTTGTGCTGGTCTCCATTGAACGATCAAAAAAGCTCTGCTTAACTGGGTTAAGCAGAGGTTGAGCATCGCCTGTATCCTTCTACCAGTAGATCCACTATCTCTCCTCTTCACGGTCCAAAACATCTCAGTCTGTCCTCTCTGACTTTGTCTACAGGACGTCTAACCTGGTCCGTCCCTCTGATGTCCTCCTTTCTAATCCTGTGCTTCCTCCTCACTCCCAGAGAACATCTTCAGCTCTGCCTCCTGTCTTCTGGTCAGATCCACCGTCTCTAAACCATCCAGCAGAGCTGCTCTCACCGCCATCTTGGAAAAACCTTTCCCGCCTGGTCTTCTTCTTTGACCAACAGTAGCATAGTGTCTGACTGATGTACTACAGGAGAGTATAACTAACAAAAACAATCCAATATCAGATTTATACTACATTATTTATGTTGAAGGAAACAGATGCCACCAGTTCTGGCAAACAGGAGAAAGACATAACCCTTCAAACGAGTTTCCACTCTCTCCCGTTCTAGATAAAGACGTTTCATAGCTCCCGATGTATTTTCCACTTATATTAAGCGACAGAAAAAAAAATCCGGTCCTCACCTTGCGTGCGACGCATCTTGCTAGTCTGCATGTAACCCAGCAGGGTGATGAGGTCTTCAATGATGCGGAAGTACTGGGACCCAGAAGAGCTGCAGGAGTGAATCGTCACGGCCACCAGCAGCTGCTGGATGTCACACACCAGGAGCTTGTAGTCGTTCAGGGGAATGCTGAGGAGCGACCATAAACGACAGCAGAGGAAATCTACCATTGGTTCATGCCAGTGACAACGTCAAGGATTTAATTCACTTCCTCACAGATTCCAGCTAAAACCCGTTGTCCCTTTAAGCGGTTTTGATGAGTCGGCCTGTGATGTGGGCAGACGTACCTGTTCTCCATGCCGTTGAGGGTGGAGAGGGTATTGAAGAGCACGTAGAGAAGCCCGTGGTCCAGCAGGATGTCTGCCAGCTTGGGGCAGGCGTTGAGCAGCTGCAGCAGCATGCACAGGATGTTGTGCACCAAAGAGTTCTCGTACAGGGAGTTCTCAATAAGACCCAAAACTGGGATGATGCAGCGCTTCCGAAAGGGTGAAATAGTCTCCATGTCCAAGTCCAGGCTGAAAAGCATACAGGAGGAAAAATGGCGGTGACCGCCACACAAATACGTGTTCACCAGACACATTCCAGAGTGTCTGCGGTTCACCAGATGTTACTTAATCATTGGACTCACTCTTCCTCCAGGCCCACCGGACGCCCGAACAGCATCTCCAGGAAGCATTCGAGGAGCCCCTGGCTGCCCTGGTGGATGTACAGTTGATTGGCCAGCAGTGAGAAGCCGTGGTTCTTCAGGAATTTCTCCTTCTGCTCCTTAAGGGCTCGGCTGAAGTAGGCGTCCAGCAGCTAGGAGAGATGAGATATGGGACGATGAGCGTTACATTCAAAACAGGTACAGCCTTAAAACTGGAGATGTTCTGTAATGATTCCACTCTAAATGTCTACATGAAAATATGCAGCCAGCATCGAGAGCAGGTGGGATCTTCATCCAGCAGCTTCACTGACTCCCTTTCAAAACACTGCATCGACTAGGACATCCTTCTTCTCACCAAAACCTCGTACCTCTCTGCCCTCCTCTGTCCCTACACGCCGTCCCTTACTCTTGCTCCTCCTTGCTCCTCACTACGTCTCCTGCCCGTTTATCATCTATGGGATCAACAGCTTTTAGCCTTTCAGCCCCTCGTCTCTGGAACTCTCTCCCGTAAACCTTCTCAGATCTGCTCATTCTGTGCCATCGCTGTGTTGACCTTGTGTTTATTTCTCTTTAGCCTTTACTGCGCATCCTTTTAGTAGTATCCTGATGTTGACTGTCCTGTTTTTTATTGAGAATCTCTAAGGTGGCCTTGAGTGTCCTGAAAGGCGCCCATAAACAAAATGTACTATTATTATTACTATTATTAATAAAATCCAGCTGCCCGTCACATCCTCAAGCTTTTGAAAATGCTAAGCCGCACAAAAATTTGTTACGTGGAAGACGCCTTGTTCTCTAAAGGCGTCATTGGTGCGACAGAATCTGGTCACCTGGTTTTAAACCACCTCAACAAGATTATGAGACCCATCAGAGAAGAAGAAGTAACCTTCATGACTCCCTGCTGGATGGGAGGCGATGAGTGGTTGACCAGGACGATGAGGGCCTCCGGCTGGATGAGCTTGTCCATCACCTCCTCAAGCATGAGGTCAGGCATCAACAGCAGGATGCCCCTCAGAAGATCGTACAGTCCACAGCAGATCAGCACCATGCAGTCCTCAGTGCCGGACCTGAAATAAGAAAAAAGAGAAGAGTAGGTTTTCTAACAGCACACAACATCCTGCCAGACTCATCACAGGTGAAGTAATCTGTTCTCTTCAACACTGGCTGCAAAATTAAAGCTTTAAATCAGAATAGAGGACAAAAAAAAGGAAACACCGTTGACTCTGAACTTGAGACTTTTTTTTTTTTTTTCTTTCTTGAAAGCTTCCACACGGATTTAAATTCACCGACAGATCAAAGCCGGTTCTGGATGTCAGACCGCTCACATTGTGATTAATCAAAAGGCCAAACGTGACCGGACCTTGGTTAATCAAGACCGAAAGCCTTTATTTAAATTATGCAAACGCATCTCAGGTCTTCATCAAATAAAACCTGTGATCAAGGAATCCATTTCCTTTGATTCTGTACCAGAACAAAGATGATATTAGAAGACATGTTGAGAGAGTCCGTTTGGTTTCAGCCGACTTCTTTCGTCTTAGATGGACCAGTGTTGATGTACCTGCTGCTGCGGCGTACCTGTCATTCGACTCGGTCTTGCTGTGTGCTCTCTCGTAGCCAGGAGAGTAGGTGTAGCTCTCCCAGTCTTCGGGCATGGACCCCCTGTCCGTCGCATTGGGCCAGCGGCCGATTGCCAGCGAGCCGTTGGGAGCCGGGAAGGCCAGACCCAGACTGGCCAGGTTGCTCGGGCTCCTCTGGAAAGACTGGATCCCTTTGAGGCTGTCCGGGCGGCGCGGCGCCTCGTCGCTGGCCCAGTCGAACCTGTCCTCGGGCTCCGCCAGCCCCACGCTACCCTCTGCCAGGCTGTCCGCCTCCTCGTCCCGCTCCTCCTCCACGCTGATGGAAGGAGTGCGCAGGGCTCCTCCCTCGCACCCGTCCTTCGAGTCGCAGATTGTCTTGGCCGATTCGCAGCTGCTGAAGAGCTGCTCGTCGCCTCCCCCCTTCTTGAGGGTCTCCGTGCTGCCGAGAGTCTGCTGGGTGGCGGCGAGGAGGACATTTTGACCCGCGTCGTATGAGCTACAGTGTTCGAGTCGCGGCGTCAGGAGAGGGGAGGAAAACGGGGAGGGCGCCATACTGGGCGGGCGCAACGAGTGATCGTCTCCTCCGTGGTCGGGGGAAGAAGCGTGAAGATGGCCTGGGAAATATGACGAAATAATTAGGCACTTATAAATTAAAACAAGGTACCGTAAATTTTTAAAAGAAGTTATAGTCAGAAGTTTGGAGAGGCTCTGATTTTCATGAATTTTCAATACATTGCAATGTTTATTGTTCATTTACTACCTACTTTTCATTATTACTGTTGTTTTTAGTAAATATCTCTATTCGTGCTCCTTTGCCGTTGGAGGGGGATCAAAGTAAAGTTGATTGTAGCGACTACAAAGACAATTAAAGCGTCTTCTGTCTTACAAGTAAGAATGGTTTGCATGTAAATGTGTTGAAACAGGAAACACATCTTGTACAAACAGTGTCAGTGCAAGAAAAGTCTGTTATTTTAGTGCAGCTAAATTAAGCCCTTTAATTTATACAGCTCTGTCCTGAGGGGCTTTGATGACAAGATAAGAGTTGTCAAGAAAAGAAATCTGTGTCAAACAATAAAAGCTCAAATAAAAGCGCTAAAAAAAGGAAACATAGTTGGAGGGAAAAGGTTGAGATGGATAATACCGTTAGCACTGCTGTCAGATTACCTTCATGTAGAGTGTCGGTGAAGACAGTCGGGGAGAGCGACACCACAGAGCTGCTGGCGGACTTCCCTCCACTGCTGGAGTGTCTCAGGTAGATTATGGACTGCACCTTCTCCTGGTACAGCTTCCCGTCTGACAAACACGAGACACATCAAAAGAAGTCAGTGCGCTGAATTCGATGCTACAGAACCTCCTGGACGGAGACGTGCTGCTGTCTCACCTATGTGCAGCGAGAAGTAGAAGCTGGATGGAGTGTGGCAGACGTAGGTGTTGGTCGGTGGGTGAACGGCCAACAGGAAGTTACAGATCAGCTTCAGCAGGTCCATGTCAGGTGGAGACCCCAGAACCTCCTGGATGATTTTGACAAAGGAGAGGCAGACCTCCTGTGGGATGGCGGTCAGATGCTCGTCCCGGTGCTCCTTGAGACAAACACAACGCCGTCATAAGCAGTCTCTGAAAAGATGCGGGTTTGATTTCAACGGCAGAAGGGCAGGGAAGTTACCTGTAACACCTGACAGGTGAGCAGGAAACGATGCACTACTTCAGCCTTGAGGAGCTGACTGATGTTGAAGACCTGGTAAGGGTGGTGCACCCTGATGAGGATCTCCAGGGCGGTGAGCAGCGTTTCCCACACTCCACTCTGACGGAACACGATCAATCAAACTTGAGAATTCCTTTAAAAGTTTTTATTCTTTGAAGTTTAAAAATCATAATGAGTAATGTATTTTAAGTGCTCTTATTTTGAAGGACTGCGGTGGAAGTAACAAGTCTGGTCGGCCTTGTGTATGTATTCTGACCTGTTGAATTTAACCTAAAAAAATAAAACTTTGTACGCCTCGTTCGGTCTATTATATATTATATGTTGGCTTTGTTCAGGGATTTCAGGGCTAGTCACTGGCTTGGAGCTCCCGCTAGCTTTAGCCGCTCCGCTAACGTGACCTTCTTAACTTACTATGTTCCTTACGGGAATTAAATTTAAAGTGTGTGAAGAAGTACGTTGTGACAAACGTGTTCGGGGTTGAAGAAATGTCTTATTTTTTCCTTACTGGTTTTGTAAATTGCGAACTTTGTGTTTTCTGGTTAACTTGTGAGATGTTTGGAGCGGTGGCAGCTCAAGCTTGGTGGCGTTTACCTCAGCCTTGGCCCAGACCTTCCAGTCCAGCAGGACGTCCGAGAGAAGCCTGATATCCTGCACCACGGCGGCGGACTCGGTGTCCAGACAGAACTGCCCGTCCTCGCCCAAGACGAGGATGGGTTTGCTGCAGCATCCATCTAGTAAAGTCTAGAACGACAGGATACGGTGTGAGATATCAAGAAAACACTCCTCGAGAAACTGACGTCACCCCAGAAACAACTTGCTACTGGAATGACGTGAAAACGGTTTTGAATCCTACAGGAACTGATCTACTCAATTTTAATATTTTATTATTATACCAGCTGATTCCCTATTTTATTATGATGCATTGGGTTTTCTTGTTATACCGTTTACGTTGTCAAGCACTCTGGTCAACCCTGGTTGTTTTTTAAATATCGCTATAAAAAATAAAGTTTAATTAATAACGCAGATGACAAATATCCAATGAAAGGATTTTTCAGGATTCAGAAAAATCTTGTCAATGCTTTCTTCTTTAGTTGACTTGTGTTGTAATTGTTTACAGGTCATTCTCTCTCTAAAAAACAATAAATAAAACCGAAAAAGCACTCAGAGAGCACAAACCTCCACCAAGGCACAGCAGAACCCGAGGTTAAGGAATCCTGCAGATTCCTCCATTAGTGTCTTGAGTTTTCGCCAGCCTCTAAATCTACCGACAACTCCAACAAACTCTCTGAGCATCTCTCAAATACTTTGTAGCCTCTTGTCTCCTGCAGTGTTCCATTTTTAGATCTCATGCAATCCGAGACAAACTACTCTATTTCAAGTCTGCTTCAAACTCTCCGTTCCTGTTTGCCTCTGCCTTTTATTCAGTCAGTTAATTATTCATGTTTTATACAACAGTAAAAGTTACAGTGCAGTGTTTGACTTGATTTTCTATGTAATAATTCAAATAATTTTGTTTTGTTTTATCATATCTTCATTATTAATTTTCATGCCTTTATTATGTTAATGAATCTCCATATTGCTTAAATCCACGATACAAACAAAGTCCCATCGGCATCATCAAAAACATCCCCCGTCAGTGTTTTGGAGAACTTTGTCACTCTGTAAAAAACTAATGCTGTATACTCGCTCAACAGACTGAGTATTTATCAGCCTGGATCCCCCCGACCAGCTTCACTGAGGAACTTATAAATCTTTTATCGTCCTTTGACGGCACGATAGAACAGTCAGATAAAACAGATACTTGATGTTAGCTATTCTGTTTTATTTGTTCAGTATTTCTGACTTGTCATTTCACTTAGGGTCAATCTAATTAAAGTTTAAACTTATAAAATAACTTTTTTTTGGATCCTTTTCATGCAGAAATAACCGAGTGTTCAAAATCGACCGAGACACCAGAACATTCGCTCAGAGGCGCCCTAAGATTCAGGCTGGATCAGGTTCGCGGTTAAAAGACACGATGAAACTTTTCACGGCACAGATCAGCAGAGGCGGATGAGACCGTAAGAAGAGATCTGGGCAGGACTAACTTTGAGCATGTGATATCCCACGATGCATTTGGACTTGATGAGGACCTGGTGGATCATGGCGTAACAATGGTAGCAGTCCATTTCGTGGATGCGGTGCTGGTTGAACTTGGACAGAGACAGCAGGACCTGCAGGGCCAGAGCCTGGGTCTTCTCACAGTCACTCAGCTCCACAGTCTGGACCACCCAGACCCGGGAGTGAGGACAGGTCAGGCAAGAGGAGGAAAGAAAAAACACAGACGTGAATAACGTTGCTTCCTTTCTGAAATTTTATTCCACATTGCAATAGTTTGTTTTTGGTTATTTACAAACATTAACATATGGCTAAGATCCGACTCGTTTAATGTGAGATCAAGCTGTGATCCTAACTGATATATTCATAACGTTATATGCTGTATATGGCATATAACTATAATTAAAACAACTGTCATCTGTCCTTTGGGCTTTATGACTACATTATCTCGTAGGGAGCTCCAGTACAAATATGGAGGGGTCCTACCTGTGCGAAGAGGAAGACAAAGTTTCCTGTTCCTCCAATCTTGTGCAGGACACTCTGCAGGCCTTTGGTCTTAGTCGGGCCCAGAGCTTGGAGAGAGTTTGGCTCCAGCGAAACACTTTGAACCTCCTTGGAGCTGAACGGCCGCTGGATAACCACCGTTTTGGCCTGACCCTTCAGTCTGATAACGGGTTCGTAGATGGTGTAAACTCTGGGGCTGCTGGGGGCGTACACCACCGCCAAGTTCTCCTGCACAGGAACGCAACATAGCATTAGCTTAGCATTCTTAGCCAAAATAGTCATACTGGGACCTACTGGGACAGTTTCAGAGGGTTTGGACTTATGCTGCAATGCTGCTTTGTAGCATTTTGATATGACTGACATGCAAAGATTTTGAAGAAGATGAAACATGAGTTTTTCAAGGAGGAGTATTTTAATGACCGGCATTTTAATGTATTTAATGTAAGTGCAGGATTTGTGATGAAGTCGGTGAGTTAAAGTTTCATGCAGACTTACAACCAGGGCTGTCGTGTCCACGTCCTTGTTCTTCATCAGAAGCTCTCGCACCTGATCGCACTTCAGGGATTCCTCATTGACGAACTTGGAGAAGGTCCCAGTGGGCTTGCCATATTTGCAGGGCATGATTGACGTGAGGTCGGGCCCGCTGGTGTAGAGGTAGAGGGCCTCCTCGGAACCAATTCTAGATCCTGAACATGGGAGGCAAATAGTCCAAACTCACCGTTTCATTTGGACGTTTCAAAAGAGTCAACATGGATCCCAGAACCAACTCTATGAACAAATGATTTGAATACTCCGAATTAACCCACACAGTCATAATAAATGTGATTCCAGGCTAGAACCCCGAGGAACCCCGCCGAGATGCAACTTTGATGTTTTATCTCGTTTTCATGAGAATAACGATTAACTCTAACCACAGAGAACAGGAAAAATCCCTCACCGTCAATCAGCAAGGCAGCAACAGGCTTCTATAGCCATCAGACTGCATATGCTTCAGAAATACACCAACCAGCCATAACAGTACAACCACAAATGATACAGATGAAGCAGGAGTAAATGGGGAAAGAGTAAGGATCTGAGTAACTCTGACTATGGTCAAACTTTTAGTTAGACTACTGGGTCAGGTCCTGTTGGATGTTCCCTGCCTGCAGTGGTTAGTTCTCACCAGAATACTCAAAGGAGGGACAGATGGAGAACAGTCGACTGGGTAGTTGGTACCTGCTAAAAACTGCTGCAGATTTCGTTTTTGGAGCTGTTCATCCACAGCTTTTTTTGTCCGTACTGGCGTTGCCAATTGCGAACTTTGAGTTTTCTAGTTAGTTGTCTTAGTTGTCTAGTACTTGCAAGAGTTTTGGAGCCTTGGTAACTTCATGCTTGTTGTTTTTTATGGCGCCTGCATGAAGCCGGCCCGTAATTTCACCCATCAATCAGTGTACCTCTTATGGAAAAGGTAAAACCTTACGGATTAACGGCATCTTTAAGCAGGACAATATAACCTGCCATTTTGCTAGAATGGTTCAGGAACGTTTTGAGGAACATGAGTTCAAGGTGATGACTTGGCCTACAAATCCCCCAGATCTCAGTCCAATCCATCACCTGTGGATCAATCCACTGGGGCCCCACCTCAGAACTTACAGGACGTAAAAGAAACCTTGCATTTAACCTTTCCCTGAGGAGCTGTGGGCAGCCCTCTGTTGTGTCCAGTGAGCAAATAAGGGTTGAGGATCTTCCCCCTAAGGCAAAACTGAAGATCAATATCATGATCTTCTGATTGGGGGACAGCCCCTCATCCGTTGAGCTAATGGACTTTGCTGCTGAGGTCTTAGTGAGCGATACTACAGCTCACTACAGCATACCTTCAAACGGGTCTCGACGGGTTGACACACAATACAGTACTTAGCAGTTGACTATAAAGTTATGGCTGATAAGGTTTATAACAGCATTACCTATTGTGATTAATCGTTATATAGAACTATTATGATGGAAGCAGAGTCCTACCATTGAAAAGAAGAACTGTGCCCATTCTCCAGCAGTCGCCCTGCTTCAGAGGCTCCCCGGAGGAAGATGAGCAGTTACCCAGCATGCAAAAGGTCTTGTTGCTGTCGGAGGATAAACTGGACTTCCGGGGTAGCGTGTAGTCCAGAGAAACCTCACATTTCCTGAAGGAAAGCGGGTCAAGTGAGGGTTTATGGTCAGTTGCTTTGCAGATTTGAAGCCACTCTTCTGTTAGACATGTTCCTCACCTGATGCCACAAACCCAGACAACCACACGGCCGTGCATGTTCTTCTTGCCTTCTGCCTGCTGGGTGTAAGTGAGGCCGAGGTGCTGCCACTGACCCGCTCGGATTAGCTCCGGACCCGAGTCTGCCTGCGCCAGCAGCCCGGCTTTTATTTCATCGTTTGGGTCTATACAAATTCTGTAACAAACGGCACATTATAAGACCTAGAAGAAGAAACATGCTCCTCACACACATCAGTGAGACCCTAATCTATGCCGGGCTCACCTGAATGTGAGGGAACCTGTGGAGAAGTCTGCCCACACTTGAAGCATCAGTGCCTTGGAGCCCATGGACAGAATATGAATCAGGCTTTCCTCCACTAATTTGGTACGGGCCTGACCGGAATCACGGTGGGATTCTGCATCAGGACCTGAAAAACAAAACTCAGTTAATACTTATGGACTGCAGGTATAAATGTGTCTTTGTGATCTGAGCCTCACCCTCATCTTTGCCCTCGCCCTTCTTTTCCTGCTCCATCAACCTCAGCCACATAGAGGCACTGAAGCCGCTTGCCATGTGGGGCCAGCAGTTCTGCCCGACCAGGGGTAAGTGGAGAGGAGCAGCGTGCCAGGGAGAGGAACGGAGATGGTTCTGGCGGTACTCAGTGTCCCCCTCCTTGCGTCCCGCAGACAGTTTGCCCTTCCAGAGCAAAGTAACGCTTTTCCCTCCGGCTGCGCCGTTCTGCCTGGAGCTGGCAGACACCCCTCCCGGCATGGGGGCGCCGATGATTATAGGAAACGTCAAGTAGTGGAGAGGTTCCATATTCATGTTGGCTTCAATGATTTGTAGGATTCCTTTCAGTAAAATCTCCTGGTGAGGAAAGAAAATATGGAATCAGATACATAATTAATGTTTATGCTGACGCTCTATTTCTATATGGAACCCTAAATGTGTTTACCAAATTGTACGTAATTGTTTTTACATCGCATTACACTTATAAAAAAACAAAACCACAGCGTTAAACATGTGGTGTGTCAGTTTTAAAAAGAGTTGTCAAACATGATTATAAGTGGCTGTTACATAAACTGACGTGTGTCACATCCATGCAGGGAAACCACAGGTCAAAGGTCATCATGTTCACAAGGTGAAAGTAAATCCTCCCTTTGGGAACCTGCTTCTCAGAGAGAGTTTATTAATGCGGCCCAATTAATCACAGAGCCGTTGCCGTAAGCTGCAGCGTCACGTCTGTTCTGCTCCAACGCTGTTAATCGTATATAGTCAGAACGGGCCCAGGAGCATCAGGTGTTGATTTTAGCTTTAAAGAACCACGAAGTGAGAAAAGAGTGCGACAGGAAAGACGTTTCAACTAACAAGTTTGTGTTCTTGCTGGAAAAGAAAGGAAAAGAACTTGCGCCTGCTGTGAACAAAAGCTGCCAGCATCAGTGTCAACGCCGTGAACATAAAGCTTAGAGGACGCTGTTGAGAGAGTGATGGGGCTATTTACTGTAGGCGGGGTCTTCTCGAGGAAGAGACGAATCAATAAAGCCAGCTCCTCCGCTGTGATTCGCTGGCTCACCATGGCAACCAGCAGCTCCATTAGCACAGTCTGGCAATCTGAATGTAGACCAATGAACATCACATTAGGTTAACAGTTTTCATTCACTTGGGCTTGAATCAGAAGCCCGCTGGCAAAAACAACAGCATCGTCATCATCACAGCATGTCTAAGTGATGAAGTCTGAGTGTAGTGTGCAGAATAATAAAAGTATTTATGAATATTGTCCATGTTGTGTGTGATGTTCCAGCAATGAGAAAGAAATACTGCAGATTAAATGCACCAAATGCATAAATGTTTGGTTTTATCTTAAAATGTTTACAATGTTAAGCATCAACTTGACTGAATTCCCAAAGTCTGCCGAAAAATGGACGCAGTGTTTCTTAACGTTGGCCCTCGTGTTAGTGGACTCTTAATTTGAAAGAATAGAGGCACGTGGCTGAACACGACCTGTGGTCTAACTTTATTCCCTTTAGAAAGAGTTTCAAAGCCTCATTAAGATTAAAAATAAATAAAAAATACTTCATATAAAGCCCCCATAGTCCGAGTAAAACCACACTGAGGTACCGATGGGGCTTTCTTGTACTCGCCTTTTCCCTCTTTCCTCCAGTAAGTAGGCCTGCATTGGTAAAAAGCATCCCAATAACAGCAAAAACTGCATTGATCAGAGGATAGACACCCGTTTTATGATAAAACGCGTCGTATATCAGTCGCACGGCGCCGATAACAGCTTTAGACTACTCATGCAACAGCTGACCCGAAATCTTCAGTCGTTATTTCAATTGGAGTGACAAACAGAGTCCATGTAGCCCCAGCTAATGTAATATACTTTCAAGAGGAGTTCATGAGTGCACAACTTAAAAGGACTATTAATCTAATTAATCAACATCTGTAAGAGTAAATCAATGACAAGTTCCAAATGTTGGTTTTGACTTTAGTTTGTTGCCTAAACCTACACAGAGTTTTGCGAGACATACTAGAATCCTTCACAGGGGCTGTGACGTCTGAAGCCTGGGGACCCCGTGGAAAAAAAGTGTGTTCTGTGTTTGTCCCTGGAAGTCACACATAAATAACATCCTACTGTGACAGAGGGGCCATAAATACATCAGGCAAAACCAACAAACCTGTGGAGGAGGGGTCTGTCTGGCTGAGGATGCTGTGAAAGCCGGACAGAATGGTTTTGACTCCTCCCTAGGCGGATCAGAACAAGAGGTCAGTGCCATTCATCACAGCCGGGTTGAGGGGATGAGAAAGAAAAACAAACTGCCGAGACGGTTGACGAGAATATGAAGAAGAAGTAGTCGTTCTGACCTGGTCATAGAGCAAAGCTGCATTGCGGTGGTTGGCGTGAACTGCGCCCAGAAGACTGTGCAACACATGACTCACAACTTCCAGGTCTGAGGAGCCGGTGGCGAGAAGCTGCAGCTCCATTATGCAAATCTCCGGGAAGAGCAGCACGCTACGCCCGGTCCCCTCCGCGGCCAACGTAAACTCTGGCAGCGCATTAGCGTCTGCTTTCACTCCTAAGGAAACAAGGACACACAAGATCAGAGGCACGACATCGATGCGGAGAGAGATTAGAAAAAATGCCAAATGTGCCAACGAAGAAATATAATATGGCAGGATGGGTTGCTTTAAGCAGCTTCAGGATCAAAAGGCGTTCCCTGGCTCACTCAGCTGCAACCTTCCATCCTGAAGGCAGTTTGTGAAGGGAAAAAAATAGAAATTACGTTGGTCCTCAAAGCAGCACGGGACCCCCCACCCCACCCCCCTCATGATTTACAGGAGAGCCGCCCAGTGGGTTTCGGTGCAGCCTCCTGGATCTCCTTCTTATGAATGAACCTTGCTCTCTCTCTCTCTTTGTGACCGCTCCATCGAACACACACACGTCCAGACACGAGCAGCGGCCAGGAAATGTAAACTAAAATAAATCAAATCATTGTGTGCAAACCCAATATGTTGTCTGATAACGAGTTTAACTGTAAAAACCAGCATGTTAAGTGATTTGTTGGGTTTTTATGTGTCTTTTCTGTGATGTATGATTGAACACAGGAAGCTACATAAGTGCACATGTAGTCAAAAAACTAGAAAAAGGACTTTGTAATAGTGCTTATGATGTAATTCCTGCGCCCAAGACGGCATTAGTCAGCAATTTTTTAAATTCTGTCTTCAGCTTTTTATAAAGCTTTAGTCAACTAAAAGTCTGTTTTTTGTTTAGTATTATTTTAGTCAAAGAAAAATAAAAGTATTTCATTATTTATACTTCGTTCAGTCAGTATAAGTGAGATTATAGTCTTTTGTAAGAGTTCCTGAGGGAAACAGTTACTTGATGCACCAACATTAACCATGTACCCAGGTTTTGACCACTTACTTACAGGTTCTGAGGTTGAGCTCCGCCCCACTTCAAAAGCCCCTGAAAGATTCACCACCTTAACCTTACTGGTGGATCGGAGGGTTGGGAGGGGGTTTTGAGTGTAGGGTCAGTCTAGTAGGGTCAGGTGGTGATTGATAATAGTGATTCAAGAAGACCAATCAATAGGCACCATGAAGTTGTGACACTGTGTCCAGAATAAGGATGGGGGGGTAACCTTCTGGAGTCAGAGCTGTGAGGGGAGCTAGTCGGCAAGTGTCTGGTGGACGACCTTGTTCCCAGTGGGCTTGGCCAGAAACTTCATGGAGCTGCCACCCTGTGGGCTCACCACCTTCAGGGATGGGTGTTTGGGTCGGATGCAAAGAAGTATGGAATCAACCCTATTTGAAAAAAGGTCAAGTGGGGCCTTTATGATCCCTTTTATGTTTTTGAGGATTAAAAGAAAAAGATCTTAGAGTAACTTTGATGTTTTACTCCAAGAAGGAGTCACCAGAGATCGTCTGCAATCTGAGAGTTCAGAGGACTCCGTGTCGCCTCCAACCTCCTCCTACCGCTGTATCAGAACACAGCTCAGCCCATTCTCCTGCACGGTTCCACCTGTTTCCTTAAAGTGCTATCTGTGACAAACAGGGTCATCGGTCTCCTCACAACTAACCTCTCCCAATAATAAGTCCAGAGCTCGCAACGCCACCTTGATGGCCCGGAACATCTCGGATCCACTCAACCACTACCTCAACCTTATGCCCTCTGGGCGCCGGTATAGACCACGTTATGCAGAAAGGCTCGCTTTGAGTGAACGCCTGATCCTCGTGGTAATCCCCGCCTTGAACAGAAGACTGGCGAACAGATCAAAGTGTGGTTTGTCAGTAGTTGTAATTATGGATTTGTTGCATCTCTGTGTGTAACACGTCTGATCAGACTTGTACAACTCTGTGGAAGAGGACTTCCCCTTGGGGACACCAAAGTCTTGAAGTCATGCGTTGAAACACATTTCAGTTTCACCACTATTACAAGTTGATTTACTCACAGTCAAGGTTTAATGGCGTCGCTGTCGTCTCGTCTTAGTCATGGAGAGAAAATTTAAAAAAAAAAAGTTGTGGTCTCGGTTTTCATTAAGGACATCAATAAAACAGCATCTATTGAAGTTATGAAATGTGAATTTTAGCATCATGACTGACGGGATAGAAATTACTGAGTGCCAGGACACCTGTCAATCAAAAAATGCAACCTTAAAATACGCAATCCTGGAAGGATTGATTTCAAAAGCATGACTGCCGCCATGATTAGCGGAAGAAAACCATTTGGAATAGAGTTTTGTTGCGTGACGAAAGAAGGAAACATGACGGTTGGTGTGGAGGAGTGATTTGAGGATGATTTGAGATGGACGGAGAGATGCAACCGCCGGGAAAATTGACGCGGCATGAGTGGATTAATTTCTGATTTATTTGTCTAGTGGGTCAGCGTTGAAGACATTTTTCCAGGAAGTTCAAGCCTCCATTCTACCGGGACCTGAAGTCACAAGATCCGGCTCATGAGGCCACAGAAGTGCAGCTGCCTGCAGTTGTAAAACCTGAAACAATGGTTTTATTCTGAGGGGATGAAAAGAAGAAAAAAAAAAAGAGTGTAATCAGGCCACGTTCTTAACCTGTGTGGACCGGGCCGGAGAAGCAGAAGTGACAAAAGAGACGGTTGTACAGAGAGAGCTCAGACTGGGTTTTTTGTCATGTCATATGTACGCAGTAAAAAGCAGCTTGTTATTGCCAAATACCCTCCACAGAAAACCAGGGGAGGATTTATTGTTGGTTTTTAACGCAACTAATAGCTTAAAACACAGATTAACAAAACGATTCCATAAATATGAGGACATCTACTAGTGAAGAATAAAAGTTCAATGAATTAATCATTGGTTCAGCAGCTCAAGAGAGGCGGGAGAAGAATTTCCCAGCGCTGAAAATCAGCAGGTTTAAAGGTTGAGTGCAAAAATATAACCTGTAAATCCATCACAGTGAGTCTGCTGACATGTAAAAACAACTAAAAACAAACAAATGCACAGAGTTATTATGATTTATAGCGTTCTCAAAATAAATCGTGGAAAGTAAAAAATGTGAGCCGGCAGTAGAGTGTCAAAGGACTCCGGCTGTCAGGTGGTCAGTGTCAGTGGGTGTGGACCTACCCTCCTCCTGCTTGGCCATTTCTTCAGGGTTGCTTTCGCTGTCGGCGTCGTAGCCCCCCTCCTCCCCCAAGGGCTTGACGCCGCAGCTCTGCGCTTCGTCCACCTCCTCAGACAGATCGCCCGGCGGGGCCGGCCCCTCCGCAAACACCTGGAGCTTCTGACGAAAAGAGCGGGTGAGAAAGAAAGAGTGAGAGAGACAGAGTGAGAGAGAGAGAGAGCGACAAAGAGGAAGAGAGGAGTAGGAAGGGGAGGGGCAAGAAAAAGTCAAGAATTTCCAATCCTTTATATTGTAAATGCAAAGAAATAAAAACTTTGTGTTGTTCCTGGTCGAGCTGATGATAAAATAAAAAGTTATATTTAATGAGTTTTACCAATTCTGTTAAAAAAAAAACACAACAAAAAACAAAGTTTGATATGCCAAAAACAAAACAAGGGTGACAAGCGGCGGTCCTTCCAGTAAAAACAGTCAATCGATTGCCAAGAAGATGTTTTCCAGTTGTGAGGGGGTAAAAAAAATGTTTTAGTCATAAGACAAATATCAGCTGACCCGCCCTCACACAGGCCTGGTTCCTTGATGTGAACAGTCAGCCCTCATCTGTGCACATTGGCAAACACACACACACCTACACACCAAAACACACACATGAGCAAACGGTAAAAAAATACAATAAAAAGTTCTTCTCCTAGTCCAAAGAAGATTGTATCTGAAATAAACACCTCTACACCCTTAAAAAAGTGAAAGGCTCTGACATCCAATCCTGGGGTGAGTGAATACTTTTAAAAGAAAGTTGGTCCTCAAGTGGATAAAATAATGGAGGAAGACTAATCGGCCGGTTTCACAGCTAGGAGTTGTAACGGGGAAGCAGACGTCACACTCTGCTGGACTGTGAGAAAGGAATAAGCCTCTGGAAAATTGTTCAATCTGATATATAAAAGCCAAATCCCCCCCCACCCCCCCTCCGTGTTGAAAAGGGACTTAGGCAGGAATTTCTAAGACCAGAGAAAAGTCACATATAAGACTGTAAAACCGGTAGAAACCGCTAACAAGCAGGAAGGACAGCCGAAGGAAAAGATACAATCGGTTGTCTCAATGAACAATTTAGAAACAGTTTCCTAGCTAGTCTGAACCGTTTATACGGGTTTCAGTACCGCTGATTTATGCAGCCACTGGGACATTAATGAGGAGGCGGGACTTTTCCTTTTTTTGCATTTATGTCGTATTACTACCAACTTATTGTTTTGAGTTTATGGGAAATGTTTCTTTTTTTTTTAGACATAGAAATGTCTAGAAAAAAAAAAGACCCTCGGCAGTTTTTCAAATGAGGTCATGTGCGCTCGAGTTTAGATGGAGTGTTTGGCTTAAACAAGGGCGGCCATTATTTGTGCTGTTTTGTTGTACACTAGGCACAGAACGGTTGCTAGGCTGCATATAGTGAGAGTCCACACTGCCTGGTTACGTTTGGTTGGAAATTTGTTTTTCTTCCATTGCGAGGCAGCTTCCTTAAAAAAAAAAAAAAAAACATTCTTTAAATCTGGTCTTAGTGTTCCGTCAGTGTGAAGGGCCGAAACTGCTTCACTTTCAGTAGAAACGAAAACACTGTAAACGGAATTGTTTGTATTCAGGACACAGAAAAACTCAATTTGCAATGAGCCCGGTTTTCTTTACCCAATTAAAGTTTGAGAATAGGTTGAGATGGTTTCCACCTCTTATCATTAGCTTTACCAGATAAAACGGTTGACTCTTTGAACCCCGGCTGTCTGGAGGTAAACTTCAGAGGAAACCCGCAACTACATGGTTCCAGTAGTCGGGCAATCAATTTTTATATTAGGACCACTGTGGGCCTCCACCAGAGTTTCCTCTGGCTTCCCCCGGTCCAGGAATACCCAACCACCTTTCAGTTGCTCTTGCACATCATGCTACGTGTTCCTCTTGTGCCATGATGACAGTAAAGATAGAAGGAAAAAGATGGAAATAACAGCCACGGAATTGTTTGGTCGGTGCTCACGGGCCACAGCTTGTCTCTAGTTATTCATTTTAAAACTGGCAGCGAATTTGACTGTAGAAACATCCACTTAGTGGTTAACCATACTAGGCACCGGGTAGTAGGCAGAAAAGACTGAGTAGTTGTTAGCGTGAGAAATGAATTTACAGTAGAGGCGCACTGGTTGCAATTTTCTTGGCTGATGATCCATTTATATCAAATACAGATTTTTTGGCCATTCCAATATTTCTTTCTTTTCTGTTAAAGAGTAGAGTACTGTAAGTGCTCTTATTTTGAAGGCTTAAAGAGGAAGTAAGGCCGGTCAGCATTGTGTATGTGTTCTAAACTGTTGAAATTGATGTAGTTCCATCCTCCCCCCGCCCCCCCGGTGCGTTTCTTAACTGATTGTATCGAATTTCGAAGTGAATTTAAAACATTGTAATTATATGTTGGTTTTAACTTGAGGGGCTTTAGCCGCTCTGTTAATGTTAGCTTCTTGAATCTTGTTATAATCCACAGTGTGATTAACTTTGAGTGTCTGATTAAGTCTGTTGTGACGAATGTTTTCGAGGTGGTTTCTGCTTATTTTGTCATTTCTTGCGATACAAATTGCAAGCTTTGTGTTTTTTTTTCATTAACAGGGGAAAGTGTTCCAATCTGGCGAGATGTTTGTAGCCATGGTAGGTTTCCTGTGCGCGTAGGGCCGACACAAGCAAATCAGCAAATCGATAAACATGACAATCTAAAAGGATGCTGTGACTTCACTCACTGTTTCTCCCAAGGTGGGACTCACCCGGTCTGGCTTCTCCTCAGGAGGGTCTGGACAGGAGGACACCTCTGCTAAGGCAATTCTCAGGAGTGAGTCGAACAGCGGAATAGCAATGTCAGAGTTCGCCACCCCTGAGCGAGAGAGCTGGTCTCTCACCTCAATCAGAGTCTCTTCCACTGACTGAACCTGTGGAGGAGACGCCACATCATTTGATTTAAGATCAAGGTAACCAATCATAATCAAGAGTCAGCGGGTCAATGTGAGTCATACCAGGTGAGAAAGCTCCGGCTCTGTCCTCTGCAGGGCGGAGTTTGCACTGTGCAGGCAAATAGCCAACAAGGCTTCAAGGAGACGAATACTCTGTAGCTGCCACTCTTCCTCCAGCTTCTTTGGATCTTTGGTCTTTGCCTCCCCTGGACCAGGGGTAAGGGTGTCGGCTGAGTCTAGAATTGTCTCCTCAGGTCCCAGTGAGGTAGCCAGGGCTGTGGACTCGGGGCTACCTTTGGTCTTACTGTCCTTTTTCTTCTTGGCTTTGCCGTCCTTGGTCTTACAGGAAAGTTTCTGAATAACCATGGCCATGAGGCGTAAGCAGACATCCAGTCCTCCGAGCCTGAAGAACTGTCTCTGAAACAAAGGACTGGCCAGGTAGATCCACCGACACACTGACCAAACGTCTGCGGCGCGCCGTACCTGCTCTTTGGAGGGCAGCGCCACGCTATCTGGGGACAGGTAAGGCAGTCGCCCGCCGAGAGGTTCGCTGGCTGTACTGTCATAACCCGAAGTGTCCTCGGACTCATTGGCCGAGTCGCGGTCAGAATCCGCCTCCTTGCTGACACAGAGGAAGGCCACGCACAAGAGGAGGTTAACGACATGCAAGTGGGTCTCGGCTCGGCTTCGACCTGGTCCGCGACCCGCCCCGCTCCGGCTGTTGTGGCGCGGATATGCCTCTTTTAAGCCTTCGTAGAACTTTGTGAGGCTTTGCTGGCCCTCCCCAGCCCCTCGGGACCCCAGTTCTTCAGCCAGGCCCAAGATGGCCTCCCTTTCTCCGGCATCAGCGCTCTCCAGATCCTGCAGCAACCCGTCGGCCTGCAGGTGTCCGGTGCCTATTATCAGAGTCTCAAACACCTTCAGAGCCAAAGACCGGGTCTGGTCGAGGTAGACGAGCTCAGTTACTTGATTGAGCCCATTACAACTGATGAAGAGGTCTCGGATCACCCTGTAAGAGGAAACATTAGAAAAACAGCAATGTCAAACAGAAAATCAGCACCGGAGCTAAATGTTCCGTCAATATGGGCAAATAGAGAGAGTCATAAATCATTTTTCCACATTTGATAGCACCCACCATCCATCATTCATCCAGTAAATAATAGCTCTACACTTGGACGCACATGTAAAGGATTAATACGTAGACAGAACGGATAGATGTGAACAGAAAGCACCGGTCCGAATTCCCCAAGATCCCCGGGCAACTAAAAAACAGCGAACTACTTAGACTAATCAAACAAATCTAGTTGATCAGAGGAGATGTGACTTCCCTCAAGGCACAAGAAACACCTTCAAAATGAATAAGCCTTCTCTTAACTTAATAAACCGCGAAAGGCAAAAACACCGACTCAGTTTGGAGTTCCTATGTATTGTAATAATTATTTTTAGCAAATGTGTTTTGTTGTTGTTCCTTTTGTTAGTGCACAACTTCATAAACATGTTATTTAAATGTAACAATGTCTTATTTAGCAACACAAATATTATTTTAAACCTACACTTTACATTTCAAATATGTTTGCTGCTCGTGAACTCGCTCTACTGGAGCGTCACACTGTCACACTGTAGGGTAAATTACCGTAATTAAATAATGCATCACCTCAGTCTGAAGGTTAAATTAACATTTGGCAAGAGGGAACAGTACTCCTAAGAGACGTAGTGACATTAAATGCTCATTAGAACATCACTTTAATAACGGGATGGACTCCACAGCAAAGAGCTCTGAGCATGAAGTATATCTGTAGATTATCAAATCGCTCATTTTTACTCTAAATCGAACATTTAGCCGGCCTTCCGCTAAATTCACGAGCAGCTTATTAATGATTAACTCTGCTTTTTTCAGTTATTCGTGATGACCAAACAGCATCTGATGAACAGATGAACAGATTTCTGTTATGCTATAAATCAAAAAAGAGCAAAAGAAAAAAAAAAAGAAGATTTGAAAAGATTCGTTGAGTGTTCTCATTTAAAGTTTCAATAAAGTTGTACCAATTGTGATAAAAAAGAAAAGAAAAAAAGACTGAACCCAGAGTGTTTAATGTGCTGTTAATCTATCCTGAACAATAAAACAACACAATAGTGATCATTTATACTTCTCTGAACGTAAGAAATTGATTATTCTATACTTCCATTGTTTTTCTATAGTGGAAGTTATTTTTACTGCGGTCCCTAACTATAAATAATAAATAACAAAAAGCACTTACAAATGTATATTCTTCTTGTGACCAATTATATTAATGATATTATAAATATTTCAAAAAGATAAATATCCGGTGTGTACCAGTAGTTTGTTGATGAACAAAAATGCAATAATGTTGCATGAAGGAAAACATGTTATTTTAAGTTTAAATAGAACAACACTTGAAAAGTGAGATTTATCTTACTGTCAGACTTGTTTAATGATTCATTTAACAACATTATATGGACTTAAAGTTTCTCAGCTGGCCCAGTGTTGACCTTGAAAAAGTGTTTGCTTTTTTATAAATCCAACAGATTGCTTAGACAGCGGCGTAAGCATTCTTTTGTGCGTGAACATCAAAATAAAATAATAATCTCCACCATTTAAATGTTATTCATCTAAATAAACATGACTGACGCTTCTGGTCATTTATTTATATCGATACCTACAAAAGCAAAATACACGTGGGGAAAACCCAAAACTACGGGAACGCTGAGAAAACTCAATGATGAAGTAGGAAAAGGACGTGTGAAAAACATCTCAGAGCGAAACACGGCTTACCTTGATTTGAGAAGGACGGGCAACGTTTGCATGTAAATGATTAGGACCTCCACGGGTAGACACTGCGTGTGATAGCTGCAGACCTGAGTGCAGACCGTGGAAACACCCAGCTGCTGGGCGTGATGGGATAGCTCGACCCCTCTCTGCAGCACCGGGTTGAAGATGTGTGTGTAGAGCTGCCACTGCACTATGGCGTTGCCTCTCTGGGTCAGGTGGCACACATGTCCAGCTATCTGCTGACTCAGCTGCCGGTCTTCACCAAACACTAGCTCTTGATAGGCTTCCAGGGCGTCCCATTTCCACAGCATCTCCTCTGCTCCCCCGCCACTTGGTAGAATTCCTTGGGAGCGGTAGCAGGGATTGGTGGGAGCGGCTGAGGGATCCCCGTGCTGCAGCGTCTCCTCTAGTCCCGGGAGCTGGCTGCTGTCTAGAGTGCAGATGTTGCACGAGGCCAGCTTTGCTTTCTCCGAGGGTTGCCCACCCCCAAGCTGGTCCAGGATCAGTCTGCCCAGGACGTTGAGGACGTGAGACTGGTAACTACGCAGACCCGGAGCTTTGAAGGCGTGCAGCAGTGGTCCCACCACTGAGCGGGGATCCATGCAGCAGCAAATTCCAACAGCCTGCACCCCAGTCAATATCTGCAGCACAGCCGGACCGCTGGGGGAGAGTCTCTGCAAGAGTCGCAAGCACTGGTGGGCACAGGCGGCCAGGCAGCAGCAGCGCTCAGGGTAACGCACCGCATCCGTTCCGTCCTTGCCATCCCCATCTTCTTCAAAGGGGTTGCGTCTCGCGGCCTGCTTGAAAGTGGAGACGGGTAAACCCGACAGGTCTCTGTGGTGATGGAGAAAGTGGGAATATTCACAGCGGCGGTGTCGGCGTCTTGCGCACACAGACTGATGCAGTTGCTCAGACTTGGCCTTTTTGACAGCACTGATGATTTTGAAGACCCCCGCAATAAGACCTCGCAGCCTCTCCGAAGCCTCGCCTACTACCTCGGAATCCCTGGCCCGGCTAAGTTCTTCCAGCCACAGCACCGTCGCCTCGAAAAGGTCCAATCCACAGTGCTGTACAAACTCATGGATGAGCTCCAACGCCTGACTGAAGAAAAAGGGGTTTGGTGTGGAAGCCTGTAGGCATCCCAGCAGCACTTGCAGCACTCCTTCTAGAAGCTCTGGTAGAAGTAGCGCCCTGTGACGATACCGTGAGAACGAGAACTCCTCCTGGACCTCCTCCAGCGTTTTCTTAGGCCGAGGAGCAAAAGGGTTAGCCTGTCTGTCCAAGCAGGTCCGGATCTTGAGGGTAGCTTGGAGCAGGTCTGTCAGACTTCGTCTCAGACTATCTGGGAGGGTTTCACTCTGACTAACGTCCACTGACATCAAGTGCAGGATGGTGCGTAGAAGCATCCTCTGGACCAGGGCGATGGGCTCTTCAGACCAGCCTCCGGCAAGCTCATCCGCCCCCGTCCCCCCTCGGCCTCCTCCCCCTGGACCACAGCAATCCCCAAACTCAGTCAGGATCTCGGTGAGCGTGGGTACGACACTGACGGCCAGGCCCGGGTTGTGATTGATGCTCATGTCAAACTTGCAAACCTTCTCCAACAGGGAAAGCAGCACATGGCAGAGATCAAAGGGCGAGTTTTCCATCCGGTTGAAGATGGAGATTGCAGCTGGATCCATCAGGGAATCGGCGTCTGTTGTCTGTGACCCGGGGACTCGGGGATGCGGGTATGATGCGCTCATTGTTTCTGTGGCGGTGGTGGCGGGCGCTGACGGTGAGGCCTCTGAATGATGATGCTGACAGCTTACAGGGAGGGTGGACCCACGCAACCTTCGGCTTCTTGCGGTACTGGGGCCCGGGGTAGCTTTGTCTTCAGGCTGGGCTTCGGAATCCGAAGTGGAAAGCTGGGATTTGCGGGCATCCTTTACGGAGTATCTCTGCGCTGTCCGGCGAGAGCGCCGGGACTTCAAAGTGCCGCTGCCAAGACGGGACCTTTTCCCGTGGACCTGTTCATCTGTGGAAGCCTTCTGTCCTGCCTTGAGAGGAGGGGGCTTCACCTCCCGGCTAAGGAACACCTCCAGCAGGGAAGGCAGGGTGAAATCTGTCAACACACAAAAACATCTCCCAGTTTCCATCTGGACATACATTTAGGCCCTCAAATAAATCCTAAATATAAACATAGAAAAATATGTGTTTTTTTCCTGCTAAAACAGAGGATTGTTTCACATTATATATATATATTTTTAAAAACATTGAGAAAAATGTAGTCTTCCATTCACGCGGTGAAAAAAACATCCACAGCAGCATCGACGCGATTGATGGAGATTGTACACTGTATGGATCTACCCTGGTGCAAGAGCACCTGAACATCTCGCTGTCGGGCCGCCATCATGAAGTTATAGCAGGCTATTAACTGTCATAGAAAAATAATTGTGATGAACGTGTTAATTGTCTTCACCACTGTAGTATCTCATATAATCAGTATAAAGGGCATAAATACCTCGTGAAGAAGAAAAAGACATTTATTGGCTTTTTCACAATTATATGTAGACTCTGAAAACTTTGCGTATCGGTAGATATGTAGAGAGTTTGTGCAGACTTTATCTATTAAGAGCTTCAATGGATGTGTTCTTGCCATTTGTATAAAGTGCCTCTACTCCATTAATAATGTGTTCATAAATGAATAATATATTTATAAACAACTAACGACAACTTGACTTGAAGCATGAAAAACCAGAAGGAGAAAAAAAACGGAACTCTTCGATCATTCATCTACCTCACAATTACTACACGTCCACCAAATACACGATTGCACAACTTCTTCTTCCTCTTTCGGGGTCGCAGCAGCGGATCAACTCAACCACTGACGGTATTTGTTAAACCGGGCCATAACCGATCCGGTTTGGAATCGGTTTTGGGGTCCGAAAATGAATTTGGCAAAGGTTTTTACGCCAGACGTAACCCTCCCCATATATCCGGGCTTTGGACCGGCACTAGACGCACACTGGCTTGTGACCCCATTGTGGCTGGGTACTATTCCAAACCTGCTCTGGACTATTTTAATTTATATCTGTTATTTTTTCTTGGCGTTTGGAGTTTTTTATTGCCACATTAATATCTTATTTATCTCTATTCAATGGACCTTTGTGTCTGTTCACATATGAACAGGTTCTAACGGCACCTTAAAAAAGTTGGTGCTGCTACAACGCCCCAAAAAAAGAATCTAATTGCAAATTAAAGTCATAGAATTATGTCACCGTCACACTTTAAGAATGAAGATTCTAACATTATGTGGGATTTACATTAAACCTAATTGAACAAATATGAGATGAGTAAACTGAAGCTCGGTGGCATGTCAGGAGAAACTCTTGTGTTTGTTAAAACACTGAGTTGGTGGGAATTAATTAGAGTAAAAATGTCTAGGGTCTGTGTTAGAAAGGATCGGCAGTCCTGCACCAAATACCAGTGTCATTCTGAGGTCACAGGTCGCTGCAAAAACTAGTTTCCGCCTGTTGTGTGGATGTTTGTATCAACAAAACTGAACAATAATGGAGACATTGACCAAAGTTATTATCCGCTGAATCATGCATCGGATATCGAGAACAGTGCAGAGTTTGTCGAGCAAGTAAAATACTACATTAAAGAGAATAAAACAGATGATTACTATTTTTAAACTCCCTTACAGGCGAAGCACTGCTCAACATTAATAACGAGTTAAGAGTTAAGGGTGACGTAAAACATGGACGGAGGAACAAATCTATAAAAATATGCAGAATCATTCTGTAAAAAGGAGTCTTTGTTTTAATGCTCTTCTGTACAAACAAGTCGACTCAACAAAATCCTTGCCAAATCAAGAATGTGACTTGATATCATCGCTCACAAAGCAGGAAGTAGTCGAGCGTGAGGTGTGGGCTGTGAGCGAGTCTCTTGTAGGTACTGACCTGGGGCTTTTTCCTCCTGGACAGGGATCTTCCAGACCAGTGGAAGCAGAGACAGCAGCAACGTGAGCAGCTCCTCTCTGCAGGTCAGTTCCTGAGAAGTGTCATAAAACACACTGCAGTTACCTAGAGAGCACTCGAGTCACAATCTGAAGTCACGCCCAGACACTCCCATAGACGCCGCCTGCTGTCCACAAAAGACTCTTTGGATTTCGTCTCCACTTTCAACCCAGACAGAATCGAACATCTTTTTTTTTTAGATTTTCGCTTTTTTTTAGATTTTAAGCCCAACTACGTAACGTATTTAAATTATTATTATTTGTTTATTTAGCCCTTCTTCAGTGCTTGTGTGTCCGGGAGCAATGTGGCGTCCATTTGACAGCCTCGCTTCCAGGACCCCGGGGATCTCGTGTCGTTCCTGGACATACCTCACAGCAGAGGGAGAACACACTCCCCCATGTGCTAATTAAAAACAATCAACCCAAGGCTTCGTGCGGTAAATTAATCAGTTGGCGGACTTATTTTCGGCTGTTTGAGGCAGGCTGCATTCAGCCGACCGTTATCGATTTCCTGCCATCACTTTCACTCAAGTGTTATTTTCATGATTCCCACTGATTTTTGTCTTAACTGCTTCTCATGTGTGTCTGGATGACAGATGACAGACGGGGGGGTGTAGATACTTTAGTCACTGAATGTTGTCTATGTTGAGGAGAGAGAGAGAGAGAACGGGAAATATCTATTTAATTGATTATTTTGTGAGTAACACACACACGTATATATATATATATATATACACACACACACACACACACATAAACACATATATGCACATTTACATCTATATACATATATAAATATAATAACTACATATGTATACATAAATATGAACACATATATATTTATTAAAAAATATAAATATAATGTATACATACAGTTTAAAGAAACTGTATATTTATACTGTATGTATATATATATATAATCAAAAACTGACAGAAACACATAGAAAGATATTTTTGACTAAGTCTAAAGGTGAACCTGTTACTCCTCTCTGGTGGGCAAATTGTGTGACGATGACAGTTCGCTCTGAATCACCAAACAGTCAGAGTTTGTTTTGACAGACGTTTCCTGCTTCATATCAGCCGAATACACCGATACTCATTTATCTGCAACAAACGGATCCTGGTGGATAAACATCAGCCCAACTGATCCATCGATGTATCTTAACTCCACCTCCACCACGTCTGACTAAACCTTTTTTTTTTTTTTTTTTTATATAAACTTTTGGCCATTTTAATCATTTAATAGATGACGTAGCCAGAGAATGACCTTCTTGTAGTGAGCTTAGTCTTGTTACCGCTGCATCAGCATCACTTTCTGAGACAGAGCTGGACAGCGTCCGATGGAGACCGGGTGGATCGGCGGGAGAAATTCCTAAACGCACATGGAAACAACTCAAACCCAAAATTTTCCACTAAATTCTCGTGTAACCAGTCCCTCTTGAAAAAAAATGCACTGTAGGAATGGCACCAGATGGTTAACCGAGGTCACTACAGCGCTTAGCCTGAAGCTAATTTCGTACGGTCACATCACAGAACGCGTCATTAAACCATCGTGCTTCCGTGTCTGTTAGAGGAAACTGTGGAGGTATAACGCCCAATCTAAAAACTCAGAAGGTCATACAACTTTTGACTTTGGCCCGGTTTGACACGGACCCGCTCTCATGTGACTCGGCTTATCACATGAAAGACGCATAATTCAATCTGGATCGGGGAATGTCTGAAACTGTAACTAGACCCAAAATACACAAAACCGATCGGATCAACGCACAAAATAAAAAATTTGTTTTGAAAGAGAAAGTTCTCACATTTCTTTACATTTACTGTCTGTAAAATCCTGTAATTTTCTTGCAATTAACTAGAAAATCAAACATGTGCACACTGCAGATGTGATCACCAGGCAAAACTGTAGTGTAACAAACCACAGATGAAAGAGTCTGAATGGCCACTAAGTAAAAATAGTGCCAATAATAGCTGCAGGGCCGCGTCATAGTTACATTGTTTGGACAAACAATCTCTATTCAGAGATATATGCAATCTACTTTCTGAACTACAATGATTCTGCGGCATTTCAACTCATGACACAAACGGCAGAAAAGCGTGCACGTTTACGTTTCACCTTCAGAGGAGGAGGAGAAAAGCTGTCTGCCCACGAGAGAGAAAAATACCGAAGAGAATCCAGCTGATGAAGAACGAGATAAATCCAATCTACTACACTAAACCTCACGAGAAAATGTTTGAGGTTTTCTTTGGGAGGACGACACGAGTTAAAAACATGCGAATGATGTGCAGCTCTTGCCACAGTAGCAGCAACCGCAGATGTTTTTCTAAATCCCCCTTAAACATCACCACAAAGTGCGTCTCTGGCGTAAACTTGAAGCCCAGTCTGGGTTCTAACTCGCTGCTACAATTCAGGCCTGGTGCTTTTAAGAAGTCTGAATTATGGGGATTTGTGTATCCGTGACAGGGGAATTGTGGGAGTTGTAGTTTGTTGATACGCGTGTCGCCATAGCTGCGTGAGAGCCTCTGCTGTTTTAGAAGTGCATTCATTTCCTGCGGTACATCGAAGGAACCTTTGATTCTCATCAGCTGTGGCTGTCAGGAATATATTTACTGCAGAACACATGTAACACATCAGGAGTGTCGACCCTCCGAAAACAGTTTTTTACCCAGCAAGGTCGTCCAATAAATGTAAGTATTAAATTAATTTTTCCCTCAGAAAATATCTGATAGCATCAAATTGATACATATTATATCAAATCTATATATATTTCAATTACTATTTATCTATCTATATATAGTTTTGGGTTTTCTTACCCCCCAAATATCCATGTGTTCAAAAACTGTGAAAAAGTGGTAAATTAAACATAATTCAAAATTGAACACAGATGATAAATTTTAACCTAAATGACTAAAATGCCATAAAAATCACATTGATTCTTATCCGGGTCATTTTTAACCCATTAATGGAATAGTGTTGTGTCCAATCAATTGTGCATTTAACGGTTAATTGAAAAAAAAAAAAATAGCGGAAAGAATGTTTATCTCTATGGCATGCAAAAAAAAATTTTTTTTTTTAAATGTATAGATAAATTTAAATAAATAAAAATTGGGCGGGAAAAAAAATAATATCACAATTATCATTTTAGCCAGAATCTCACCGACCTATCGAAAGATTCCCTCGCGTATTTAAGGACAGCCTGCTGCATAAGACCTTCATGGAGGATGCGTGTCGTGTGTGTGAGGCAGGGATAAGTGGTAACGGCACCATAAACCCGAGGCAGCATGAGTGAAATATGAGCGAACCAACAGTTTCAGGTAACCAAACCGATACCAACAGCCCTGTGATCCATATTGTTTGGACTACAAGATGTGGATCATCCTCGCTAATATGGAAGTGGTTTGGGTTTGACAAGGTGGATGTTGGATTAAAAAAAAAAGAAGAAAGAAAACCTTAATTCAACATCTCAGAAACAGAACAAGCGTTTAGAAAACATGAAGGAGTCAAACCAGCCAAAGTCTCATAATCATACAGAAAAACCCTCAGCAGAAAAAGATCCTTATGACGAGAGAAGCATACGGCGAGATCCAACAAACACCAGTCAGTCTATAATGTGAAAAGAACTAGAATGTTTTCTTCATGAATTAAATAGATAAAAAGTTTTTTTCCTTAAAATATATATTTTTTTCCCATTGATATCATTATTGAGTAAAAGATTTTTAAGACTCAAGGAAATTGAATCATTTAGAATGAATGGAAAAAAATCATAGATTATATAGAATCCATCTATCTATATATATATATATATATATATATATATATATAAATAAATAATCTATAGATATAGATTCTATAGTGAATGACGTTTTTGTTTCAGTTTGACATTAAATAGCATCTTTTCAGTGCATTACTCATTTTCACAAGTAACTTTTACTGCACCAAAAGTAACAGTTACTTACATTTAATGGACCAAAAATGGTCCATGTGTGTCTACATGATGTTTCTGCATAATCCTTGTTAGAAAACGTTAAGAACCTTCAGGTAAACGCGGCGTTCCTCAAGCTTAGAGTTGATGTTACTGAATCCAAACAGTGTTAGAATTCACTAAGACTGAAAATAGGTTTTTGATGACCGAGGTGAAATGGATGTTTTTTAATAAATAATGAGTTTGTGGCGTTGAGCATCCTCACCTGGTCAATGATGGAGTCCAGGGTGCTGAGCAACAGAAAGCCCCGTCCCCTGACCAGGTACTCCCCCAGTGCCACCATGTGACTCTCCTCCTCATCTTCCTCCCGTGTCTCTGCTCGTTGGGCCACCGCGCTGCATAGTTGATGTACATCGGTCAGGAACTCCCTCGCCAGCGTGTTACTCGCTCCACTCATGTCTGAACTGTAGAAAAAAGAAAAAAAAAACAGAACTAAATGATCACGAGGCTCCGACACGATCCATCGGCTGCACATGAAGGCATGTACACACTCGGTGGGATCTTGCTTTCCTTCATGAGAGAGAACTCAAGATTATTATATTACTATATTTTTTACTATCATAATAAAAATGGAGAGTTGTAAAGTGATCGTCACAGACTTTAATGACCAATTCTTCCTCCCAGGAACTTCTGAGAAATTCTTTGCGAGCGTGAAAAATTTGAGAAAAAAAAAAAAAAAAAAGGGTTAGAAAGTTGGAAATTGTAGATTAAAGATGTGCAACACAATTTGTTTAGTCTATGGAGTTTTTAATCCTGATATAATACACGAAAAAAAAAATAGATGTATAATTTGGAATTACTGCCCGGAGAGAAAATAAGAAAACTAATTGATGAAAAATTTTACTTTGGAGAATTTATATTGATTTTATATATATATATGCATACAAATATATATGTACATGTATATGTATACACACACACACATACATATATATACACATGTATACACACACAAACATACGTACTATGTGATGAAGACTATGGTTACAGTTGTTTGGCAGTTTAATCGCATTAAATACATGAGTTCTATGTAATGAAAGTACCTGGATCAGTAGAGTGAGGATAAAAATGAAATAAAAAAGTAAAGCTAACCTTTCATACCTATTATAGCCTGAAAGCGCCTAAAAATTTTTTTTTAAAAAGGTTACATTGTGAAATCTGGACCAATAGGATTTATCCATCTCAAATAAAAACGATTGGTCCGAACGCATACGATAGTAAGAAGTTAGAACACAGACTTGTGTAGCTTGAAGGTAAAAACTCACTCAGAGGGAACATAAGAGCGTCTCCAACCTAGTATGTGTTCCTGCAACAACCGCATGTTTCTCCAGATGTAACTTACAAAAGCTGTGTGACTCAACACATCACATCACATGCTTCCCTCTTCTCTTCATTCACCCTTTACGGCACACTCCCCCTCACCAAGAGACGCTAATTACACTGTTTGTAACTGATTCCATTCAAGTATCCACATAACTGAAAACGTAGAGGAGCGCTTGATTGACGCCAGCCTCTCTCTGAAACATGTATAATCCTTGAAATCTTACCAAACGTTCCTGAACTGGACGCTTTCCTTCCACTCATTTTCCCTTCCCTCCGGGCACGACTGAAGCTCTGCTGGCTGTAGCTGCATAGCTCCTCACACCACTGCTGACTGAATTTTCTGTTCTGCAGCACAAATTCCATTAAATTGGAATTCAAAATGGAAGCTTTCCAGATTCGCAGCAGATCAGCGAATCACATGAAAGCATGTGATGTCACATGGCGAGGGGACTGGCCTCGGGTTTACTGACGAGTCCCCAGTGTCCTGCAGAGGGCCTCTGTAATCAACCAATCACCACAGTAACTGCCTTTGTGTTCTTCTCGGCCACAATTGTTTCGGAAATTTTGCTTTTAACATTCAAAGATCTCTAGTGGAAACGATGAGTTAAAGGAATCAGAACGTCGCCCCGATGAATCTAATTCTCCGCACATATTAATCCAAACTCTATTATTGCCTCTCATCAATATTGTCAGCTTTTCAAAAAGGTGCTAGCTGCATCGCAACGAGGCCACGCCCCCTGCAGCAGCTCACCTGTGTGGTCGATGGCTGCATGTGTAAATGTAATTTGCCATTGGAGATTAGACTCTTTCCCTTTTCTTTATGTTTTCACGCACTTTATTCCTTTATTTTAAGGCATATGTGTATTTTTACTACCTTCCTAATGAGCGTTGGACACACCTTAACCATCACCTGTTCAGTGGTTGAACTTTTTAGACCAATTTAGTATTTTTTTTAAACACTGGAGACGAGAAACACTCGTCTTTCAAATCCATCAAAAGACTTTTTGGAGCTGGAGCAGATTTTCTGCTTCCGTCACAATCGCAATTACAGCCAGATTTAATATTATTCACATTATTGGACAGTTTTTACAACCTTATAGATGATTGGTGCACAATAAAACCATTGTTTGTGTTGTGTTATCTATCGCAAACAAAGAGCACAACACCCAGTGGAAAAGATAAGTGTCATTTGTCCTGAGTCAGGCTCATCCTTTGCAACCGTCTTCAAAACAAACAGCTGAACTTACTAGAAGAAGAAAAAACTTTTTTTTTTTTTTAAAGGAACACTGTATGCTCTTGTTAAATATTCAAATTGTTGTTCCAACTTCTGTACCAATTTGTGTCAGCGTTCTCGCAGTCATTTTATCACGGCCACAGGACGGCAATTAGTGGCTGAAGAAGCAGAAATTGGGTTAAATAATGTCCTCCCACTGCAAAAACAAATCTCTCTCCTGTCAAATCTTGTTTTCGTCCTCTTTGACTTTGTTATTGTGGTGTTTTTCTACTCCGATGGAGTTACTGATACAGAAGGTGTTTTATTCAGGGCTGCCTTTCTCAGTGTGGGTAAAAGAAAAAAGAAAAACACTTGTGAAGCTTTGTCAGCAGAGCTCAACAAATATTAAAGACATTTATAAGCATTGAATGGAATATAAATATTGTCTGCGTTTATATTCCAGTTTAAAAACTAGAAAAAAACCTCATAGGGCGCAAAGTTACGCCAAGGCCCAACACTACCCTGGGTTAAGGAATAATTAATGCCGATTCCTCCATTAACCGCCGAGTAGTTCCAAGCTTCTAAATCTACCAACAAACTCTCTCGAATACCCATCATACCTACGCCTTCCACTTCAGCGTCTCAGTTCAGCCCACAGCCAACTGCATTAAAGCAGTGTGTCAGCTAGTCCTGTATCGAACTATCATCTTTTAGTTTTTGGGACTAATCGGGACTGCAATGACATTTGGAAATGACAAATTATACAAATCATGAGTACGAGTTATTTAAATCAAATTGTGGCCATTTTGGGGATTCTGGCTTTTCAGGTAATCAAATGTGTCGACTAGATCAGACTTACATTTTGGTACAACAGCCCCTCTGATAACAGTGACCAGAGGGAGTGAAACAAAATAGCTTCATCCAATCATTTGTCATCTTGGACAAGTGTGAGAAAGTATCTGCCCATCACATTTATAGACACGGAGAAGATGTAGGAAGAGCTGCAGGTTGGAGACAAAAGCAGCGGCTGGGTCGGTTCCTGTGCAAACGGGAAGTCTAGGATATCACTTCCAAATGGTCAGCAAGGCAGACAGTGAATAATTTATTAATCCACATCTCCGTTTGCTCATACATGTTGGATGCAGCCACGAATGTCTGCATTCTCTGCGGTGACACTGGTCTGTTTAGCACCTGATGACCTGCCTTACTTCTTCAGAGAGGTGGTTGCAACTGATTTTCAAGACAAAAGGTGGGTTAATATGGACTTATTTATTCCAAATAAAATCAGAATAAAAGAGTCGGGATAGACCGAAGGGGTGAACAAAGTAGAAGCGGAATCAGAAAGAAGCAAAGTGTCCATCTAAACCCAGTGAGATCATCCTGGCTCTGCACAACCAGAAAAAAGTCTGCGTTTCTTAAATACGACGTCTGCCTCAGTAGCGGTAACAACTTTTGTGTGATTGCATTCATAAATATCTAATAATGTATAACCAGCTAGAGCTTTATTCTATTATTTTAAATACATATCTGTCTTATCCGATCCATTTAATCCTTCTAAGTTCTAAGGAACCACTCCAGTATTGTTCAAACCGCCACTGTACACATAAAACTACAATTTTGTCAACATCTCCATGAAATCCACCCGTGTCACTAGTCTATAATATTGTGTAAAAACACACACTGAACTATAATATTGTGTAAAAACACACAGTGAACTATAATATTGTGTAAAAACACACACTGAACATTTACTATTTGTTGCCTGTTTAACCTCTTCTGTAATGTAAACATGAATAAATTACTTAAATGAGTGTGTGACGTGTTTACACTGAGGAGAATACTACAAGAGGTACTTGAGGGGCTAATATCCCATTTTTCTTCAGACCGATATGTAAATGTATGCAGCAAGGTGGTCCGACAGCTAACGTGCCGTTATATAATCCCCAGAACCTCTACGTTAGCGCGACATTAAAACATGATGTTTTTTCTAGCTTTTCTTTGCAGACAAGAAAGAAAATCTCCAAGTAAGTGCAGACGTGTTTGCAGAGTTGTCACGGCATGAACCCATTTGTCCAGGGAATACTTTGGTGCCAGTTGGGTCAACGCCTAAAAAAACTTCATCAGGGTGTGAGTCAGTATTTGATCAAGCAAAGGTTTTAGAAAACAAACCTCTTTTCATGAAGCCAGAAGAACGTACAATCAAAACCAGTGTCTCTCAGCTGAAGCATGAGCAGAACTAAAGCGGCGAAGAAAATCAATGAAGAGATCAAAGAAATCCGTCCCTTCCAGAAAACCGTGGATAAAAAATCCACTCCGTATTTACAACTCCCCAAAATCCCCAACTCAAAATCTACTTCCTGTTTCACCAGTTCAGTTCTTTAGAAGGACAAAACAATTCTCTGTTTTTGACGATGAAGCGCGTCTAAGACCATGAAAGGTTTCTAAGACCATGAAAGGTGTGTCTAAGACCATGAAAGGTGTGTCTAAGACCATGAAAGGTGTGTCTAAGACCATGAGGGTTGTCTAAGACCATGAAAGGTGTGTCTAAGACCATGAAAGGTGTGTCTAAGACCATGAAAGGTGTCTAAGACCATGAGGGTTGTCTAAGACCATGAAAGGTGTGTCTAAGACCATGAAAGGTGTGTCTAAGACCATGAGGGTTGTCTAAGACCATGAAAGGTGTGTCTAAGACCATGAAAGGTGTGTCTAAGACCATGAAAGGTGTGTCTAGGACCATGAGAGGTGTCTAGGACCATGAAAGGGGTGTCTAAGACCATGAAAGGTGTGTCTAAGACCATGAAAGGTGTGTCTAGGACCATGAGGGGTGTCTAAGACCATGAAAGGGGCGTCTAAGACCCAGAGGGGCGTGTCCGGGACCATGGGGCGTGTCCGGGACCATGGGGCGTGTCCGGGACCATGGGGCGTGTCCGGGACCATGGGGCGTGTCCGGGACCATGGGGCGTGTCCGGGACCATGGGGCGTGTCCGGGTCCATGGGGCGTGTCCGGGTCCATGGGGCGTGTCCGGGACCATGGGGCGTGTCCGGGACCATGGGAGGTGTCCGGGACCATGGGAGGTGTCCGGGACCATGGGAGGTGTCCGGGACCATGGGGGGTGTCCAGGACCATGAGACGTGTCTAAAACCATGGGGGGTGTCTAGGACCATGAGGGCTCTCTAGGACCATGGGGTTGTCTAGGACAATGAGGCGTATCTAGGACCATGAGGCATGTCTAAGACGACGAGGGCTGTGTGATGAACGGATGACGACTGAAATCAGTCCGGGATTCAACAGGTATTAATCTAATGCAACCAGTCGGAGGCACTACACCTGAATTTATTGTTGAATAATGCGTAATTATCGTGCGTTTCTGTTTCTCGACTCATATAGAGCATCATGGCGCTGAATTTGTGACGCGCTGTTTAAGCCCTTATCCTGCTGATGATGTTGGGATGAACCCGTCATGCCGGTACAGTCGGTTATATCAAAGTAATAGTCGGACCTACCAGAATTTGAGTGCATCCCTGCGGCCGTAGTCGGAGTTATGCTGCACATAGTGGAAGAGGCAGAGGAAACGCTCTAGACCCTGAAGGCTGACCTGATAAAGAGAGAAAGAAACGCAGGTAAGAGAATAACACAAAGAAGATTTAATCATACTCATCCCGTCATTAGATGATGTCAGACCCTTTAAAAAGGTTATCATTTGGACCGACGGTTCCGATAACGACTCATCAGAGCAGACGCTACAAAAGGACAGGAAACAGGAAGCAGCCAATAATTCCCCCCACACGCTAAAAAATAAAAATGGCTTATAAAGAATCCGAACCACCAACTACATTTCAGACATGTTCCACCCCTCATTAAAGTTCAAAGCAGATCTTCATAACTTAATAGTCTGGCGGACATCAAAGCGTCGTGTGACTGAGAACACGAATCGATTGTAAGAGCGAAGGCAGCGAAGAACGTCGGCACGGTGGAAACCCAGAGTGGGACTTTTATTAGCATGGATACGAGCCACCTGACCGTTTGACCCCGTTATGGCTGCAGTATGTTAATACCGTAACAGCAGACGCGCGAGACTCCGAGCCCGCGTCCTGACACCACACAGGCGCTGATAACAGCACCGGTGACTGGATGAATTCAGGCAAGACTCACTCCCTGTGTCACACTTGGTGTGTGAAAAAGCCAAAGAGTGGGCGGGCGTCACATAAGAGCCAATCACATCACACACAGTCTGGACTGAGAAGAAGAAGAAACAAAGTTGTGGATAAATATTAATATATGACTTCCAGTCTCCATTCCTGGAGTGGAATCCAACACTTGTTACGATGTTCATTTATATTGATCTGCCATAACATTACAACCCCTGACAGGTGAAGTCAGAATAACATAGATCATCTTGTTACCATGGCGCCTGTCAGTGGGTGGAATATATCAGGCAACAAATGTATATTTTGTCCTGACCTTGATGAGCTGGATGAAGGTTATTGGGCAAGCACATGGTTCCGAGAGACTTTTAATAGGGTTAAATGGTGACGGCTGGGAGACTGGGTCAGAGCATCTCCCCAATTGCAGCTCCTGTTCCGTGTTCCTGGTCTGGATTGGTTAATAATAGTCATATTTAGAATAAAACAGGGAGGACTGGTGAAGCATGTACAGGGTCAAGGGCGACCATGACCCCCGTACCATGTGGAGACCAAAGCCTGGTCCGTGTTATCTACGTTTGGAACGCAGCATTCCCTACCACAAAAGAGCCTCGCTCTGCCAGCTCTGATAAAAAGGCGTAAAAACAGGAAGTTCATTGGAGGGCTGTTATGGCAACAATTAGCAGACTTATACAATATAAAGCAGGAGGTTTTAGTGTTACGTTCACGGGAAATTCAATTTCGTTATGTGAGGAAACACTGTTTTGACACAGCTGTATTCTCTTCATCAAAAGACCTGGATGAATGGTTTTTAGAATCATAAGTAACCCGTGAGGAGATGGGGACCCTCTGGAGGGAATGCTCAGTGACGGTGGAGGGTTTTATTCCCTGGATACTCATGCCTTCTCGTTTGTTTGTGTGTATGACTGTCCAAAGACGGCTTTAGACAAATGGGCAGATCCACAAGAGTACTCGACTGATTATCACGCTAACTGTTGGCTTCAATTCATGATTGGAATTGGATTAGAGCAGATTTTAATCCGAAAGGAATGTTGAACCTTTGCCGAGTGCACATGCTTCCTTCTAGCTTCTTGACCCATCTGTCCGCTCGTCATCGTCTTCGAATGTAAAGAAGTTGATAAAGAATAGAAAGAAATCGTCGCGTTGAGTGTTAAGATTTGTGCCCGAGTCCTATAATAGTAGAGAAAAGCCCGGCTGAAATGATGATGACATACTAATCCCCTATCTTGCCTAGGGTGGGGGAGGTTGAAGATAAAGCTGGAATAAAGGGTAAGAAAAAAGGAATTTTCTATATATCTGGCTTTATGTTGAAAAAGCAATAACTGTGTAGATTCTCATTCATTCAGGTTTTAGTAATCCATGTGTGTTTGTGTGTGTGTGTGTGTGTGTGTGTGTGTGTACCACAACAGGAAATTGCTTTGTCACATGGACACAGATTCTCACACGAGATTCAATTATGAAATCTATTTGCTTTACATACAGTTTATAAAAGCCGGGGTCGACCAAAAACAGACATAAATCATCCTAAATGGGAAATAGATTTTTTTCTCACTCTCGTTGAATAACAAACAAGAGAGGAAACCTTAAATTGGATTTTTTTTTTTTTGGTGGCGTTTGCAGTTTGGTCACGCAACAGAGTTTGATGCTCACCAACTCGGCGAAGACGGAAACAAAGGCTGAAGGTCGAAAGAAAGTTTTGTTTTACGAGACTTTTTATCGGCGTGAATGGCTGAGATCTTAAAAGAGTAAGAGATTTATGTCGAGCACCCTTAAAATCTTCAGCTGCGGGTGATGGAGGTGAAGAGTTGAACACTCACCAGGGTCAGGAAGATGCAGGTAGAGGGACAGTTGGACGAGTAAACAGCCCACCCAAGCAATGAAGGGGGGGGGGATGTGAAAAGGACAAGAAAGAAATGAATGGATGGTGAGAAGGACAGAAGACAACAGGGTTTTTAAATATGAAGACTGAAAAGAAAAGAGAGACAAATTAAAAGGTGAAAGAAATTAAACTCTGCAACAGATGAAAGTCAAGATAAAAGAGAATTTGGAAAAGTCAAAGTAGTATTCAAGGTTGCAAGAAACTATTTGTTTATTAGATAAGGCCAGTAACTAGTTTCGGGCTGTACTTCCTAAAATGTTCTGGCCAGGAAAACAAAACAAAAACTATAGAAACATTATTTCTTTACATGTTTTATATCTTTTCCGCCATTTATTAATTTGTCATTTTCTTTGACACTCCAAATGTATCATGAAAAGGAAAATCGTTTGATCAAGCAGGTCATCACAGAGTAAAAACTCAGAGAAGAAGCCAAAACATTCCTACTTATCGAATAAGACTTTCTCAATAGTCGTGGTTAATGCCGCCTCCTCCTCAGGAGACCCTTTGGCCTTTGGTGTCCAACATGGCTCCGTCCTCGGTCCCTTATTATTTGGCACATACACACAGCCACTGGGTCACATTATAAACAGGTTCAGTCAAGCTGCACACATATTTCAATTTTTTAAAAATCCCTTTTGAGGGGTCGCTAAAGTGGATCATGTGGTTCCGCATATCGATTCGGCATCGTTTTTTACGTCGGATGCCTTTCCCGATACAAACGTCCCATTTATCCAGTCTTTGGACCGGCACCAGATGTGGCTGGGTCGGCTGGTACCACTAAAGGACCTTACCTAAGGGTCCAATATTTAAATAAGAAAGAATGACTGTGGTGACATTAAAGTGTTAAGTTATCACTGCTGCCGTTGAAGGACGTGTCGGTGAAGGGGAAAGGAAAAAGAAAAAGAATGATTCATGAAAATAGGGCAGTAAGAAAAAAAACATTACTGGAATGCTACAGTCACGTGTTTCCTAGTGTGGCGGAGGCTATTTACAGTCATCATGACACCGTTTGTGCATGTTTCTTCATTCGAATGTGAAATGTGACTGGAATGGCGTGTGGCGTTTTACGTCCGAGACTGATTTCCAGTTACTGGAAGTATTTCGTGGTTGTTGTTGTTACTTATAAAGTTCAGGGGCGAATACTTTTCTATTCTGGTGATTTGGGTATCGGATAACTTTTTTGTCTGATCAAATAACCATCACCTGCCGATGCCAATTTTCTTTTTTTTCTTGGAAGTTTTACGGATTTTCGGTTTTTAAGGAGTAAACAAAGCATTATTTTGTGGTGCAGGCTTGTACTTTATTAGTTTCTTAACGTTTGTGAGCAGATGGAACATCCAGCAAAAAAAAAAAAAGGACATTAACTTAATACATGAAGGTACGTTTTAGTTTTACAGAGACTGAATGCACAGATTGATCAGAATTAAGGAAAAACGATGCTGGCGTATAGGGCACTCACTTCGATTATTTTAGTAATAATCGAATAATAATATTATTATATTATAAATTATAATATTTTAGTAATAATCGAAGACAGTCTTTGACGGACTTCTTATCCTCCCCGAATTTGAGGCCGAGTGAGCCTCTGTTCGCATCGAAGATAGGTTATCCCTATCGTTTACCTCCACTCACCATCTTATATTAATGTGAAAATATTTGATTGATCGTGCAATTTATCAAACTCATTCGCACATCAATCTTTTTCAACACCTGTTCAAGGAACTTCTGAGGTCCGTTCCATCAACAATGAACGTGGACCCTTGCAGAAGAGTCGACCTCAGGAGGCAGATGTTTTTCGTTCTGACTTGATTCAATTGTGGGAGGCCTTGTCATGGGAGTCTAGGGGCTGAGTCACCCACACTTTCCTCTCAAGTTCTCGTTGGATAATTGGGTAGATTACAGCTTGGCAGAGGTGGCGAGGGAGATGTGATCCTGTCCTCGTGAGAGAGGACGTGGGGTGCTGGTTATGTAATGTTTTTTTTCCCTTCTAACTTGACATCCCTGCTGATCTAATTTGACATTTTGGTGATGAGCATCATGAGGAATCCCTAACGTTCCCCATTTCCTCACACAACACTACAACTAACTTTAAAAACAAAGACAAGTGGCCAAAACGTCCAGAGACGTCGGGAAAAAGGCAAGTTTGCGTCTTTGGTCCACAGTGTCCCTCATATTATATTACAGCACAGCCGCTGAAGAGAACGCGATAAAGCGTCGCTCCCCGCTTCAGTGTTTTTATCACAGGGATAGCATGTGTAAGGTGGGCAACGTTACAACCAGAACATCCTGCTCTGGCCCGTTTGCTTGTTCAGTGAAAGGAGAAAGAGTGTTTTTGAGGTTCTGATCTGATTTGATAGAATGAATGTGAATGAGGAAAAAAAAAAAAAGAAAAAAAAAGGTGAGACAGAGCATCAGCTAGCGTCAGACACAACCCAGAATGAGAGACGTGAATTATTCATACATTCAGCCAATCATGTGGAACAGGCCCTTGAGATCGGAGCAGGTCGGCGCTGGGCTGGAAACTGAGGACGGAACAAAAAAAAAAAAAAAAAAAAAATGCAGATGTGAAAAAAGTTCTTTGAGCAACAAACAAGCCAAAGAGTGAGACTTCCACTTCTAAATATACGGTACGTACGGGGGGAGGGGAAAAAAAAGACCATGCGGCAAATCATTAAAGTCACAACACATGAAATCAAAATGAATAAGAAAAAAGTATGATGATCACAAGACGGCAGGATCGTAGCATGACTGCACGCTTCTTTTGTTTTCTATGTTTGGACTGTAAACACTTTGACTCGGAGCACAAAGCACCGAGTCAGTGTAAAATTGTTAAGAAATGTATGAGTGGTAAGAGATTACATACAGCGGGATGAATGACATGATTAGTTTTATTCACAATAATGTTTTAACAGATGCATCCAGATTCCTAGAGGCGGTTTTCCTCAGGCCCTGAAAGTTGTGTGGTGCGACACAGAAGGTTTTAGTACGTGAAATACGTCGGGTCCGAGTTCAGTTATTACGTCAGAATATGTGTGGGTCGTATTAATCATGGAATCCCGGAAAACATCCCTGAAAAAACGAGAAGGCTGAGAAATCTCCGGTCAGAACGCGGGATTTAGTCGGTCGCCTTTTTCACTTTTACGTTCATTTCCAAAGAGCCAAATGAGAATTTCTTATAATTCTCATTAAACTCAGATTCCCGGCTAGATAGTGTTTAAGAGGTTATTTCATTACACCTGAAGTAAAGGATAAACTTCTCGTCTTCCTCAAAACCTACTTTTATCCAAAGGCTTTTCCTGATTTGACTCAAGGTGTTTATTTTATCCTCATTGTCCTTTTTTCAATCTTGTTTTGTTTTCCTTAAACTTTTAAACCATGTTTTCATATCGCCCGTTATATCTTCACTGTTTTACCCTTAATCTTCAGTTATAACCTCCGTGTTCTTTCTTTTTTTGAATCATTCATTCATTCATTCATTGTAGAGCCGTGTTTTGAGAAAAGCGCTTTATAAATAAAGTTATTATGAGATCATAGCGGCGGATGTGTTGGCAGTGAAGAAACCGACCGCTCACACATTTTCTGGAAATAACACATTCCGCACATTCTGGGGATAATATATATTCCATTATTACAGAAAAGCTTGGATAAGTAATACCTGATGACTTTAAAGTTATGTTTCAAAGAAAATGTCCGACCTCTAGTGAAAAAGAATTAGTAGAAATTGGTAAAAGGAAGATCCTCCGATGAGACGACGGTTCGAGAATCATAAAAGTATATTTTTATTATGGAAAATAACAAAAAAACTGTTTTCAGTTTTCATAAAAAAATTCATATATGAATATATAGGAAAAAAAGAAAGAAAAATGACACTCATAAATTAAGCTTTAAGACGATATATTTTAAAATAAAATATAAGCCTTTTAGAGAACAATAGGTGATCTAACCTCAAAGTAAACAGGAAATACTTACACAATAGGGTTCTATTTCAGTACGCCGCTATATACAAAGATAGAAGAGGGGATAATTTATGGAGTCATTCCCATTTCACCAAATTCTATGAGCTCTTTGTTGCTCAGAGAAAATGTGATTCATACAAATTAGCTTGTTTGCTTTAGACGGCCAGAGAAGGTATACCAGAGCAGCTGGCTTTGATAATCCGCATCATGTGTCTGATTTATGTACATAATGTGCAATCTTTTATCAGAACAAGCATGCTGGGCAGCCCAGACAACACAAATAATTAACTTTTGGGGATGAGGGTGAGCAGGCACAGCATGGAGGGAATGTTAAAGAGTCAAATTTGGCTTTAAAAGCTTAATCACACGTTGTATTTTATGAATTTTTTGTTTGCTGGTGCATGAGTGGCTGCAGGACAAGACTTACCAGACGAGTCGGGCGTCTTCTGGTGTGAAAGTCGATCTTCTGTAAAGGTAAAGCCCTTCAGGACTACGGCTATCGTTCTTTAAAGTCGAATGAGTGAGACACGGAGAGACTGCAGATATCAGAAGGATGTGAGCACAAAAAGAAGACCTAAAATTTAAAAAAAAAAAAAAGTGAAGTGCTCCAAACTGCTTTGTTGTTTCGAAACATCCTCTTAGCTCTCAAAGCGAAACTCAGCCCAGTCCTCGACCCCAGTTCCTCTGGATCTTAATGAGATCTCTGGATCTCATTAAGATCCGGAGATCGGACCGATAGAGATGAATTGATCTGAAGTACATTTTTCTCCTAATGGGAACCAACGAGGAATGAATTTATCAAGAACGGGGGAAAAGGGATTCGTGCCAGTAATACCATGAGACTGAAGCTTTTAATGCCTCAAGTAATTACAAACAATGAAATGCGACTAAGAGTGGATGTTAAAGAGTAAATGTTCATCCATGCTGAGGAGCACTGACGTACTTTGGTGTGGAAGAACATCAGACTGATTTCATGGGATATCTGCCTTTTTATCTTTCTTCTTTCTTTCTTTCTTCTTTCGGCTGTTCCCTTTACGGGTTGCAACAGCGGACCACCTTTTTCCATCTTGCCCCATCCTCTGCAACTTCCTTTGTTACACTAACCAACTGCATGTCCTCTCTCTCCACATCCGGAAACCTCCTCTTTAGTCCTCGCCATTATTTCCTGCCAGGCAGCTCAATCTCCAGCAGATCCACTCAATCTGTCCTCTCTGACTTTGTCTACAGGACGTCTGACCTGGACTGTCCCTCTGATGTCCTCCTTTCTAATCCTGTCCATCCCCCTCCCTCCAAGAGAACATCTGAACATCTTCATCTCTGCCTCCTGGTCAGAGCCTCCATCTCTAAACCATCCAGCAGAACTGCTCTCAGCTCCATCTTAGAAACTTTTCCCTTCACCCCTGATCTTCTGTCACAGATAACTCCTCACACTCTTCTCCACCCACTCCATCCTGCCTGCACTCGCTTCTGCGCCTCTTCTCCACGCTCAGAGTTGCTCTAAACAGTTGACCTCAAGTATTTGAACTCCTGCAACTTCTCCATCTCGAATCCTCACCGTTCCCCTCTCTCTCTCACACACACACACACACACACACACACACCATAGACCACGGAAACTCCTGTCTGACCTCATCAGTCAGCATTGTCCATCACCGTAACAAACAAGAAGGGGTTCAGAGCCAATCCTTGGTGCAGTCCCACCTCGAACCCATACCACACTCCTATAGCAGACCTCACCGCTGTCAAACTGCTCTCATACATATCTTTTACCACCCAAGACTTCCTCATGCAATCCCACGATCCCCCCCTCAGCACTCAGTCGTTCTCTGAATCCACAAAGGAACTCCTCCTGACCTTCTCTTTACTTCTCCATCAGCACTCTCAAAGCCAACATCTCCTCTGTAGATCTTTCTTGGCATGAAAGCATACTGCTGCTCACTAATCCTCACCTCTTTTCTTAACCTAGCGTCCGCCGCTCTTTCCCAGATCTTCATCGTGTGGCTCGTCAGCATTATACCTCTGCAGCCGCTACAGCCCAGAACATCCCACTCAGAGTTCTGGTACATAAAGCCACCGATGGGTCAAAACATCAAATCAGCAGGTCAGCGTGAGACATCACTAAAGGTGTGTGACATAAAGTATATCATCAAGCAGACGCCACAAGCCTCGCCGTCCATGACTTAGTTGCAAGACTTCGGATCATCAGGCTCGTATGATTGTACGATTCTACGTCTTTAAAGATGGACCCGCCGTGACCAACTTTGTTGGCGTTCCTGAACACACCACCCGTCAGAATTTGAAAGCCATGGGAGGTTAGCTGATCGCGACGGGTCTTCACCAGCTGAAGCACCACCAGCACATAAACAGAATCAGTAAATCCGGCCAAAAAAGGTTCCGAACGACAAGAAAGAACAACGTAACAAACAACGTCAACGAGCAGATTGGGAGAGACGAAGTTCTTAAAGGAATAAATAAAACATTTTCCTATGACGTGTTGTTTCCTTTATTATCGCTAGTAGGAAACATTAAATATCATCTCTCACACACACACACACACACACACACACTTTGATCACTGCAAGCGGAGGATTAAACACAGTCCTCCGCTGGAACCCAAACAGCGCTTGAACTTTCTGGGTTCAGTTCAAGCGCTAATATTACTATGACAACTGAGAACAAGCCGACGGAATCTCTGCAGATGACATCATTATGCGTATGGGCATGATTAAGAAATCACACCAACACAGGTGTGATGATGATGATAATGATGATGACAGGAGTTTTTGTTTCCGAGAAATCAAATCGCGGTGTGACTCAGCACACATTAGCTTTAAACAAGATCCGGTCTTTTAAGGACCATTAGCACATGAGACAACAAAAATAATGGCCTTATATTAATCAGGGAATCCATATATGTGTGTGTGTGTGTGTGTCTGTAGGGCGGATCACTCTGAGCCTGCTGTGCGATCCTAATCCAAGTCTTGTGATCTGGCTGCTGTTAGTTCTGACGGGGGGAAGGGTTTGTATGATAGAGTAATATGTTCATTTCAGAGCCACTGCAACTCACACCATTAATGCACTATCACCGGTACAGAATTGCACTCGCACACACTTCCAAATGACTCATAAGACGCAATCTGTGGTTCAAAGCCGCCCACACCTGTGCGGAATGACTCAAGGCTTTGATTCGGTTAAGAAATCCACCTTTGAAAGTGGCAACCAACCAAAAAAGTCTCCATCAAATACATAGTTAATATTTTCCAGACTTGCATCATCTTCCGTACCCTTCCTCCTATCAAGGAATACAAAATTGAGTTTTTTTGCAACATCGTTTTACTGCAGACCCCGATAGTTTGCTGCAACCTCCTTTAGTTTGTGGGAATGGCTGTGGACAAGCTAAGACACAGACAGGAGAGTCATTTATGCAGACAAGGAACAAACTCAAAGAATGTCTCTGAACAGTGTTTGCTATTGTTGGGAGTACCGTCTGTGGGATTCTCAACTTCCTCCGACACAAGAGACCTTCATTTATTCACATTGGGTTCTCATATATATATATATATATATATACACCGACTACCTTATGCTGCTTTTGAGGAATGTGGAATATCACATTTTCAAACACTTTCTACAACCATTACTCCATCAGAATAAAACGGATGTACCAGATAGTGCTGTGGGGGGAATCTTAAATCCATTCTCACCAATCCTGAACTTTCCTCACCGTTATCTCTTGAAGAATCATAATGATGCATCATCAACGCTGTGATGAAGACAAGCATCCAGCACTTCTTACCTGCAGATCGGCTCCTTGCAGCCTGCAGTCCATGTACTTTTCCCAGGCGTATGACAGCTCAGTGTGCTGAGGACAACTCATGTCGTCCACTCCTCCGAGTCCAACACCAGTCAGAGGGCTGAAGGGGTGCGGAGAAACCAAACTCTGCTTTTGGTTTCCTTCCTGGTTCTGCAGGAGGCAGAAAGTGCCCCGAGCGGCACCGAACGCGTCCACAACAGATCCCCCGTGTCATTCATGGCAGATTCATGATTCACGGCGCGGTTTTACCACATTGCACTTTACCGCGTGATTGCAGAAAAACTACAGGGAAAAAACAAAAAGTCAGTGGTTAGCAACACGTTTAGCTGGCAAGGCAACTTTCTCTGCTGCACTCAAAGATCCGGGTACTTGTGTATGACGAGCTTGAACCGGGCATGAACCCGAAACTTCGGCAAACTGAGCTTCTGACATATATTGCATTTTCAAAACAAGAGACGACCCATTCCGCGAGCTAGCTTGGCGTCTGCGGACCCTGCGTCAGACCTGAAATAACGTTAACGCTACCGGTTTCCGGTATGAAAAGCAATTTTCAAAATAAAAGGCAGACAAACTCCCATCTCTTTTAAAACATTCCCTTAAAATCATCCAATGAGCATTTGAGACTTTTGTTTTTTTTTTTCAATTAACGCAGCATCTTGAATCTATCAGAACTGGACAATTTCTCAAGTAAGATGCTTCTCTTTAGGATCTTGTCACACATTTTTCGCCGTTGAGCGCAACATTAAAATTATAGCAACTGACAATTGAAATCAGGGTAACATTGATTATCTCGTTACAGTGGCTTTTGTCAGTGGTCGGGATACATTACGCAGCAGGTGAACATTTTCCACTCATAGTTGATTAGTTTTAGTAGGAAAACCATCAGGATGTAAGGGACTTTGTGAGGGGCCCCATCTCTAAAACTGCAGGTTTTTTGGGTGATCCCAGTCTGAGACAAAAACAATTCACACCCACATTCACCTGCGTCACAAATGCACCTATGCTGAATGTTCCTGGAAGAAGCTGGAGCAACTGAAGTAGCATTTAAAATCTTACAGATCGGCCCCCATCCCAAGAATCTTTTTACTTTCGGTAAATGATCCCCACTATGCCACCATGTAGAACATTCTACACTTAAAATATTCCTCGCCTCCATATACACAGCAGTAAACAAGTGGATATTGTGGCACATCATTTTATTCTCAATCTGTTACCTTGGGAAAAAAACACATTATACTATGAACGGTAGAGGTTCTTTCATAAAGTTGATGGGATGTATTCATACGAACAATATATAACATATATACATATAAATATGACAACACCTATAATATATTTTTCCACAAAAGGAAATTTTTAATAGTTAAAAATTCAGAATTTCCTCGTAATCTGCTCGAATCTTGGGAGTCTGAAATGTTTCTCTCAACACGTTGCAATTTTATTTTGAAAATCTTGCTTGACGGTTCCCTTTCTCGTGCTAGCTACCTTGACCTCAAGAAGCACAAAATGCTCCTTTATTATAGCCCCAATACTTGTATAAATACCATATTACCTTCACAGCCGCTACGTGTAAAGATGCCCGAAACCATTTTATTCTTGCAACCATACAGAATCTGAGATTTTAGCTTTTTTTAGTCTTAGTGTTAGCGTCCACTATTCTGCTAGTTGTGGCTCCTTGTCTGTAGCAGCTGTCAAAACTGTAGCACACAGAGATAAATACGATGTTCACAGCTTCGGTAAAATATTTATAAGTTCCTGAAACTTGTACCTTCTACAGTACATCATGTACTTACTAGTAAAAACAATATTTTTAATGCATACCTTCGTTTCCCATGAATTTAAGTCGGCTAATGTAAGCCTTCACCGAGAGGAGAATACTGTAAGACTAAACCCATCGTAAAGACTTGCAAGGCAGTTTTATACAAAGCCGGTCATTCTCGCTCGGGCGAATGAAGTCTTTTAATGACGCTTGGTCAAATAGTTTCAGATTTTCTGTTGTTGTTTTTTCAAATTTCAAAACATTTAGAGACAGAAACGTGCGTTTGGTTCCGCTGCTAAACTTATTTGGGGGTTTTCTTATGTGAATTTGTCTTCAACAGAACACACAGGATTGATTGATTATTGATTAATTGAGAATAAACATGTTAAACAAATTATGATGAGATTATTCGAACTCACAATTCTAAAATTATTTCTTTCAAATCAATAACCTCGTTTTGGCCCATTGATTAGGCCAAATATTCCTTGCAGGCAATTGAGAGGGTTTACTTGGACAATGAGAATGAAAACGTCACAGTCGAAGGCACGCCTGTTTGCTTTCATTGGACAGAAGACAACGAATCTCCCATCAATCAAAACCATATGGTTCAGAGCGGTGGTGCGTTCGAGGACTGTGTAAATCCGTGAACACATCAGTTAACATGAATACACTACTGCGCTATCTATATGTAACACGCTGGCATTTGGGATGTTTTCCAATTAAACCCCACAATCCAAATAACATAATAACAATAAACATTAAATAACATTAAATATTATTGTCTTACCGGGTACATTTAAAAATGTTTCTGTTATTTTCTGATTTTATTTTTTGTGGAAGGGATCAGACAGTAAGTAAGTAAAGAACAACTGGCTAGTTAATTAGCAAGATGCATTTGTAAAGATTTCTAGCAAATATTATGCTGAATGATTAATAATTGAAGTAATTTTCACGTAAACCTGCTGGAAAGACTTATCAACAATATCGAGCAGCATTTGCTGATTTTATTCGTCTTTTGTTGAACTTATAATGTTGGGATTTTTCAGTGACACTGAGACAAAACAAGTGATTTAATAATATCGCTTTTCTTTTCTTTTAATGCAATTTTGTTATCAATCAGAAGATTATTCAGGAATTTAAATCTGGTTTCAAGTTGGTTGATCCTGATGTGGTGGGCTTTTTTCCGATTTTATAATTTGCCGGGAATGCACCACTGACGTATGCAAGTGTCTCCCCTTTGACGTCATCATTGTATATAGGCATATTGTTTGCTTTAAAGACAGGCAAATACAGGCGCTATTAAATATATTCAACCCTCATTGTTGTTCAGGGTTATTCACCTTACATTTTAGTTTTACAGTAAATAAATATCAACTCTGCTGCCAGTCAGCTGTTAAATGTTTCTTTTAAAATAGTAAATGTTATTATAAAGACAGTTCAATACTGTTTTATACTGTTTTTATACTGTTTTTATACTGTTTTATACTCATTAACAGTACAAAAACAGTACAAAACAATGAATTTAAATGAAAGTAAAGTCATGTTAGTTTTACCGTAAGTTAATGGTAACTCAGCTTCCATTTGTTTACGTTTTATTTAAATTGGTAAATGTAATTAAAAAGCCAGTTCATGCTGTATTTCCATTAATGGTGCAAAACAGGGAAATTAATCAAAAGTAAAATAGTGTTAATTCTACATAAGTAAATGGGAACTCTGCAGCCAGTTGTTAACTTGTTTCTTTTGGCAGGAAAAGTAATTAAAAATCCACTTCTTACTGTATTTCTCATTAACCATACAAAACAGTACATTTACCGAATGTGAAATGATATAAATTTTAAAGTAAGTAAACTCTGCTGCCAGTTGTTTACTGTTTTTATAAAAAATTACAGTTTTTGGTAACAGTACAAAACAGTCAATTATAAAAAATATAAAAAAACATGTTGATTTTACTTTAAGTAGTTTGAAACTCTGCTGCTTGTTCTTTGCTGTTTTTTTTTTCTAAATAGGAAAAGTAACTAAAAAGCCATTTTCATTAACAGTAAATATAGAAAAGAAGTAAAATAATGTAAATTCTACAGAAAATAAATGTTTTTGAGAGTGAGGTTATTTGTTAAAACCACACAAACACTGTAAATAAAATCCCTTTCATAAAGACGTGTAATGACTCTGACCGTCCACAAGATGTCGCTATTGTCGCACCAAAGCCACGGAGACTAAAACATGTTAGAAAAATCTTTTATTCTTTTGCTGCCCAGCATGTAAACACATCCCACCAGCTTCAACATACACGAGTCATACTTCACAATAATTCTTCCGGCCGATAAACTAATCTGAACATGCCACAGTGTAACGTAACTGACGTGAGATGATGTCACACGTTGCTTGTTAGGAATCTTACATTAAATGATGGATCCCTTGAGCTCAATTCTCCGTTTATGTGCACTCAGGAAAAAGACAAAAATAATAGTGTTTATATTTACAATCCTCAATGGCAGGTGGTGATTCTTATAAAGGGGCAGGGGGGGGGGATGTATATACGTTAACACTGACGAATAAAAAGGCGCAGTAAGTTTGCCTCGGCTCTTCAGTGGCGTTTTTTTTTTTGTTTGTTTGTTTTTTTTCCCCAGCTGCTACATTTCAGTAACTCTGAGTGGCTCTTTCATTTTCCGGTCGAACATCCAAACAGTGTCAACTCTCAGAGCGCGATCCATCGTCTCTCAGTAGCCGCCGTCTCTCTCCACGCAGCCCACGCCCCCCGCGTTGTCGGGACATCTGCAGGAGCGGCCGGCGGGGGTCGCTAAGCAGAGGTGGGTGCAGCCCCCGTTGTTTACGGCACAGTAGTTTTGGCCTGGTTGGACGGAAAAACACATTCACAAACATTTGCAGGCAGCTTCTATAAATCACAAGGGGGGGGCGTCGGAAGCAGCATTTGCACTGTTTATTTAACAGATACATAGATACAAGAAGAAATACATAGCAAACTCCAGATGTCGCCCCCCCCCCCCCCTTCCACATTCCCTGGCTTGCATAATGCATGCGGCCTTATCTAGAAGGGAGGACGACGCCTGGCGCTGCAGACCAACATCCGTCACCGAGTCTCTTAATGACGAATAACTGCAGAATTCTTCCTGCTGCGAATGGAAAACAAATGTTTCCCGAAACGAAAAGATGTTGTTTTATCTTTTGTTCGTGTAATGCAGTGATTTAATAAGTCAAATGTTAATCCACGCGGGTTAAAAGCACATAGTTAAAACGTTAAAGATATGATTTATTCATCCGTGGGTTTGCTGTTAACGGTAGAAGTAGTGACTGGTGTATTCCACCAGGGGGCAGTGACGGCCTCGTACCTGAGTTTACAAGACCAATAAGGTTGTAGAAGAAGAAGATGCTGGGTTTTGGTCACTAAATGTTCATTTTCTTTACTATTAAAATAATATTAATTCAGATTGTCAGCGCTTCAAACATTTTAAGGGCGAAGGATAAGTCACACGACTGATTTCTGCAATTTTTTTTTGTTTCTTATACGAAACTTTGTGGAATTCTTGAACAGAAAATAACATAAAACATGAAGGTTACCTTTTACCTAAATCCCCAGTGTGAAAAAATATTCACCCCCTCACCTGAAACAGCTAGTTCCACCTTTAATCCTTTTAATGTCCTCATCGAGAAAATAAAAAGAAAGGAAAAATGATTTCTTTGGGGGTATTTCTTCATTTAATATCTTAGACACTCTAAACTTAACGTAAAATGACAAATCATTTGGCCAAGAAGGATTTTAAGAAGAAAAGAAATAAGACTTATAAAATAATTTCATAAAGAAATCTTGTACATCATAGAAAATCATTGACTTTCATTCGACTCGCTCAACCATTTGGGTAAAATGTGTTTTTAGAAAACTATTCGACGATTATTAGCCTTTTTTGTTGCATCAAATTAAGCAAATCATTTTAGGTTAGTCCTCACATGCTTTAACATGCAAAATAAAGTCCTGCTTGTCCCCCAAGGCTCCATCCTCGGCCCCTTATTCTTTGCTCACACTGGGTCATATTACAAATAGGTGCAGTCAAGTTGCACACAATGTTTTCAAAAAGAAATAGTGACAAAAGTCAGGGGGCAACTGAGGAGGAGGCTTTAACCCTGGCTGTTGAGTAAGTTTGTAATGGTAAGTAGTATTTAAAGCATGTGAGTGTTTACTAAACATAATAATGTAACTTGATACGACCAAAAACTCAGTTTATAAAAGTTTTTGAAATCATGCTTTACCAAAAGATTGATCTATTTTCCATGAAATATAAAATTTTGCCATGAAAGTCTTTTTTTTTAAGTGTTTAAAAATACGGTTGATCAAATGAAAATACATTTACAGTGTCTAAGAAAAAAAATGGAGAACTTCTTCCCGTATTTTTTTCCTTTGGTTTGGACTTTAAACGGTTAATTCTGGTAATTTTCAGCCAATCAGAAGTGGAATTATTCTTCTGGCTGGAAACATTGTCCTCCTGTGGCGCCTGAGCTTCAACTCAAAAACTGATGCCCTGACATTCTAACATCTATCATCTCCAGAAGTCTTTTTGGGGAAGCTGTGTGTTTGGTTTGGGTCAGATATATCAGAACCTCCATCTTCCAAACACTTCTACGCTTGAATAACCAGTCCATGAAATATTCTCTCGCTAATCTGAGGGTCATCAAGGTGTGTGGAACAGAATTTAGACGAGGTTCTTTTGGGTTAGCAGTGGCTTTTACCTTTGCGCTCCCATGGAAGTCGTGAATTCCGACCTTTGTTGAGGGGAGAGAGGTCTGAACTTTGTTAGATGTTTTCCTCTTTGCTCTCAGAGGAATGTCTGAGGAAATCTTCTCCGTTTGTAGGTAATGAGTCTAAACTGTGGATCTGAGGAGTCCCAGAGCCTTTAGGAATAGCCATTTAATCTCTCCCAGATGGATTGTTTTGTAGAATATCTTTTGATTTGGGGCATAATGTGCTACTGGTGAGGAGACATATTCACCTGAAGGACACTGGGCATAGGCGGCAGCGATCCCGTACAGCTTGGTCCGTTTCTGAGGCTGGAAGTGGTCCGACTCCTTGCCGGTGTGGCGGTCCACAGCGACCACTGCATCCCTGTAAACCCAGTCAGAAGTGAGCAAACCAGAACTTTCCACTGTTGAGAACTGTAAGCGTTCTGCCTTCAAGTCCGTCAAGAATGAGTAAGAGGGTTTTTTTTGACATGCTGCGCCTCCCCCCAGCAGCACCTCTCAACCTTCTCCTGCAAAGCCCTGGCAAGATCAGAGAGAGGCCCTGGGTTAGGTCACTCACAGACGCCGAGGCTGAGAAATTGCAAGCAGCTGCCACTTTTTAAAATGCTTCCTCGACCCACAGAGACACTCACACGTTTACACAAATAGACGCCCCAACCCCCAACATTTAGCAGGAGTTAAATGCAGAATCAAAGCGGAGGGAGGAAAACGCCACAGTCTTCAGAGTGCTAGTGTCCAAGTGGAGAAACATCAAGGGCCCATGTTTGAGGTGTGGGTGGATTTATGACCTCCGACCTCCTCCAAAGTACCTCCATCCTGACCGATCTGCGTTCTGACATGGCCCGGTGGACCGAAGATAAAGCCTTCATTATGACTTGCATGCTTTGGATTCCTTATTATTTGTGGTATGTTATCTATCTGTCTGTCTGTCTGTCTGTCTGTCTGTCTGTCTGTCTGTCTGGCATCCATCCGTCAGTCTGTCTGACATCCATCAGTCTGTCTGACATCCATCAGTCTGTCTGACATCCATCCGTCTATATAACAGACATCCATCTGTTATATCAGATGGATGTCTGATATAACAGATGGATATCAGACATCCATCTGTTTGTCTGTCTGTCTGATATCCATCCGTCAGTCTGACATCCATCCGTCTGTCTCTCTGGTATCCATCAAATTGTCTGTCTGACATCCATCGGTCTGTCTGATATCCATCCGTCTGTCTATCTGACACCCAACTGTCTGTCTGACATCTATCCGTCTGTCTTGTATCCATCCGTGTGTCTGTCCGTACGTCAGTCTGACATCCATCCGTACGTCTGTCTGATATCCATCCGTCAGTCGGACATCCATCCGTCTGTCTTTCTGATATCAATCCGTCCGTCAGTCTGATATCCATCCGTCTGTCTGACATCCATCCGTCTGTCTGACATCCATCCGTCTGTCTGTCTGATATCCATCCGTCTGTCTGACATCCATCCGTCTGTATGTCTGATATCCATCCGTCCGTCTGACATGCATCCGTCTGTCTGTCTGTCTGTCTGTCTGTCAGCCTCAGGCTCCTCTTCAGCAGAGGAGTGGAGGACGTGTTACAAAGTGACGCACAGACGTTCACAGCAGAACCAGAACTCATAATAAAACCAACAGTCAGACCTTCGCCAGTCGGTGTAGTAGATGTTCTTCCCAAAGGACGTGACTCCGAACGGGTACTGAACCTCATCCATCACCGTCACGCGGTCACCTCTGGCAGGATGCACGCATTCCAATTTATGAGTGCCTGCAGGCGAGAAGTTAGACTCATTACTGATGACGGGGCAGACAGATGAGTCGTCCGTCTGACATCCACGCTACCTGCGTCCGCCCAACAGAGCAGAGCGCTCTGGGCGTCATAAGTCAGCCCGTTTGGCAGGCCCAGACTGTCTTTCACCAGCACCCTCCTGTTGGACCCATCCATGTAAGAGGTCTCGATCTTGGGGTTATCGCGGTTCCAGTCGGCCCAGTACAGATTGCTGTTGTGAGGAGAGACGTGGAGTCAGTTCAGTTCAGTCGAACCGGATAGATTCATCATTTATCGTTCATTTATGATTATATCTGATATGACTAAAAGCATAAATATGATTCTTCTGCCTAATACAGTTGGCTTTTTAAAAGAATATCAAAGACCGACCGTTGTTGGTTTATCAGCCTTAATTGTACCCAGGTTGTAAATCCACAGACATTATACGGGTCATAGACATGCTGCGTTCACAGACACGTCGTAAATACAAGCTCCGAGCTGGATAAAATGTATTTAAGTGCATGGATGGGCTACAGTTATATACTGTTTTGAATTTTACGGTATTTTACCTTTTTATTTTCTTTTTTTTTACAGTTTAGGTTAAAAAAGTCGAAAAAGTTTAAATTTACTGTAAAGTTATATAATTAACTATATAACTGCAAACAGGTTGACTTAATATCTGTTTTTGAAATAGTAATTTGATGACAGCATTTATTTTACAGCTAAATTCTGCCAACCACTGATGCCGGTATTAAACCGTCAATTTTACGGATTTGTTTTTTTTACAGTGCGTGCAGATCAATTACTGTAATTGCTAGTAGCTGGATGTGAGACACGTCTTAAATTTCATTTAAGTTGCACATCCTTTATTTTGAGCATTCTGCGTTTCGGAGTCCATACAGAAATGCCAAAAATACAAAAATGTTCTTGAGGTAAAATACAGTGAAATATGTGAAGCTCAATCTAGTGTGGTGACGGCGGATAATGCGGCAAAACCCACACGCCAGAGGAATTACGTTGCATTCTTGAAATTCTGATGAGTTTTTGCTACTTTAAGGCTTTTATTCAAAAAGAAAGTTGTGAATAATTTTGGGGAATTTTTAAGAATTTTTCAATATGTGTCTGATTACGAGAACCCTAACCCACTAAACGGAGTTATATAACTTGAAACTTATGGTACATTTATAATATCAAGGATATTAATATAATTAATGCCCAAATAAGTAAATGATGAGAAAAATAAATCCGTCTTTATTTTTCTCGGTGAGGACATTTATGGGTTTTAAATAAACAGTCGATCAAAGCTTAAGTTTTTTTGTGAAGGAACGCGCACCCGTTGGGAGGGTCGGCGATAATGGCACGGGGGTTGACGAGATCGGTGTCTACAATGACGCGACGCCGGGACCCGTCCAGAGAGGCCACCTCGATGTGATCCTTCACAGAGTCCGTCCAGAACATCGTTCGTCCCAGGTGGTCGATGGCGATACCCTCTGGGCTGCCCAAATCTGTTGACAGAGAGTTCCAGCGTGTTTATCAACGGAAACAATCACAACTTTCTGAAAATGAAGTAGAACCCAGAGAGAGGGAGGGGGAGCATAAAAGTGGGCTGACCCGATGTGATGACAGCGGTGGGCTCGCCTCCCTGGATGCTGGCCTTTCCGATGGAAGGAGATGTGATGTCAGTCCAGTAGACCATTTTCTCCACGCAGTCATAGGCCACTCCGATGACCACCTTCTCCTGCAGCGGGGGTCAACAAGCAGCAATCTTTGAGGGACTCTTTGTTTAAACAAGCAGTCAGAGACAAAAACACGCAGCAGATGTTGGTTGGGTTTTTTTTTACATTAAAGTCTAGACATAGGTCCAAACAAACAGCCACACACACTGAGCGAGACTCAAACACACACTTCAGAGCAGCTGCTCTGGAAATCAGCGTCACTTAGAAAAACGCCGCTTATCGTAGCTGGAAAAGATGTCGGACTGATGTTAGCAATTAGTGCGAATGCCACCATGTGTCTTCAATAAAGCGCAGGCCTGGGGTGAACGGAGCAGATGCGGGGATTGTAGAGGTGGAAGTTTTATTTGACGGCTGAGGAGGAACTTGTGCAAGAGGGGATCTTTTTGCGCGATACGATTTTTGGTTTATCGGTATTATCACATTTTTAATTACATTTCTTCTTTGTGATTATCTGCTGTGTCCGGGTTCAATGATGTAAGCACTTGTTGTTGTTTTTTCTCCTTCGTCTCCCCGGTGATTTTGTGTTTTTATTAAGGTGGTTGGGTTTTCACTCCTGTGCATTTGTTTGTTTGTTTGTTTGTTTCTGAGCAAGATTACAGAAAAATGACCGATTCGCATGGAATTTTACCCAGATGTAGATTTTGTCAGGTCCTAGAGTTGATTCACTTTTTGTGCCGTCAAATGCGTCCCAGACCACCTCGGCGAGTGGTTTGAGGGATCGGATCACAATGTGACTTGGTGGTCGTTCACACTTGTATTTAGCGACGTGTCTCGCTGTCCACTCGTCATCCGATCATCCAGAAAGCTTTTTAAAACCAAGTCTAAAGAGGGTCTCTGATTCCATTTATGTTTCTTATGTTTCCTTGGGGTCGAAATTAAGGCTAAGTTTCAAGATTTCCTTTGATATTCCTTTAAAGGTGGAGCTAAGTGCTCATAGGGCTGAACAGAGACGCTGAAGTGGAAAGCTACAGATTATAAATTAAATGTATTATTATTATTATTATAAATATTTGAGAGATGCTCAGAGAGTTTGTTGGAGTTGTCGGTAGATTTAGAGGCTGGCAATAACCCTGACATTAACGGAGGAATCTACATGAATTTATCTCCGGAGTGACTTTTCTTGTTAATCATTTAAATTTCCTGGGCAGATTACATTGTGGAATAATTATTTCTTGCTTTAGATTGTTTGTTTGTAGTTGTCCGAGTATATGTGTTCTAAAAAAACTACAAAAACAAAGTTTCAACCAAGAAAGCCCAATTAAGATTGACAGAGATATTAATATAAATGTATTATTTCCTGGCAGGTTTTTCATACAAACCACACGAGAGGCTTACAGGAAGATGGAGGAGCGCCTTAGCGTCATCCTTTTTCATATCGTAACCTTCCAGCGGGACGTGGTCGATCCTGCCGCTCTGGGCAAACAGCAGGTGGGTTCCTGGAGGCAAGGGGTGGACATCGGGGCGAGGGGTGGGCCCGACAGGTGGGGTCACGCCACTGTGGTCGATACCTGCCAGGGGTGAACACTTAAAGTTAGGAGCGTTAGAGATCTAACGTAGTGTCGCTTTCTTAGAAATCTAAGAAAATGACACTACTTTTTTTTTTCCTTCAACAAATAAGAAAACAAATATGTTTAACCACACTTCCTCTATTTTGTTGTTTTACATCTTTCTTTTAAATCTGTGTTGTCGGTTTCATATTTAGATTCCCGAAAAGTCGAGGATATTATGGAATCATCATCGCCGCGTCCGCCGCAGATCCTTCGTGTTAGCGCGATAATTCAAAAACGATTTCTTTGATCATTTTCTAATTTACTAGCCACATAGACCTTAATGTGAGGAAGAACTGCATTGATTTTGGTAAAGGTTGGTCGTATATTTCTGACACTAGGGGGAGCTTTATCTTCACCGTTGGTACCATATAGTCAAAATTTGGTGCGTATGAATCGAGTATAAGATATCTATCTTTTATACATCCTGTTTTACTCTAGTAGTTCATATTTTACTCACTAGGGGGCACTTTTATACGAAAAACACAAATTTACGGACATATCTCACACACTATTTCATGGATCATTTTCAAACCTCATGCCCACATAGACTATAGTACGAGGTAGAATTGGATTGATTTTGGGAAAGTTTGGTTGTATATTTCTGACACTAGGGGGGATTTTTATATCTCCAAGAGTTTTTGGGCCCTAATGTCTTGATCATCTATCCGATGTAGTCCAAATTCGGTTCATATGAATGAACTCGAGGAGCTCTATCTCTGTTTATATTTAGTTTTAATCTAATAGTTCAAAGTCTACTACGTTTGGGGTTCAATCAGGGGGATTGTTTGTACAGCGAAGGGGACTTTTCGGGGACCAAACCATAAATCTAGTTTAAAACTTCTATTTGTTTTCACCCAAAAGTTTACAGTTCAAGACTATTAGACTTGAAATATATTTTTTTTAGTTTTACACCACAAAAATTGGAACTTCAAAATCATTTTTTCAATAAAAACTCAGCAGACGCGTCTTCAGACCTCCTATTGGCCGTGAATAATTGGTGGGTTAACACACACTGTGCTCTCTTGTTCTTCGCCGTCGAACATGTGAGTCACTCACACATTGGTCTGCTGCCAGGCCCGGAGCGAGTCCCGGGGATCTCCTGCCCATGCCTGTCCACACACCAGCAGTGTCCCGTGCTGCCGTGGCACTGCAAGGGCTCGTAGGCTCCGTTCTGGTCACATCTGGGGATGAACTGTCCGACGGGAGGTCGGGGGCCTCTGGGGCCAAACTCCGTGACTCCCAGCAGGCTGTCTCTGTGGGTCTCACACTGGGTTTTAGTCTTCTCTGGAGAGGAAGAACAAAGACAAGAACGTTGCAGAAATGGAATAAGGGATCGATCGATATGCTGGTAATCGACGTTTTACTGTTTTTCCAACGTTTCATTGTTTGTAGTTGTTTTATGAGCTTAGAATATCATTTATAACCAGAACATCATTTATGGCTAATATTTTGTGTTTTTTTTGTTGTTTATTTTTGCTTTTTTTCCCTTATTTTGTTGTTTTTTAATTGTCTCATGATTTTCCAGGTCACCCTTGAAACTGAGAGGGAAGTATGAAACTCAATGGATTCCCCTTTTCTCAATAAAGGTTAATAATAATAATAATAAAAAAAAAGTCACAATCGTATTCTTGTCTCCTTTTGTCTTTAACGCTAGAAAAAAAGAAAAAGAAGAAGCCTCCCCCTTCCCCTTGTAAGACATGACGAGTTCCTTTTGCTGTCCAGTCAGAAATGAAAAGCAGATTCCAGCTGACCCAAATAAACTCCAGATAGTTTTCCTGCTGCTGAGTCTGCGACTAAATCAAAGGAAAGTGATCAAAACCGTCTAAACTCCCAGAATCCCGTCCAAAAATAAAACTTGCGGACCAAATGTTGCTGGACTGGATATTGACTTAGTAAGATGTTGGATTTGTCTTTCCAGAACCATTACCTGGAGTGCAGTGGACGCCGTCGCCGTAGAAACCGGACCTGCACTGGCAGGTGAAGGATCCCTGGGCGTTGTAGCACACAGCGTCCTGGTGACACCTGCCTGGCTGGCACTCGTCTATGTCTGCAGGCAGAAAAGAGGAGTGGGAGTCAGGACGGAGAAGAACCCACCGAGTTCTGCAGCTGAAATCATTTCTGCACGTCCAATTTGTCCCGTCCTTATATGGTCAGAGATCTAAACTGTGATCTGGGTCAGCCTGTGCCCCAGAACTGTTCTCAGAGTGCAGAACCTAAAGCAAAAGCATGGAAAGAATGAGCATAACTGAATACCAGCCAAAACCAAAACACACACACATACAAACGCACATAAACACACATAGACACACATATGCATAAACACACACATGCACTAACACACATACACAAACACACACACACACACATACAAACGCACACACACACACACACATACACACACATACACAGACACACACACACACAAACACACACATGCAGTCACACACATACAAATGCACTCAAACACACATAGACACACATATACACAAACACACATACACAAACACACACGCACATACAAACGCACACAAACACACATAGACACACATATACACAAACACACATACACAAACACACACACACATACACATACAAACGCACACACACACACATACACATACACACACATACACAGACACACACACATACAAACGCACACACACACATAGAAACACATATACACAAACACATATACACACACACACACATGCACTCACACACATACAAACGCACTCAAACACAAAACTAAACTCATTCCCACACATTCACATACATACACACACCCATACACAAACACACACACAAACACACGCACGCACGCACTCACACACACACATACATAAATAGACACACACATACACAAACACACAAACAAACACACACACGCACTCACACATAAATACACTTAAATACGCACACATACACACACATATGCATTCCGACACACATACATACACACACACATACACACACATACATACACACACATACATACACACATACACACACACATACACACACATACATACACACACATACATACACACATACACACACACATACACAGACACACACAAACACACGCACACGAACACACACACAAACTCATTCCCACACACAAACAGACGCTCTCACACATTATACACACACACACTCACATACATACACACACAGAGACACACACATACATACACACATATACATACCCTTACATACACACACACAAATACACAAAAAAATAGATACACACACATACACACAAACACATTGACACACACACTCACTCTCATACATGTACACACACCCACACACGTACACACACACACACACACACACACATTTAATGCCCATCTGCTTTCCATGTTTCCCTGTTCATTATGTAAGGGCGCTCACCACCTCCAGTCCGGAGCAGATGGTTTAACGATCAGGGCCAGAAGGTCCTGTAATGGATCTGAAATCTGGACCGCTTGTGTTCAAGGACAATCCGGTCCATTGTTCACTTAGTGGCGACAAACTTTTCAACAACACACCGCGTTGCTTTGCACTGAACAGACATTATTCATTATTCTCTGTAAACATTTGTCCGACTTAAACATCATGTGACACAGATATTTCAAAAGGCCCAAAACTCTCACAGCGCCGACACTCGACACGTGAGTTAGTTTAGAACATTTGAACCCACATTAATTTCCCAAACTTTGTATAATAGACATAATGACATTCATAAATACGTTATCAATGATTGATATGATTAAGTGATGAAGTAGATTATCATCGTATAAGCTGATTATAACTATTATATTATATATTTTTTCCAGCCCTCGAAAAATGAATAGATCAGCCTTAACACTTAAATAAAGCCGTTCAAATGTCAGCAGTAGGAAGAATTAAGTATTCGAGGAAATATGGTCACATGACCTCATCAGTCTATTTTAATAACATGCAGTAAAGGCAGAGCAGTCTGGATATATCTCAGAGATATGTGGGTGTGGTCGGGGGAAATGTGGGTGTGGTCAGAGCTGTGTGGGTGTGGTCAGATATATGTGGGTGTGGTCAGAGCTGTGTGGGTGTGGTCAGAGGTATAGGTTGAGTCAGGAAGTGCGTCCGGCATAGATGGCATTATGCCAAATCAATATGCGGAACACGGATCTGATTCCAAAACCGGATCGGCTTCGGCTCAACTCAGCGAACGATGAAGAAGAAGAAGAAGAAGTTGAACCGCTGATATCTCAAATATTGGTGTAAAAACAAACCTATAATAAACACAACAAACAAATAAACCACATTTGAAAACATGAGTATGAGTAATAAGCTGTATAGAAACATAAAGAACTAATTATATCCTTATTATCATTTGTTGTCATATCTGACGAGGGCTGCGTTTTTAATCCCTTCCTTGCCACATTTTTCTGTCTCCACACACTGATTGAGAGTTTCTTCCTGAGTTCATACTTCATCTCAAGCAGATGGTCTGAGCCGCTACCGCGTACCTTGACAGACCCGGCCGTCTCCGATGAAGCCCGGCAGACAGGAGCAGATGAAGGAGGAGCCGCCGGTGTAGCTGCACTGAGCGCGCTCAGGAATGTCACAGGTGTGGGTTCCCTCCTCGCAGGCATCCACCGGACGACTCACCTCTGAGGACACAAGCAGTCCTCCGGTTACGATAAAAACACAACAACTGTTTTCAAGCCAAACCGTATTCGATTTTTATTGCATCTTTGAGAAATTGTTAAAAAAGAAAAAAGTTGGGGATTATGTTTATTCACTTTGTGCCAAATATTCTGTTTTCATTAGTTATTTTTCCTTGTTTTATTTTGCTTTCGTTTTCGTCGTGTCAGTTTGCGTTTCACTTAGACTTCTGGTGGTTGGGGGGCTTCATTCAAACGTCTGACTCCTGCTGTGTCTCCTCCTTGACACTTTAAAAGTTCTCACCTGCTCCTGGTCCTCACCTGTTCCCCGTTATCCTCATTATTATGTGTCCTTCTCTCCAGTTCATTGAAGACGTTTCCACGTCACACATTTTTTATCTTTGGGACATTTATTGATATAATATAGTAGACACCCGCTAAATTTACCGTACTATGCTAAACTAGTCTACTTTAGGAGCCCAACTTAAATCAAGAACAATTACCAATCCATCCCAGATTGAATAGAATGGTTCTGGTTGCATGTCTGTGACCCTTCCCCCTTTTTTTCACTCACTCTTTCCTGCCTCCTTTCTTACACTGCAACTTCCGTACCCTCTCTCGCCCATTTCTCCCTCCCTCTCTATTTCTCTTCCGACCTGATTCTTTGATCTGCTCGAGGTTTCTGCCTGTTAAAAGGCAGCTCTTTATCGGCATCTTCCCGCTAACGGAAGAGTTTCCTGCTGGTAGTAAGTCACATCAACCCTGCCTACACACACACTCACACACGCACACACTACATTTTAGCTCGTCTATGTTAGCTCGTCTATGTTAGCTCGTGCTTTGAAAGGGTTCTAGTCCTTCCAAACATCTTCTGTGTTTATCTTTGTTTCCCGCACTCGTCCACAAAAAGACAATCACACATCAATCAATCCCTGCCAGAAGCAGCAGAGTTCGTCTTGGAGGACTGCTACTTATGATTTACGGTCAAGTTGAGGTGATAACGGCAAAACTGCAAGGTCATGCAGAATGCACTCGGATCGGTTGAATTTAAATGAATTGTTTCGATCATGGAATGGCGACTTTCCGATACTAAACAACATTTAAATGCTTGTGTTGGAATATTTTCATCCCCATGGGCAGCCGAGGTTTTCTGAAACATGCCCAGTCAGCACTTACCAGTGCAGGTCTTCCCATCACTTCCAAACTGATATCCATCTTCGCATTCACAGCGGAAGGTCCCCGGCTGGTTGTTGCAGATAGCGTGAGAACCGCAGATCTGCCGGTTCTCCCTGCACTCGTCGGTGTCTGATAAAGAGAATTATTACATGCTAATAACTCATAGACTGACATCAAGTTGACCTCTGAAGTCCAAAAGGAGATCAGAGGAGAGGGCCTGATTAAATTTGCTAATTACAAATGCTTCAAGATAGCATCTGTCTGAAATACTTCCTTCCTGTCTCGAGTCTATGCGATCTTCCTGTCCAGAATGCGGGAGACTGTTAGATGTATAGAGATCGGACTGAGGACCTCGTTTGTCGGGCTGACGTGGTCTTACTAGGGGAAATCTGTGTACCATGTGAGACTCCCTCTTCTATGAGATTCTGTAAGATAGCCCAGTTCCGCAGGCAGGAAGAGACCGAGTCTAGCTTCATCAAATGACGTCTCCAAATAGAAAGATAGAAACTGTTTGGATAAGCGATAACAATCAAGACTCTCAAAACCCATATGACATCTAGGACAACAAGGGTATATCCACGAAAAGACCCCAATCCTCTGCTTTGAACAAGCAATTACCCTGATTGGAATAATTCAATTGAATGTGAAGTTTCGCCCATTTTTCTAATTTTCTTCCTTAACATCGGCGACTTTTCGTGGATATAAATATTCATATCTTACTCACCATAACATAAGCGACCATCGCCGCCGAAGCCGGAGGCGCACTGACAGGTGAACTGAGTTCCCTGATTGGGTCGGCACACGGCGTTGGTGTCACAACCGTGTCTCCCAGTGAAGCAGGGGTTCTCCTCCGGCTGCCCACCTGAGAATGAATAAATAAACTTTCAGTAAAACTGTGCACGGACAGGATGTTACACGCCGCACTACAGGAAGGAAGTGAGTCCAGACCAAAACAGGAAGACAAGAATAAATCTCCATGACCTCACCATTGACATCCCCAATCTTGTTGCTCATGGCGAACCGGATGAGCTCATTATTAGCATCATACATGACAAACACCTGGTCCACACTCAGCATCTGAGTAGGTTTCATCTCTCTCAGAGTCTCGCTATGCTGGCAGCTCTGGAAGGTGATGGTCTGACGCCACTGGTAGGTCCTGGTTTCGCTGGAGCCATCAGCCAAGTTTACGACATAGTCCCGAAGGGAGGATGAGGTGATTACTGCAAACAGTGACACGGCATTGAGTTATGAAACGCAAAGGCAAGACTTTTATGTCCAGCGCAATTTATAGATTGAGACAATTTTGAGTCACTAATTCTTATTGATAAATGTGACTGAACCCGTTTATAATCGGACCCAGTGGCAGCATATGTATGCTAAAGAGTAAGGGGCCGATGATGGAGCCCTGGGGGACACCACAGATCAAACGGGCCGCTGAGGAGGAGGCACTAAACATGGCTATTGAGAAAGTCCTATTTCGTAAGAAGAACTTGATTCAACCAAAAACCATCTAATGAGGGTCAAATCGTTTTCTAAAAAAAACATATTTTACCAAACGGTTGAGCTAATCTAACTGAAAATCACTTTTTTTCTCTCCGTGAAATGCAAAATTTCATTGTGAAATAAGTGTTTTAATCTGATTTATTCTTACTGTTTAAAAACAAGTTGAAAAAAACAATGTGTCAATTTAAGGTACATTTATAGTATCTAAGATATTCCTTTAATAAATACCCAAAATAAAGTAAAACATGTATTTCTTATTGAAAAATGCAACTTAATTTTCTTATAATACGACCTAGCGTCAGCATGCATATGCTAAAGAGTAAGGGGCCGAGGATAGAGCCCTGAGGGACATGACTAAACCCTGGACTTGACCAAATGATTTGCCATTTTATAGGAAATAAAGTAAAATATGCACAAAAATATTTGATCACTTTTGGTAAAGGCTAAGTCTAAGAAACAGGAGACACACGGCGGTGAGATTCTCTTACAGTTGTTGCTGTACTGATAGATCTCAGAGTAGGGCCCGATCTGCACAGTGGAACCGCGAGGCACCTCTGGGACCCGGCCTTCTAGGGTGGTGCTGACCACCAGGTGGTCGTGCTCATCTATGCCTTTGAACTCCTGCCTGATGGTCAGCTTCTCATTCCCCGGCAGGAAGGTCACCTCGGCCTGTCGTGTGAACTCCCCCCCTGCAGAGAGAAGACAGAGAAGACGGAGGTCCGCTTAAGACCCTGGCCCCGGATGAACTTTGGCTTTCTGCCTCCTGACTCACTTGAGTTAACGCGTGGGGAATTCAGCTGGACTGGAATGAGTAACAGCCCAGCTGTGAGGGAGTTGCTCTAACAGTAAACATTCCTCCGCACAGATGTACGGCGTTGTGAAAAAGTATTAGATGACTGATGGTTGCTTCTAATTTGTGTCGGATTATCGAGCAAAAATAAAACGTAAAACAAAAGACAACCTGATAAAAACATTGAACACACGTTTTGAATGATCATTTGGAATACGGCGAAGCCATCGCCCGCGGTGTCCGCCGCACATCCCCCGATGTTAACCCGATAACTCCCAAAAACTATTTCATCCATCATTTTCAAGTTTTATACCCATACAGACTTTTGTGCGAGGATGAACTGGAGTTATTTTGTCACTTTTGGCTTCATCTCCAAAAGTTTTCGTCCATAATTTCTCAACTTTCGGTGCAATTCTGTCCGAACCTTGTGCATGTGATTCGAATCGCGGAGATATATTTTACTCTAGTAGTTCATATTTTACCCACCAGTGAGAGCTTTTCATTAAGAACATTGTTTTTTGTCCATAACTCAAAAACTGTTTCATAAATCTTTTTCAAATTCTCTACCTACATAGGCTTTAGCTTGAGGAAGAACAGGATTGATTTTGGGTCATAATTTCTCAACTATTGACCTGATTTTGTCCAAATTTCATTATATATAACATATTATCTATATTTTCTTTCCATAAAATTACTGTGGACATGACCTCAAATTTCATTTGAGGAGTTCAATCAGGGGATTTGCTTGTAAAATGCAGGGGATTGGGGACTTTCTCGGGGATTTACCTTTGCTGTTGGGGACGACAGCTTAGTTCTAGACTTCCCAAAGACGCACTTCCCAAAGTAATGTTTATCGGTCACCTTCCTTATTATAGCCCTGAAAAGTCAGGGATATTATGGAATCGTCCGATGCAGATCCTTCGTGTTAACGCGATAACTCAAAAACTACTTCATGGATCATTTTAAAATTTTACACCCACGTAAACCTTAGTGCGAGGAAGAACTGGGTTGGTTTTGGGAAAGGCCGGTTGTATATTTCCAACAGTTCTCGGGCTGTAATTTCTCAACAGTTGGTCCAATTGAGTGTAAATCTGGTGCATTTTTTTATTAACCAAAAATACTGTGGAAATAATTTTACATTGAATTTAAGGGGTTCAATCGGGGGGATTGCTTGTACAACGCAGAGGATAGGGGACTTTTGGGGGACAACAGCGTAGGCCTACTTTTTCAAACAAATTTCTGGACTATTGGACTATTTAAGCGTTTTTCACAGCTTCCTGAAGATTCGCTTTTGTAACCCAGTTAAGGACGAAACAACCACACGAGAAGCCGCTGAGTCTTTTATGATCAGCTGATGTTCATGGAGTCAAGAAAGGTTTCTCTCACCGATGATACTGAAGCCATTATTGAAGCCGGGCTGCTCCAGAGCAAACGCCCACCCAATAACACCACCCAGGGCGGACAGCGGCTGCATCGAGGGCCCAAGGGTGTAAGGGATGTCGCTGATGGCCACGTAGGAACGGCCGTCGTTCACCACTACGTATGAGTGGAGGTCGTTGCTCGCGAACGCCAACGGGGTGGGAGAGTTTCCCACATACACCTTTCCGTGCATTTTACCGTTCATCCTCTGCGGCTTTCCTGCAAAACAAACCGCAAAATCAGAGTCGGTCAGTGACGAGAGGCAAAAAACAAACAAACAGGAGAAACACTTAGAGAATTTGGTAAAAACTGGACTTTTTCTAAGATCTGCAATTAACAGGGATAAATTAAATAGCTGTATTTCTTCATTGTTATGCACCTGTGATGCATCATCAATGTGGACGACCAGTATTTCATGCATATATATATATATATATATATTTTTTTTTTTAATCTGCTTTTACCTTTGTAAATTTGATCCAAATGTAAAGTGCATTGTAAATCAAATGTATTATTATTGTTATTATTATTGTATTTTGGCTCTAAATGGCTGCAGCCACCTTCATTAAAGCCTGCTCCATTTTTGAAAGGAAGGAAATGAGTTACTAATAAACCGGCAACGGCGCAGAGGGAGAACACTGACATTGCAGCCATTCTTGGCTCAGAGAGTAAAAGCAGAATGGATGGAATGGTATGAACGGTATGTCATGGTCTAGAAAAAAAAATAAAAAATTCATAATGTTAGTCCGGCTTTCACAGAACGGGACAGGAAACCGTCTGAGATTGATCTGTGGACATGTTTTTCATACATTCTAGCCCGACGCTTTTCTCTCTATTTCACGCAGGCAGTGAAAATAACAACAGGCTTTTCCCAAAATTAAAGGAGGTGACCACTTGAAGCAGATGTGTAACATTACCCTCCGCCACACACTGCACGCCGTTTCCATAGAAGCCGGGTCTGCAGTGGCAGCAGTATCCGTTGGAGTGATCCCTGCAGTCGGCGAACTGGGAGCATTTGTTTCTATTGGTTGCACATGTCCCGAGGTTGTATGAGAACACTGAAAACATGCAGAAGCACAATAATCATTTACTAAGAGTTAGCCAGTGTTTTTTGGTGTAATGTTAAAACTTTGATGTAAAACAATGGAGAAAAAAAAAAGATAATTGTATTCTTAAACCCTTTAATGTCCTCGTGCAGAAAAAATGATTTGTTTGCATATCTTCTGTTTTTCCTGTGGTGTCCCCCAGGACTCCGCCCCTGCCCCCTTACTTTTTTAAGCATATAAATGCTGCCACTGGGTCATACCATAAACAGTTGCAGTCGCATTCTCTAATAAGAAATAGAAAGTCAACCAAACAGCTGAGCAGGACATTAAAGGGTTTCAACTACTAGCGAAAGAATTGGGTCTTAATCTGGTTCTTCTTCTCTCTGCTCTGTACTCACAGTCTACATTTATATCGGTAGCGTCCACGTCGAACACTTTTGAGTTCTGAGGCTGATTTGACTGGTACTGAACCGGAAGGACCTGGATCTGCTTGCCGTCTGGCTCATAGGGAGGGTACTCCACTTGCTGTCCGTCAGTATAGACAGGTGGTCCCCCATCAGGAACATTCTCACCGCCATCGTGGGTCTCCAATGGTGTGGCCTCAGCCTCAGCCTTGGCGGGCAGATCAGTGACCTCACCTGGAGCCACGTTGGAAAAAAAGGGAGAAGTTCCGATCTCGTACACCCAAACCCCCCGCTGGCCCGAGTTGGTCTCCCTAGAGTGAGAAAAAGAGACGTTTGCAGTCACCAGTCATGAGGCGTAATCCAAACAGCTGGTCAGGCTGGAAAAGTAAGATTGACTTACTCTGCTAGAGCGCTGATGGACACCTCGTCATCAGTGGTGGTGCGGTAGTATGGTCCCTGACTGGAAAGCAGGAAACCGCGGACCATACCCTTACTAAAGCCTGCATGCATGATCATATCTCTGCCATCTATCGGGGTGGAGGTAAACTGGACGCCGTCCCTCGCATACAGTGCGATGGCATAGGAGGCGGTCTCCAGCGTTGCAATAACCAGCTGGAAGGTGTTCCTCTGCGTGACGACACGTTGCATTGACAGTCAACGACCATTTCAACATGCGCCATTCATCGCTTGATAATCACGGGATCCTCACCTTCTTGCTGGCGCCATCTCCTCTGCTTTGAGGCTCGTGGGTGGAGACATCCACCCAGGTGATCACCACGGCGTGGGTATTGGCGACTTCGTCATCCTCGGGGAAAGCCCTGTTGATGTGCTCGTCTGCTCGGCGAAGAACGTCAGGACTGGTGTCTTCGCGGAAATAAATTCTACCCACGCCGTCGCCTGTGTCCAGGTCTCCATGCAGAGCTGCGATCATGCCAAATTTCGGGGGCATCTTGCCAAGATACGTGGACTCACTCGTCGGCTCTGCTGTGGCAACAAAGCCATTGCTGTTGATCTGAAATGAGAAGCTCCAGTTGAGGTTACGGGGTCCGAAGCGCTGCGTTTCTCTCTGTGTCATAACAACAAATAAGGAACTGTTTGACAGCGGCACACCCAGCCAGACCCGCTTTGATCTTTACTCCAAACTCATTAGACTAATGACCCAAGTCAGCCATCGAATGCTAACAAACATAGAACTGAACTAGAAAAAGCTCTCAGAGAATGCCGATCACCACAAAGGCCCAACAGAACCCTAGGTTTAGGAACGACTCACGCAGGTTTCTCCATGAATCTTATTGCCCGCCTCTAAATCTACCGACAACTCCAACAAACTCTCTGAGCATCTCTCAGATTCTCTTTAGTCAGTTGACTCCGGCTCCTTCCACTTCAGCATCTCTGCTCAGCCCACTGAACCCCCAGCTCCACACCCAAGTGAAAAAGGTATAAAAGGAACTGTTGAAATTGAGCCACCAGTTCCGCCCCAAAGAAAGATCAAAGGAATCTAAGGATCAAAGGCAGCAATCGCCACATTGTGAGGTCACTACTCCAAACTTCTTCTTATTTTATCTAATTTTAAATGCCGCAAAACATGTGACATCACCATAATTCTGTCACCTCTAGGATAAGCTAAAATCTACATCTGGGTAACATTTCATGCAAATCCGTCCAGTAGTTTTTACGTCATCTTGCTCACAAACAAACAAACATACAAACAAACTCAGCAAAAGAACATTTGACCTCATTGGTTGAGGCCATGAAAAAATTCCATCTATTGTCGATTCTTCACACAAATACGCCTTAAGTTCAACACATGGAGGGCTTGTTAAAAAGAAGGAGAAAAAAAAAGGAAGCTGGGCCCAGGTCAAAAACACACACAAACATTCTGCTCCACTTCCTGACCAGGGGAAAACAAGAGCATGATTCCTGGCTCACGGCACGCGGCTTCCTGTCCTAGCCCCTGACCATCAGCCCGAGGGGGCCTGAAGATTTTGCACTAATCTTCTTTACAGCGACTTCCTGCCAAAAAAGGAAGATAGCGCTGGGAAAATGATCCGAGATTCTGATCTGCGGCGCAGAGTGGGCTCGCGAAGGTTTAGGGGGGGGGGGGGGACCCCCAACATACCCGAGATTTGTGGATCATGATGATTAAAAACCTGAAAGTTAGAGAAACTGTTTTTTTTTAAACCACCTCTGGAATGAAAAGTGTGAATTCTCCAACGGGGGCAGAGACAGTTCAGAGAACAACAGCTGCAGGAGAGAAACACGTTAGCGCTGAGCGACGGCTCATTATTATAACAAGGATTTAAATAATTACTCCCGCCCTCAGGCTCGTGTGTTTAACCACGACGTTTTCTCCAATAATACATATTCTCCTTGGTGCAGTTTGGACATCTAGCCGTAAAATAAAGCAACTTCATTTAGTTAAAGTTGTTCTATATATAAATACGGCAAAGAACTGTAAACTTATAAATGAAACCACGCCTCCACATTGGATAGGATTGGATGAGACGGCTCCTCTGTTGAGAACATTACTTTTAGATTTTTATTGTTTCATTACAAGAAGTGAATTAAATGCATAAACAAATGCAAAACGTTCCACCTGATTAATAACTGGGGGAAAGTTTCCATTTTCAAATCTACCTACCACACCATTTCATTACGAACTCTAGAATACTGGGTCAGAATGTCTCAGGATTAAAAGTTCTGAATTGTGGAACAATACAAGTCGGTGATATGTCCATATTTGTGTAAGATACAGACGTTTCCACGCTGGAGCTTAAATGGATTCGGTTTTGAAATATCTCTGGAGGAGTTACAAATCCGGATACTTATCCCTGATATATAGCCGACAATATCCTGAAAATTAAATCCATTCAGGATGTTTTCTGGACCTTGAAACATATAAGTTGCGTCTTTGAAGTATCCTATTTTAGCATGTGGCAAAATAACCTGCCATATATATCAGTTCATGAAATATTAACTGCTATCTTTGATAGCTTATTTTATTAGGGCTCAGTTTCAAGAGTTTGTTTGATGACTTTGATGTTGCTTTAGGGGCTAAGCTTCAAGAGTTCCTTTGATTCCTTTGATGTTCCTTTGCGGGGTTGAGCTGAGGGCTCTGCTACGAGAGTTCCTTTGATGTTCCTTTGGGGACTCAGCTTCAAGAGTTCCTTTGATTCCTTTGATGTTCCTTTGGGGATGGAGCTGGGGGCTCAGTTTCAAGGGCTCCACTAATAGTGGCGCTTTGGAAACATTTCAGGAGTTCACTTGGTTCCTTTAATGTTCACTTGGGGATGGGGCTCGGGGCTCAATGAGCTGAACAGAGACCCTGAAGTGGAAGGCACAGGAGGAAGTTAACTGCGAAATCCGCATGAAATTTCCGGGACTTATGGTACCGTTGTGCCTTGGCGGTGGTTTGCGCTTTCTGATTGCTTCTTGGAGTTGCTATCTTTGATAGCTTATTGCATTAGTCACTTCTGAAATCACTGATGTCATGGGCGAAGGGGATATTTTCTTTTTTCTTTGCAAACTTTTTGGCCCTTTAGTACAAACAGACCAGATCCCTTATACGCCCCAAAAGATATGCCACGATCAATTAAGGCAGTTCTGAATACAAAAGGGGGTCCAACTCACTACTGGCAAGATGTAGCTAATAAAGTGGGCGGTGCCCGTCCGACACAATCCTTTTTTGGATCTGAAGTACTTTTTTTTTATACCTCTAAACAAATCCGTGCTTCACAATCTTCAACATTAGCTTTTTATATTCTTTACATTTCTACTATTTGGAACTGTTCCTAAGTGGTTCAAGTCCTTTATTGTGGACAGGACGTACTTTGTGTCAACTTGTAACAGTCTGAGCAGGTGAGGGTGTCCCACAGGGCTCCATGCAAGGACCTCTCTTGTTTAATATCAATAGGCTTCCCCTTCTCAAGTACTTGAATGATCTCTTCACAGGACCCTCAAAGGGAAGTCTCAGGTCTCTCAACTTTTATCTTCCTGTCACAGAATCACTTTTAAAGTCACTACTATTACTTGTTTACAAATCCAGCCATGGCCTCTGGGCTGAACTATGTATCTGAAATCTTTGTGCTATGCTAATCTCCCGGACCCCTCAAGACATCTGTGTCCGTCCTTCTGGCTGTCCCTCAAGTCATAACAAAAACACAGCGAAGCAGCAATTGTTACCGAGCAACGCAGACCTGAAACAACCTCGCAGCTGGAGGGAGATCTCCTCTAAACTACAATAAGAAAGAAAATAGAAAAGAAAAATCATAGAAAAGCTGCATAAATCCTGGGAGTCGCTAACGTTGTAATAGTTTTTAAATCGGAATGAAAAGACCTCTTAATTTACTTACTAACTGTCAATAGAATACTCGTTTTTACCTTCGCTTCACACAACTATTTAAAATCATACACTTTTAAATGAATAATCCAAACTGCCGATTAGATTTTTTCAATTGTTCCGATTCAGCAGCATTAAAAACATTGCGGTTCCTTTAGCGACATTATCACGTTTCAAACCGCACTAGCACATTTCAATTGAAAAACTCTTAAAATTTGTTTTAGTTTGTTAGACTGCAATTTAATTACCTTCTTATGTCGCCGAAAAAGTCAGGGATCTTATGGAATCGTCATCGCCGGTTCCTCCACAGATCCCTCGTGTTAGCGCGATAACTCAAAAACTTTTTCATGGATCCTTTTAGAATTTTATAGCCACATAGAACTCAGCACGAGGAAGAACTGGAGGGATTTGGGGAAAAGTCGGTTGTATATTACCAACACTAGTGGGAGCTTTACCTCCAAATGTATTCAGGGCATAAATTCTCAACCTTTGGTCTAATTTAGTCCAAATTTGATGCGTATGAGTCTTTTATTCTTATATTGTACTCTAATACGTCATATAAAACTCTCTTCTGGGAGCTTTTTTACTAAAAAAAAAAGTGGATGCAACTATTACAAATTTAATTTGAGGAATTCAATCAGGGAGATTCCCTGTACAACGCAGGGGGTTGGGGACGTTACCCCTGCTGTTGGGGACGGCAGCATCGGCCTAGTTGTAAATAAAGTTCCCTCGCCTTCTGCTGGGGTGGATCCTGTAGCTCCCCAGGACCTTCAGTGGCCTTTTAAGACAACTTCACCCTGTAATCTTTATGTGTATGGATTTGTAGGTCTGGATAAAACTCAAGTCAGACTTTAAATTATGTTTTCTCTGATAATTTTATATCTTAAACGCTCTAAATGTTACCACAAAATGAAATATTATTTACTCAAGCATGGATTCAAATAATTAAAAAAAATCTGGCTGATGAAATTTTGTATTTCATGGAAAATAGTGCATTTTTACGAGACTAGCTCGACCTTTTCGTAAAGTATTTCTACTTAGAAAAACTGCTTTACCCTGATTCCTGTTTTTTGGTTTTATCAAGTTAGATTATTCCGTTTAGTAAGTCCTAACATGCATTAATATGCCAAAGAAAAAAAAAACGCCATGGTTAATGCCTCCTCCTCCGTGGCCCCTTTGAACTGCGGTGTGCCCCAGGGCTCCCCCCTCGGCCCCTTAACTCTTTAACTTATACATGCTTCCACTTGTAAACGGGTTCAGTCACATCATTCAAAACGAAACAGAGACTCATAACGGGCCCAACCGAACCGTTGAGCCGAACAGTAATAGGTTAAACGTTTCAAGGAAAATATCTTTTGTGTATAATCACTCTATGATCGCATATTTTCCACACAATTAAAACAGAGATGCAGCAATTTGCTTTGAAAGGGAGAATCCTCGGGGAATAAAGGGCTGTTTGTCTTGTCCAACACAAAGGTGCAGCCTCCAGATAAAAGTTTTTTGTTCCTGTTTATTTCAACAAGACTAAAATCTCGTGTTGACTGCAAAAGAAAGGATGAATGCATTTGGCATTGCATGGTTTACACACTGTATATTACTGAGTTATGGCAGATTATGTTAAAGCCCATATCATTGGTTTGGACTCGGAAGTTCTGGGGATGGGTTGCAAAATTCGGCTGCCCCGGTCTTTGTGTCAACAGTAAAATGAAAATCCTCCGGGGAAGCATTCCTTCCACAGTCCGTGTGATAGTTAAATCAATATCTACGAACCTGCTGCTGGTATATTTTGCAACTCCAAGGAATCGTTTAACGTTTGACTCCCCTTTCACACAGAACCATCAAGGGGTTCGAGGGAATGCGCAATTGCGCAAGACGGATGGACCGTCTACCCTGATGGATCAAACCCACGGGTCTCTAACGTCTATCGGATCGTAAGAAGTAATGAATAACTTACAAAGATGCTGTCGAAAATGCCATCATAGAAATACACGGGCTTTTTCAGATCGAGTCGGTGCGTCCGGTCATTCCCCGCTTCCAGGATCTGGTCCCCCGCACTTGGACCGAAAGCAAAAAGTTCCTCCCGCGTTATGCCCTGCACCGACACCACTAATCCGAGAAATGTCACCCAGACGAGCCATACTCGGCCCTGCCAAACCATAGTCGGTGCTTGAGGAGCAGCAGATCGGTCCTGCGGTTCGTCCGGATCACGTCGGTAGAGTGACGCACGCGCTCCGGCGAGGAAAGTTCAGTCAGAGTTTGGGAGACGTGGGGCGGAGTTGAGAGGAAACGGCTGCGAGAGAAACCCAGCAACACTGGAAAGAAAGATGAGAGGTTGTCTGTGCATTTTTTCTTCTTTCTTCTTCTCCATGCTGCTCCTGAAACAAAACTTGGTCCTGGACGTCTGCTGTCATGACCCACTTTGTGAAAACAGGGGTCACAAGGGTTGGTTGAGGACATTCCCTGAAGGTCGTTTTGGTTTTGAAACTCCCGACTCGCTTGTCATTGTTTCAATATTGTCAAGACAGTAGAGGGCAGAGACCTCGGTTAGATTTGATAGTGCGTCTGTGAGGCCGGGGCCACCATGTAGGGGTGTCTCTGCAGAGGGACTCTGGGAGAGTTGGACAAGGGCCAAGGGGCCACCAGAGCAAAGACATCAGAGCATGGACCAGTTCTCAGCAACAGAGCCCCATGGCCAGTTTCACTGAAACACTATGTGGAGGACAATATGACAGGGCACTGTGGCATGCTGTAATCATTTGAGGCCGCCCGCTGTGGCTATCAGAATCAGCTCCATCTGGGATACCGAGGGGCACGCTGGGATTCAACTGGGGGCCGCACTCATGACGGAGGGTCAGTCATCCATCCGGGTCTGTGGTGCATATGATTCCTAAAAAATACTGTTTATGGTGACTCCTGACCTCTGCTGAGTGCCAAGAAAAGCCCACCTCAATGACAAAATATCATGAAAATAATGACAACTTACCTCCAAATTAACCTTTAATGGTCGGTTCAACTGTTTGGTTGGGTTCATTTTGAGTTTCTATTTCTTATTGAATAAAGGCGACTGAACCTTTTTCGTAATATGACCGGCAGCATGTATGGGCTAAAGAGTAAGGGGCCGAGGACGGAGCCCTGGGGGACACCACATGTCAAAGGGGTCACTGTGTGGGAGGTTTTAAATTCGGTCATTGAGGACGTCCTCTTTGAAAAGTAGGATGTTTTTTTTGGCACATCAAAGCAATCGACTTACTAAACAGAATTGTGCAACTTGATAAAAGCTAAAAAAAAACCAACAACAACTAATGAAATGTAATTGATTTAACTATTTTCCAGGAAATACAAAAAGTTTCATCATGAAATTAATTTATTGTTACAGTTCAAAAACATGTTTCAATAAATTATTTTGTCAGTTATGGTCAATTTAAAATGTTTTATATATTCAATTGATTCAGGGCCCAAAGTAATAAAATATACAACCAAAAAAATGTTTTTCTTGGTGAGGACATTAGTCCTCACCAAGAAAAAGAAAAAGAAGAAAAACTCTGGACAATTTGTCATTCCCCCACAGGGCCGACACATAGAGACAACCAGCCACCAGTTCACATATACTCGGATGTTTTTGGACTTTGGGATGAAGCCGGAGTATCCAGGGAGAACCCACACTGTCACCAGGAGAACACACAACCTCCACACAGAACAGCCCCAAGTCCTCAGATGGACTTGGACCCGGACCATGTCTATGATGCAACAGCGCAAACCAATGCACCACCATGTTGCCACATTGCCATGCTCTACAAAGTATTTAGAAAATAGTGTGTAATTTCATCATAGACTTTGCTGGATCTGTTGTTTTAGGGGATTGTTGTTAAATGTTAAACATTTATGTAAAACACAAGTGAAAATATGTGACAATAGCAGATAAGAAAAGCTTTCATTGCATATCTGGAACAATACTTTCAGTATGTGATATATAGAATTAAGCATATATATACATATATATATATATATATATATATATATATATATATATATAATTTTTCTTTTTATTATTCTATTATTCAACATTCGTTGTGTACACCATGAATGTATTTTAAACCCTTGCGTACAGACCATAGTATTTGAAGACAAAAAAAAACTAACTCTCAAAGTTCTTATAATTAACCTATAGAATCATGAGATAGTAAATCAATATTTTGAAACACATGATCGTTTATTTCACCCATTGGTGGAAATCGGCTTCCCTCATAACCACTGTACTTTACCATCTTTGTACACTTCATTCTCTAAATGTCTTTTGATTTTATACCTTGTTTATTGCGATATTTCCCTCCCCTTAGAGCCCTCCCAGCCTCTGTGCAGCTCAATGCTGCCACCTTGTGGTCATTTCTATGAAGTTCGTATTTTCTCTCCACGTTTTTCCCACAGGATTGAATTGGGATTCAGGGAATGTCTTAAATTGACAAACTAACTTACATGCATACTGTAAGAACAGTTAAACAGAAGATTTATGTGGCTTTTGTTTCGAATTTCAAATGAATATATACCTTAAAATATTAATCCAAGGATGGTAAAAACGAGAGAATAATCAGAGTGAGATTTAAACAGAAAATCATGGCTAAAAATGCTTTTCTGTATGTAACTGTTGTCTTCACAAACGTATAGTTATCCTAAAACGTATTTATCTTCCTCCTGATTGTTTCTGTTTTTGAGTGTATTTAGTACTGATCTGATTTATGGGTCACTTCTTCTCACAAACCCTTAAATGCTTTTTCCCCCACTCTGTTTCATGATGGTTGTTCTTTTTATTGTCTGACCCGTCAGTGAGCAAAACCCAGTACTATGTTTTTTTTATTGTTTTAAAGCTTTTTTATAAAAACCTGACTGTATCTAAGCCCTCCTTTCCTGGAATGTTGGTAGGGATTGGACTCAGTCTCAGACGGGGCTCACCCTGCAGGTGCCAACAGTTCTTCTCCCAGATCCATTTATATAAACTGATAAAATGGACTACGTGGCCTTATAGGACGTATTTCTGAAATTATCATTGACCCCCACTGTAAAAAATCTGTGTAGTTTCATCGGGCTTTCATGATACATTTTTTCCACATGTGGAAAAAAAAAGAGTTTCAGAGATCCTGCTTTCTTATGTGCAATCCCACCACATTTATGTATATACCTGTACATGTATTTAAGTCTCTATTGTTCCAATGTGCTTTTAATGTGTTGTATAATTTACTATTTATCGCTGTCATTTTGAGCCGTTTGTATTTGTAATATTTTTAATACATTATATTGAGCCCTTTTTTCCCCTAATATCTTCCTTTTCTTTTCTTCATCTGTTCATTTCTTGCTCTATAAATAATATTATATTTTCATTATTATCACCAATCTGCTGGCTATGTTTCCCTACAGTTTTTTTTAACGGTGATGTTGACCTTGCTGTTGCTTGACTGTACCATGAGGTTAAGGAATTAATAATTGCCTTGCACATCAAAACACTCAATAAAATATAAGATAAACTTGTGCTTTTTCATGAAATGGCTTTAGTTAACTTGTCAGAAACGTTCGTCTTTCTATAAAACCTTACATTAAGACGGCACCATCAAAATATAAACGAGAGAAAAATCTGAGCCCCTCCCCAAAATCTAGTCACTACATAAGACATCCCGGAAGTTACTAAACATATCCGGAAGTGAAGTTTTGTAAATAAACTAATCGGGGCTTTATCCAGCAGTTAAAATGACAAATTTATCCAAGAGATGCGGAAAGAAATAAAGAAGACGAAGAATAGAGTAGAAAGTTCCATCTAAATTGTTCTAGGCACCATTTTCACAGCGTCCATTGGCGATAACAACTCTGAGATTACTGAAGAGCGGCATTAAACCACGGAAGTTGTTAGCATTGCTAATAGTATTGCGGAGCTACTATAATACATTTTTAATAATAATACATTTTATATATAAGGCATATTTTATATTTGGTCAATTCCCGAGGTGCTACAAGGTAAAAGCATCAATAAAAAATATATAATAATAATTAAAAAAACTTTGGCTGTAAATTTTCCTTTTCAACCAATACTCATTACTTTAACGTCATGTGACAACAATGCTTCCAAAGCATGATACAATCAACGTATTAAGGACACAGAAGGCTGACATAATGTAAAATGTTTTTATTGATATGATGGGTCAAATGAAGAGCCACAACTACAATCAATCATAAAGAAACTAAAAAGTCACAATAAAAAAAGATATAGTTGCCAAGCGTATTTTCTCTGAACAATATTGGACCATTTCACTGCATTTCTCGTTCATAATTTGAATATGTCTCATATTCAGTCTATATTCAATTCTGAATTATTAGGCAACACTTTGAGAATCTGGCATTATTTGTTTGCTTCCAACTTAGATTAGTCTGTGTTAGAAATCAATCCTCAAGTTTTCTTTTACATGATCCTGAGTAGATTCTATTATAATATGATTTTATTCTCATTTGTTATCAACACCCAAAAATCTTACTTTGGTTTTCATTTTGGGATGGATACTATCTCTAGGACATGCCAAAACCTACATATAGGTAAAAATCAATGCATTTAGGGTTTATATTGTTTTACTTAATTTCAACTTTAATGCTGCGGCACACTTAACATCAACAAAATCAAATCATATCTAGGACATACCAACACTTACCTCTGAGTATATTTTGATATTTCATCATGTACTTCTTCACAAATCTTGTTCACCAACAAACAAACACAGAGGTGAAAACATAACCTCCTTGATGGTATAAATAGTCAAAAGTGATTCTAAACACTGCAGTATGCATGCCAGGCCAGTAGATGGCGGTAAAACTTCTTCACATCACAGTTTGCGGAAGAATTACATTTTGCCAGTTTAGAAAGTTATGATGACAGTAACAATTTTAAATTATTGAACATTGTTGTCGAGTAAACAAACAACGTTTGCTGGAGATACAGATAGAATGTTGCACTCCTACATGTCACCAGTCATATTTAGCGGTAGTCTGTCCATTGCATCATTTTTAAACTTAGTTTATTGATCCCAGAATGGAAAATCCGCTTGTAGCAGCAACAGATTGGAACACACACACACGCATACACAAAAGCAAGATAAAAATATAAAAAACTACCATATAAATATGACTGTAGAGTAAAAGTGGGCTCAAAGTAGAGTCCGCGTGGATGTTGCATGCTCTTAATAAGAAGAAATTAGGTAGATTAGTGCAATGACATGCAAAAAAATGATTGTGTTGGGTTGAAGGTGATAGTAGGCGGGTCATCTGTTGGAGCGGAGTGAGTTCTTGTAGAGCGTTATAGCTCTGGGCAGGAAAGATTTCCTGAACCGGTCCTTATGACAGTGGAGCTGGATGATTCTGTTGGAGAAGGAGCTCCAGAAGACCATGGAGAGGATGCTCAGGATTATCTATGACGGATAACAGGTTGTCCAGTGTCCTCCTCAAATGTGTTTGGTTTGCAGCCAATGACGGATGCCGGCCTTCCTTTCACACTGAGAAAAAAAAAAACTACAGCAGGAATTTTCCACTTCATTAATACAAAAGAAACTTACACAACCGGGAAAAATTGAAAGATAGTAAAAGTATCATAAAGTGGCAAAAACAAGAACAGCGGCTGGGAGCTGCTGTGATGCTGCCACCTAGCACGGCGCCGCGTTTATAGTCGCGGAGTAGCCAAAGCTACCTCGCAAACACGGCTACTGAAGACAGCCTAGTTGGAGCTACCGATGTTTGACGCGTGTCAACAAAAGTGTTCGTAACTATCTATTAAAAAAGATGGAAAAATAGTTAGAATAACTTCAATTTGAATCAGTAAACCACTTAAAGAATTGGGTTCACGTTACCAGTTATTAGGTAGTAATCAACCCTTGCTGTGATCGCGGAGTAACGGTTTAAATTCTCAGAACTCCGTAGTAAATGATTGATACATCCTGTCCGTTGGGGAGTTTTGGCTTTTGCTCCCTTAGATTTGCTAAAAGATTAATGTGTCAGGGGTCAGAGGTTACCTTTAGTGACCTCCAGCCATGGCCTTCCCTACTATTTCACACGGCCGGTCCTGTGACACAGAAAAACTGTACCTTCTGCTAAACATAACAAACTCTCTCTGAGCAGATTAGACGCATTTTTTCTCGGATCATTTGTATATAGGCATTAATCAGTTTTTCCAAGCGGTTTTTAATCGACCGGCGGTAGTACATGCTTTCTGTTGCAAAGTAGCTGTTCAGATCTGAATATGACACAGAATCTAAGATTTCTAGGTGAAACGTACTGTAGTGGCTGCTTTTTAGAAATACTATAGGGTTTGCCGGAGTATTTTTTAAACCACTCAAAAACAACTTCCTGTTTGATTAACTTTACTGTGTTGCCATGGCAACGAGATGAATAATAAACTCCCAGTCTGCACAACAGTGCATGAACAACCTGTCACGGCTCATCTGACCAGCTTTAAAGTCTGTTGCATCAAAGGGGAAGTCATAGTTCATCAAAGCAGAAAAGAAACCATTTCCTGTTGCCACTATTGGGGGAACGATGGAAAACACTTTTTTTTTCAAATTTCTGTTTTCTCATTTACATATGATTTGTGCCATAGGTCACCATTTCTTAGAATACATGCAGATTTTATCTTGAAGCCGGTAAATAAAATTTCAGCTCTCTTTCAAACCCTAGCCTATTACATAATATTTGGAGCTAACACCCATTTCTCATCAAAGAGGGCAAGATTCCACTCGTGTGAAAGACAAACACGAGAGAAGACAAACAAAGACGAAAAGACGGGCAGTGACATAGAAGGGCAGCGTTGTGGTTTATGTTCTGGGCCCTCCCTGCCAACGCTGAGCCTTAAAAAGTCCTGAGAACCTCAAACACCAGCTCGGCATCCTCTGGTGGTCACAATCAATACTGAAGATCGGGTCGCAGTAGATGCTGGTGTGTTGGGCCAAGATTGTGCATCGAACACCCCCCCATCATCAAATCTTTGATATTTTTTTAAATTTAATTTAGACCTACAACGCTTTAGAACAGGAATTTCATCAATCATGGGAGGTTCGGTGCAGATCGGACCATATACAACTGAGTTATGATGACCTTGTGTTCTGTAGCGAGACATGAAGATGTTAGCGTTGGCGTTAGCAGGCTAGTGTATTAAAATATCAGTTTTACGTGAAAGTGTTCACTTTCAAACAATTTTCACATTATAACACGAAATGACCGTATAAAAACGTGAAAATTCATCACTTAAAAACGTGGAATGGATCACGTTATAACGTGAAATTCATCATGAACAAATGTGAAACTTTCACGTTATAACTTGAAAATAATGTAAAAATGTGAAACTTATCACGATATGATGTGAAAATTATTATGTGAGAACGTGAAACTTAAATCGATACAATGGGAAAATTATTTATCACTTTATAACGTAAAAATCATATTGTAAAATCGTGAAACTTTCACGTTATAACGTGAAAATTATCATGTAAAAACGTGAAACTTATCACAGTAGCATGTGAACATTTTCATGTAAAAATGTGAAACATATCACTTTATACTGTGAATATTCATGTAAAAACCTGAAATTTATAAGATAATAAATTGAAAATCATCACGTAAAAATGATCACATTATAACGTGATACTGATATATTTTTTTATTTTCTGGCATGACAGCAAAGCGTTTCCGTAGAGATGCATCTAAAGAGTAAAACATATCTTTACTTGTTGGCACTAGGTGGTGCTAGCACTAATGCTAGTATATTTTTATATCCAGGCGTTTTCAGCGTGGGACATTTATTCAACATGTGAAGATTGGGTCAGATCGGAACGTAAACCGTCGATTTATGAAAACTTGTGTTCTATAGCAAAAAATCAATATTCACCTCCAGATACGGTTCACAACATCTATCAAAAAACCAGCCTTTTATAACTTTGAATCCCTTCGGTGTTAACATGTTAGACACCAAATCTGAAGTAATTTGGATTCAATTCTAAGAGGAGATAACTAAAATACATGTATTGAAAGTAGCGAAAAACGACTTAAAATCGCATATGCAATTAAAAATGGCTGACTTCCGGTTTGGTTTACTTCCTAGATCCAAGAAACTTTTTGGACGACAAATTTAATATTTCTTGTTGAAATATTAAATATTAATATTATTAATAATTAATATGAATATTTCTTGTTTTCCCACACCCTGTGCCAAAAATATTTAAACATTTTAATCGGGCAGAACTGATGAAAGTTTGAGTCCCCCCGCCCCCAAAAAAAGAACAACAACAAATGCACCAATTTTTATAGGGTCATCTCACTTTTAGTGCTGGGGTCCTCACTGGTGATGCGTTTGGAACAAACGTGTGGAAATATCTGTTTTACAGTTTTGTGTCACTTGTTCAACGTAAACATGTGATAAATAATAAACATATTAGTGATAAACCTCATATAAAGTGAGTGTTGAATCATTCCACCTATAGAAGATGTGAGCTGCTCCCCGAGGACCGCTGCTGTGGTGGGAAGCCCCGCCGAGAGGTTAAAGGTACAGGCGCGTGCGTCAGCTGATTTAAGAGGAGGAGGAGGAGGAGGAGGAGGAGGAAGAGGAAGAGGAGAGTTGAGGTTGGGTCGGGTACTTCCAGCTGACCGCGGCACTTTGCCGCTTCCTGCCGGCCGCTGCTCCTGACAAACAGCCTCGCATCACCGGTCATGTGCCTCCGGCGGTGTCTCGCTCCGCAGCAGGAAGTAAACCTCCTCTTCTCCTCCTCCTCTCTCACTTCGTGACAGCCGGAGATTCTTCCTCTTTCTGCCGCCTCCCCTTCCCTCCCCCGCCGCCGCAGCGAACACCGCGGCTCCTCGCACCGACACAGCCGCTCATGGAGGCCGCCGTGAAGGAGCCGCTGCCCCTGCCTACCCTCAGCCCCGCCGTGCCCCCCTACGTCACTCAGGGCCTGACGGTGGTCTACACCATCTTCTACTCCCTCCTCTTCCTCTTCATCTACGCCCAGCTGTGGCTGGTCCTCCGGTACCGACACAAGCGCCTGAGCTACCAGACCGTCTTCCTGTCGCTGTGTCTGCTGTGGTCGGCGCTCCGGACCGTCCTCTTCTCCTTCTACTTCCACAACTTCATCAAGGCCAACAATCTGGGCCCGTTCCCGTTCTGGTTCCTCTACTGCCTCCCGGTCTGCCTGCAGTTCTTCACCCTCTGCCTCATGAACCTCTACTTTGCACAGGTGAGTCTGCACCCTTGGGTGCCGTCGACGCCTCCATGCAGCATCAGGAAGTCGTGCACCTGTTGTGTCTCTTTCACTTTGTTGGTTCGGCAGGTTCCGCAGCCTTCAGCGAACCGAAAGAATGTAGAACCAACCAGAACTTCTCTTCTTACTCTCAGGGTCCAAGAGGGTCCACGTTCACACCTAAACGACCCGAAACCAAGATTTAATACTTTTATTCTGAAGGTGTTTTGTTGAATTGTCCCTAAAAATCTCCCTGTACTGGTTTGTCAAGTTCTTTTATTATTATTATTATTTTTTTAATCTTTACTTTTGTTAGTTAATAAAACTAAAGTCTTTAAACTAGTCTTTAAACTAAAAGGGGAGGAGCATAATAAACTGTAGCTTCAGGCCACAAAAAAACAACAAAGATTATATGTGTGTGTGTGTGTGTGTGTGTGTGTGTATGGTCTCCCATTCCCTCATAAAAGCAATCACGTCTTTGTTGATTGTCGATTCATCTTACGACTATTATCTCTAGTAAGTAAACAAACAAACATCAGAACTCTGGACGAGTCTTAAGGGCTAATATTTCATTCTTATTTTTCAGAATTATTTATATTAGTCTTGGTATTTGAGCCTCAAACTCAGATACCTCGCCACTTTCTCTCGCTGGTGGCTCAGTTTTACTTTCTCTTCCTTTTTTTCCCTTCTTCTTCTTCTTCTTCTTCTTCTTCTTCTTAAAAGATTCAAACAGTTTTAAAAGAAAAGTAAAAAAAAGAAATATCTAAATTTTTTTTACCCACCCACATCACAAGCACTTATTGCACATAAGAAAAAATCCCCCCCAAAATAACCTAAGACAACGCTGTTTGAGGGAAAAAATAATTTAAATAAAAGTTAAGAAATTAAAAAAACAACCAAAAGTGTGCAACAGTTTAATTAAATATTCCCCTGATTCTCAAAAAGCTGTATTTTTCGGTGGTCAGGCTGTTTCAGCGTAACGGATGGAATATTTTAAAACAACATTTTCTCCGAATGTTAAAAAAAAAAAAAAGAAAGAAAAGTTAATTAAAATAATTCTGGATCCGCCCACTTTTATACGGCTCCAGCTTAAAAAGAAAGAGTCCTGCCGGGTCATGTGACCGATCCTGATCCTGATCCTCAAGATTCATGAAAATCCATCAGGTTATTTTTGTGTCCTGGTAACAGCTGGGAAAACACCCACAACACCCACAACAACAACAACAACAGAACCTCACCGGCAGAGATAATGACACAAAATGTTATGATAATGTGGATCCTGGTACATTTTCTTGTACCTGCTGCGACTCGCTCCCAATGTGAAGTAATACATAAGTAATCCAACCAAAAACACACTAATCCTGACTTTTAGTTGAGCACACAGCGTCACTCGCGGACTGTTGCCGTGAGATCGTTGTTGCAAACTTCAGATCTCCTGTATTTCCCACTGGCGAGGTTCCTGTTTCAAATGTCTCACTCCTCCAATACAGAAGTGAAAATGTTGTGACGCAGTTTTCTATTCTCTTTTTTTTTCCTTTCTGTTCACAGGTTGTGTTCAAGGCAAAGACGAAATACGCCCCAGAGCTGCTGAGATACCGGTATGATCAGGTTCCAGGTTAAATGGATTCATGTTAACCCTTTAATGTCAATACCAAGAAAAGAAAAAAAAAAAATATATATATAAAACTATTCCTTTGCATGTTTTATTCTTTAATGCATTGAATCATTTAATATAAGAGATGTTCTATATTTTTACCTATTAAAATTACACTTTTTCTTTTGGTTGAAAAAACAAAAAATTATAATCTGACTTATAAAAATTAGTTAACGATAAAATTATGTTTTTCCATTTAAATTGGATGAACTCCACCTCTTGATAGTTTGCGTTTTTTTAAAAATCTAAATAATTCCTCACATCCTTTTAATATACCAAGAAAGCTTCCTCCTCTGTTGCCCCTTTGACCTTTGGTGTCCATCAGGGCTCCACCCTCGGCCCCTTACTCTTTAGCATATACATGCTGCCACTGGGTCGTATAATAAACAGGTTCATTCACATTTTTCAATAAAAATTAGGAACTCAAAAATGAGCTCAACCAGGACATTAAAGTTTTAATTAATTAGACGAGAATTTTGCCCCAAAAAATGTGTTTTGTTTTTTCCTGTGCAAAACATTCGTGATAGCGTTCTGGAGTGATTTCGGGGGCTTGCTACTATTAACAGTCCGTCTCTTCCTGTTGACAGACTGGCGCTCTACCTGCTCTTCCTGTTTACCAGCCTGGTGTTTTTAGTTGTGAATTTGGCGTGTGCCCTCCTGGTGAGGATGTTCCCCGCAGAGACCCGCACCATCGTCCTCGTGAGGGTCACCATCAACGACTCGCTGTTTGTGCTGTGTGCCGTGTCGCTCTCCGTCTGTCTGTACAAGATCGCCAAAATGTCACTGGCCAACATTTACCTGGAATCCAAGGTAAGAACGCCGATCGCCGTCTGTGCTACTCAGAGGTGCCACTTCATTTCTGGGTCCACAACAGGCCAGTCTGCTCTGCTGGGATGTGAACGTGTAGGAGAGGGAGGGAGGGCATGCTTTAAGAGCCAGAAGATGCTGAACTGTCTCAGAGCAGGGCGAAGCCTAGGAGCTGGTTCCCTCCAGAGTTCCCAGATTGATCTGGTACAGCCCGTGATCAGAGACAGGCGACTGATGGATCAGACCTTCAGGGGGTCCTAGCTCAAATCTGCAAGAAATCTGGGTTTTACTAAATTGAGGCTCATTCTGTGAGTGACATTTGTCTCAGGTGGGAGTTAAACATGTTTTTTTATTCCAAGACACAAGAGTCCCTCTAGAAAGATTCGTGGAGATTTCTCCATTAATGCCTGAGTTACTGCCAGCCTCTAAATCTACCGACAACTCCAACAAACTCTCTGAGTACCTCTCAAATACTCTGAAGCAGCTCGTCTCATGCGCCTTCCACTTCAGCGTCTCTGTTCAGCCCACTGAGTGCTCAGCTCCAACCCAAAAGGACAGAAAAGGAATCAAAGGAAGTCTTGAAACTGAGCCCCCTACTCCATCCCAAAGGAACATCCAAGGCAACAATGGCCACATCATGACGTCACTTCTTTTTGCTTAAGGTTTCCCAGATAGTTTTTGGCGTATCCTACAGATGATTACGCCATGACCTCACAACGTGACGTAATAATAACGAGGACCTGGTTTTAGCGTGTATTTAAACTCGAGTTTCACAGTTTGATCCGATTTCACAAATGTTTTCATCGTATCTTGACACTTTTTTCTCCTGAAAGGTCGATGCAGCTTTCACATGAAGTCACTCTTCTCAATCCGTTCCAGGGAACGTCGGTGTGCCAGGTGATGGTTATCGGAGCCATCATCATCTTCCTCTACTTGTCCCGGGCCTGCTACAATCTGGTCGTTCTGGGACTCTCAAACAAGGCCATTAACTCCTTCGACTACGACTGGTACAACGTGTCGGACCAGGTCAGAACCGGACGCCCCAATGCTTTAATAGAATGGTTTGGAGAAGATGCTCAGGAGTAAGATGAGAGTTCCGTCTCCGTACGGCTAAAGGGAAGCTACCCAACTAACTCTTTGTGACCTTTAATAAAATAAAGTACATGTATATTCTAAACCTCGTGACGATTCTGGTCAGGAAGAACTTCTCTCTCCATCTCTGGGTGAAACAGTTTACTGTTGGAGAAGTGAAGGAAATGTTTTTCCGTGTTGTGTTTTTCAGGCAGACCTGAAGTCAACCCTGGGCGATGCTGGTTACGTCGTCTTCGGGGTGGTCTTGTTTGTGTGGGAGCTGCTTCCCACCTCCCTCGTAGTTTTCTTCTTCAGAGTCCGGCAGCCAAACCAAGACAGGGTGAGCCAACGTAACATTAAAAACAGCCGGTGGATTTTCAGAAATGTTCGGCATCACAAAATAAATCTGAAGGGGTGTATTTTAAAAAAATCTTAAATAAATAAAAAATAAAAATGTTGGATTTTTTTTTTGTTGTAGATTTTTATCCCTTTTTTTAATTACTTAAGAAAAATATATAATTATAAAAATGGAAATCATTATTTTTTCATTTTTACTTTAGTCTTAGTTAAAAAAGAAAAAGAAAAGATAAATGATTTTAAATGAAATTATTAAAAAAATATAATAACATTTTCAAAATAATAAAATTTTACTAGTCTTAAGGTACATTTATACATCTGAAAATGGATATATCCATCTCAAACATTGCGGCCATCTATGCTCGCATACTTTTAATTTTATATTTTATTTATATTATCAATACATCCACAAGATTGCGATGAGTGTTTTTTTCTAGTGTCAACCGAAAACTTAAACGGAGATCGCGTTAATGTGCCTTATTAAAATAAGTGGAGGCACCAGTGGACTCATCAGTCTTCTGGGAGGTCATTTATTTATTTTCTTCTTTGACATGCCTATAGTCAATTATTGTGAATTGCTAAATTATTGACACACTGCCCCCAGTGGTTAGCGGTGGTACTGCCCAGTTTTGTCTGCATCCACAACCTTTCAGAAAAAGTGCACAAATAAATACCGACACCCATATCTCTTCTTAACCGATTAAATAATTAGAAACTGACATACTCACTTCTGTGTTTACATGGAGTATAACGTTAAAGCATAGTTAACATTAATTAATACTCAATATTAAGGACGGACACAGACGGGTAATGAGACACTCTGAATCCGTCACTTAACGAGGACTTGTGGGTAAAATACTGCACCAGTGGAATCGTTCACTTTGATATTTACGTGTCTATTATCCCGCAGAGCTGCTCTGGAGTCCCTGGTCACGGGTTCTCCAGCAGGTCTTACTTCTTCGACAACCCACGGCGCTATGACAGCGATGACGACTTGGCGTGGAGCGTCATGCCTCAAAACATCCAAGCCAGGTGAAACAATGGTGAACTGACGACACCGGTGGTGGAAGGTGGGGAGAGTCTAATCCTGTTTACTTGTCGTTCAAAGTCTGGCTGCAGACAGTTACGAGTGGGGGAGCCAAAGCAGCGGCATCAGCGTCTACATCGGGGACGACAGCTTCCAGTTCCCTGCCCCCCCGGAGCAGCCCAGCCATTACTGACTGACTGACTGACTGTTACCTACGTTTTTTTGCACAGTCTCTGGTCGTGACGGAGGCACGCGGCGCCGCGAGACGCCTGTCACTCCAAACATTCACTTTTTCTATTTTGTCAAGAGAAGAATTAACTGACTTTTCTCCGCCAGAGGTCCAACTTTTGGGGACTTTTAACTTTATGCACACTCCTTGTACCTGAATGTATAATTGTGACTACTCTTAAAACATTTTTTCATTGTATAGTTTATATTGAATGCTGCTTAATATATTTCCTGACTTTTGTAAGAAAAAAAAAAAAAAAGAGTACCACTATTTTATGAACTATGTTTCTTTTTCATACAGACGCCGTTTCTATAGAAGATATATTCATTTAACTCCTGTTTAGAAGATAAATGTATGTTTTTATAGATGTTTCTATGTGGATCTCGTTTGAAAAGCTTAAATGACCAGACACCAGCTTCAGGCAGCATCTGAGGAATTTTGGCCCATTCCCCGAAGACCTTAGGTTCTGTAATATCCCAGGGTTTACGTTAAATATTTGGAATGTCCACTGACACCCCAGCTTCAGCCTCCTCACAGATGGTGAGATCTTTTTTCAGGATTTTCAGGTACTTGATGGAATTCATCCTGGTTTTCCGGTGCCGAGAATCACAGAGCCACCGCCGTACTTCTGTGAGGGTAAGCTGTTCTTTTCAGCGGCCTCCATTCGTTCAAACCGCTGGACCACAAAGTCACAGTTCCAATTAATCGCTACCCACATCAGCATCCCAACACTTATCTACATGCTCCTGAGCCACTGGACTCTTCCTGTGTTTTGTCGGCAGCAGTGCACGGAAGCTTATTGAATTCAGCGGAGACTTGAGGAAAAAAAGAAGAAATTCCCCAATGAATGACTTATCATCATTTTCAGTAAAAACAAGAGTCCCTATGTCTGATGGAATTTGCATAGCCGGCCCAATGTCTGATAATATCACACTGGGATCACTACTTGTAGAAAAAGCCCGTCTATTGCACCACTTATACATGTCCTGTATGGTTTGAGTTCATCATATGATTCTACATGCCATGAAACATTTGGGACAGAAGAAGACGTCTGTTCCACAAAACAAGGCTCTGAAATCTTTTTCCCCCCCCCTCAGGTGAATGCAATAAGTTTCTGTGGAAACGGTGATCCTCTTGTTTCAGCACTGATGGTTTAAATTTATGCATTAACAGAAAAAACGTGAAGACTCTACTGCTGGAGTCTGTGAGGGTCAGAACAATCTTATAAAAGCATCTGACTTTCAAATGTGTTTCTTATGAGGGATGATATTCAATCACTGAAACTACAATCGCCAGTAACTTTTCCTAGTATACAATGGTAATGAATAGTTTATTACAACTGTGTTTTTTTTTTTTGCCTACATTAAACGTATAAGAATCATAAATCATGTCCGAAACATGTTTACATATTTTATTACATCATCCACTTCTTAGTGAGGACTGCCGACGTTACATTTATAGCAGCTGAAGAGAATATGCTGCATGTTTTTTTTCCAGATGATTTAGTTGTGAATCCAACACAAGAATATTTATAAAAATTATAAAGCAGAGTGGAACAAGAAAAAGTCAAAAACAGTTTTTTTTTTTTAAACTTCCCATCATTTTATTGGGGAGTAACTGTAGCTTAAATTAATTTAAGTTTGATTTGGCCATGATGAACGATTCACCGCTTGGTCAATATTGTAAAATTGTTCTCTTCTCCTCTCATTATGTTATTTCCTGTCATCAAGTGTCAATAATTTCTATTTGATGGAGTTTAAGTCCTTCTATGCAGAAAATGTTAGTTGCAATACACGACTTGTCCTGCAGAGGGCAGCATGAAACAACACGTTGTGCAGAAGCTGTTGCCGCAGGTCTCGTGTTCACTCCTTTAATCAGTGCTGATGAAAATAAGATGTACTGAAAGAATCGCGCACCCTGCTGCAAATGAATCAATTCAAACTACGACCAAGGACTTCAATCAGAAAAAGGGTGTTTTTTTTTAATGCAGATCATTCCTCATATTATTGCAAACTTTGAACACATTTTGCCATACAGTAGCTTATAATGGCTGATTACATGTGGAAAGCATAACACGTTAAGCATATGCAGAACATTGTACCTTGAAGGAATTTAACTGCAAATACAAAATATGCAAAAAGTGTAGATTCTCTCTGAGCTTAGCTCCTGTCTGGAGATATTTACTGCAAACGTCTGCAGTAACCTAAGCGTGCTTCACCCAAGAGGTGAGAGGGGGGGAGGAAAAAAAAAAAATCCACACAATCCCTTTCAGTACAATGTCATGACATTCAAGGTCCCCGGGCCGCCACAGTTTGCTGAAAATTAATAAAAATCACCGTGCATTTTGGAGTTTTGTCTCCTTTCACATGGATTTTCCACCCACTCAAGCAAAAGTCTTCAGTTTCGCAGTTTGAAAAACTCACACACATGCTCTCTAGAGGCCACGTTCTTAGCACAGAGCACTTAATGGCATCCTGTAGGGGTACAGGCTTCCTTCTAGCTGGGATCTGACGGTTTGCCGAGTTCAACCTTTACCCCTTTTTCTTCCGCACCTCCATGCAACACAGGAGATAATGATAATAATGAAAAACAGCGTGAAACCACGGAAACAGGAAATTTCTTTTTGCAGTTTGACCTAAATCGTACCTGTTAAATATTTTTCTTTAGCCCTGGCTCGCTCATCTGCGTCAAAATACCACACGGTGATGGCATACCTGTGGAGACAACCAAGAACGATGACTCACTGCTTGCATGACCTCATCGCCTGAGCGTGTGCGGCAGACAGACTTGGGTGCCGAACCTGGTGGCGAACGCGGGCTGAACCTCGTGAGGGTTCCGTCTGTCCGACCAGAACAGCAGCAGACGATCAAACTTGGGCTCTATGTCGGCAAACTGGGCCTTTCCTTCCGGGAAGATCCGAAGAAGGCCACCGTGTTCCTGAGAGAAGAGAGGGAATAAAGAGGACAACCATGTCATGTTTGCAACATCGGGGGAAAATGCATCACATGACCACGACAAGAAACTCGTGGGAACGAGATATTAAGTTTAAAGTTTTACTAAATGATGTGGTGCACATTATTAAAAAATATGGGTGCATTCAATACAATCCTATATTTATATGAACGATGGAACACGGTGGCAGAAGTGAAAACGGTGGCAGGAAATTCAGTTTGAGGAGTTTTCGTTTTCTCCCAGCGAGAACCATCTCCCGGTCTCTCACCACAGCCGGCTTTCAGTTTCGGCTGCACATAAAGCTTAAACATCTCTTTAGTCACGGCCTCGACTTTTCTAACCCGCAGGAACAACTTATTAAAGCGTGGCGTACAAAACTTATGTCGGACCAACCCACGGAACCAGAAGATCCGCTGTGGCGACCCCCTAAAAACGGGGACAGAGACGAAAAAAAGTTGTTTTGACACTTGAGGGTTCTGAGTCCAAAGTTAAACAAAGGAACGCCAGCGTCTCGCCAAAGCCGCGTTCATTTGTCAAACAAACCTCACACGAAGCTTTTTGAAATGGTCGATACGAGATGACAATGTCGAGGAAGAGGGTTGACCGAGTCCTGGGGGTCAGGAGGAAGGCTCGGGGTCGGAAGCAGCAGCGGGGGTCGGCTTTTCCTGTGCAGGTATAGGAAGAATAACCCACAGGAAAACTGCTGTGGCTGGATAAAAAAAACCCCGGAGAGAGTGAGAAAGCAGATTGCTGCGTAAACTCTCACACGGCTGATATGACAGGCCCCCAGTTCGAAGGTTCACAGGCTTTGTTGGAGGAGGGGGGGCTCTTCCCGTTTCAGGGAGTTTGAGTGGCGTGAACAAACTGGATGAGGGACAATAGGGTCAAAGAAGACGGGACAATGATTTTACAGCATGTGACTTCTGTCGACAGTCGTCAGCACACTTAATCACGCTGGTAGTTAATGTTTGGTGGAGGCGCCTGTGAAGGATGAAAGGATCCGAGGGAAGGCAGGAAGACCCTCAAAGCAGCAAGACCCGACCTTATGACCCGCACTAACACCATGTGTTTAAAAAACGCCGCAAACTGACCTTTAGCATTTAAAAAGAAAAACGCTCTATACTTGATCAATAAATTGTAATTACTTCATGATAAAGTTGATATTTCTAGTAGTGAATATATGAATTATAACAACTTTATTTCACACATCAAAGTCACTTTATTTCGTTAGATTTTTGTATTTTATGGATTTATTTCAGTGTTCGTGCAGGATTTCCTTCTGACGGCGTTGAAGGGCATCGAATGGCGTGATCAGGCGCGTTCAAGGCGACATCAAATGTGCTTAAGAGATCCTATGTTTCCAAGAACCGAGCCGCGTCTGCGTCACAAACACTTTAAAAAAATCTTAGAAAAATAGAAAATATCTATATCCAATAATGGCTGAGTCATGTTTCGATCCGTCCGTCCGTCTGGACCTGGTTCGATGACACAGCAGGTTCAACTTCAGGAGAATACTGCTGAGTATTATTTAACCATAATCCACTTTATGGATTTCTTAATGAGCTTCCTGAAAACCTTCCAGTTATATTATGTATCATCTAATCTGCTGACCTTTATTCAACCGGGAAGTCTCGCTGAGATCAAAGATTGATTCTTCTCCGGTTCGTCGCCATCAAACCAAACTCTGTTTCATATCACATTTATGTTTGTCACTTATATTTAAGGGCCAATAAATACATTATTCTATTGTATTGATTTGTTGGGGAGGGAATATGTAAAACATTAAACATTAATCTTACCATTAGATGCACCAAAGTTAGCCTGCAGCTAATTTTCATCTATTTGAAAAATCTATTCAACAGCCTTAAATAACAAAACAAAAACACACAAATGCAGTAACACATGACAAAACATAAATATATATATATATATACTTAAATCCATTAAAGTTGGCAAAGGTTGTGTGGTACGGGTCATGAAGGTCCAGGTAAGAGTGGAGATCATAGATCTTTACTTCCTGATGGAAGAACGACTGAAGATGAGAAGAGCGATGAAGAGCTGAAGGCTCATCCTCTCCACAATCAGAGTGCAATTATGACGGGAGGATTTTTTTGATTTCTGCTCTGATGTACTTCTGCAGCCAACGTTCAGATAGCGTCTCCGGTTGTCACGGTAACTAAGAACGTCCCTCTCATCCGTTCAACCGGGAGAGAAAATCTTTTTTCCTCCGGCACAAAACCAACATTGGAAGGTTTGAGGTGCACACTTGGCGACGAAGAGCAATAAGGCGCGTCTATCCGTCGGACACATCATCCTATTTTCACCAGTAAAATCCGGTTAAACCCCGTTAAATACCTGTAGATACCGGCATACGTTTTAAATAGTCTATCATTTCAAGGAATTCACGGCGTTCATTTTTAGACTTCTGTTCAGACTTTAGTGAAACCATGAGTTTGAGGTGATGACGGCAGGTCGCTCACTTTTACAGATATCTATGATTTAAAAACGAGCAGTTTGTGTCAGGTGTTGGCACCATGCCAGAAATGACAGTAAAACAAATACTGATTCCTGACGACTGTATTAATGACCCTATGACCTTCAGAATGGTGTGAATGTGTCCATATGTCACTTCAGTATGTGCCAGCTATATATTAAACACACACACACACACACACACACCTCAATACACAGTATCTTAGTTCCATCATCGTCTAGTTAGGGTTTATAAAACAGATATCAGTGAATAGTTTCATGTGTGTGTGAGTGTCTGTGTGTACTTGTATAGTTTGGAGTGTGTGTGTATTTCTGTGTGTGTGTATTTCTGTGTGTGTGTAAGAGTGTGTGTGTGTGTGTATATCAAGTGTCTGCAGTTGACCCCCTAGAGCATTCGGAGGATAGATTTTGTACTTCTAACGGTCAGAGCCGTGGTGCAGTGGGTAGAACCGTCTGCTGGCGGCAAAAAGGTTCTGGTTGGAGTTTGCCTCTTCTCCCTGTCGGACGTATTTCCTTTCAGCCTCCCTCCCACGGTCCAAAAACATGTAATATAGGAGAATGGAATCGCCGCAGTTGTGACTTGGAGCGTGAGCGGTTTCTTCGCCGCCTGTGATGAGCTGGCAACCTGTCCAGGGCGTCGCCCCTCCTCTCAGCCAACAAGGATACGTGGCGACAGAAAGTGGGCGGATGGATGTATGTATGTACTTTCAACGGAAAACATAGCGGCTTCCTTTCCATTTGATTTCTTACCTTTCCTCTTCCCAGCATCAGTTTTCCTTTCAGCAGCAGCGACAATTGTCGATACTCGAAAGCACGAATGATATTACGACACGCTTATGCCATAGAAACCAAAATACAACGCAAGCCTTTTGTTTAATCCCATTGTTTTCTCTACAGTTTTATGTTATGGATTTTGTACTTGTTATGGAACGTAATCCAAAAAAAACATATATATTGAAAAATTGTTCTCAACCTCAATGCGTTTCCACCTAACAATTAAGGACGACGTGTTCGCGATCAGTCGTAGGAACATAGTGGCTGAACTGTGGACCCAACTTAATGCTGTTGAAGTAATCAGCTGACGTTAACCAGCTAATCAATAACGTGATTCTTGAAGGAGTTCACGCTAAAGGTTAATTAAGCTAAGAATCAATTATGCTAACTGACGTGAGCATGGCGCTGCTTAAAAATCCAAGAAGCAGAGAGGGACAACAAAGCATTGAGGTTTTAGCACCCCGACATTAACACTTGTTGTACACAAATTATCAAGACATTACTTTAAAATAAAAAAATAAAAAAAATTGGGCTATGGAGTAAAATCTACAACACATTACAGATCAGCTCATTTAACGTTTACACAACCTGCACATCCTGGGTGCATCGAGTGTGTCGGGTCCACGATCAGCCGGGAACCCGGATCAAAAATGACCCTGTGAGGGTCTTGAAGAGTTTCACTGACGTCATCAGCACAGCACGGAACATTTTCTTCCCAACCCTTCCAGCAGCCCTCCACGCTACATGAAGCCCCACCGAGGGTTTGTGCGACGATTAGGTCTGATAAAACTTTGAAATAAATCAATAATGTACTGTGATCATACCGTGAGGAGATCCTGATGACGTCACGCCAGACATGTGTGCTTGACAATATAACAATAATAAGACATTTAGCACCTTTCAGGACACTTAGAGGCACAATAAAAAAACAACAAATCTCAAGACAAAGACAAACTCAGACGGAATGGGCGGGTCTTAAAAAAAAGGTTAGTTTTCAGGCGGAATTTGAAAGTGGGGAGTCAATTTCACCGACGGTTTGTGGGAGAGTAACGGCTTAAAGCACTGGACCCCATAGATGATAAACAGACAGGAGGTGTAGTGAAGTCCATGGAGGATGAACACTGAAGAACACGAGCGAGTGCACGGGTGAAGAAGGGCAGAGAAGTATGAAGGTACGAGGTTGTGGAGGGACGAGAGGGAGAACCGTGTAATCAATGCTGTGTTGGACCACAAAAAACACCAGCCCGTTCCTACATCCACTGAAGGGATGGACCAGCATCAGAACCCTGGTCCGCTCAGCGTGGAGGAAATGTGTCACACATCACGAGGAAATACATATAAATGTTTTTAAGTCTAAAAATACGAGATACCGACTGAGTATTTTTTAGTCACAGAGTTGATGGTTATCTTGATATTTTCAGTTGAGGGTTTTATTTAATGAACTTGTTGTTCATACTACTTGGTAATCTTAATATTAATTTCTGATGTACAGCGTACATACAACTAATTTACATACAACTAATACTTTTCACAGAATATTGCATACGGGGATAATTGCCATTCTCTTGTGGAGCCCCGGTATCCAGGCAACCACATTCTAAAACCGACTGTTCATCCCTTGCCCAATAAACAGCCAATCAGAGACCAGGTTGGAATTATTCACATGTGTGAGACCGTTCCAGAAGCTGGCTCATTTGTATAATTAAAAACTGTGTGGTAACATTACAACAGAAATCATGAACCGCCTGCTTCACTAACCTGACGGCAGTGTGAGCCACCTGATCATTATCACAGGTTTCCAAAGATATTATTGAATGTACGCTTACCATTAAAGATTGTGGTCACTTTTAGGGAATGCAAATGGATAAATAACGCCGAGCTGAACATTGCTCCAAGCGCGGTCATTGATTAGAACATTCATCGGCATCCGTTGGCTTTAAAGAGGTATGGAAACAACGCCTGATGTTTCCAGAGCGTATCCCAAACAGCTCAAGCCAAACATCTCTGCCTAATAAGGATGTACGTGAGTCAAAAAGGAAAACGTAATATACCTACAGTGTTACATGTCATGGTTTGTAATAATATACTTACATGTTACAAAGTGCATCATCGCAGGAACCGCAGTAACAGGTGAGGCTGATCAATTAACCCCAAAATATACCAAAACCGACATTTTAAACCTCCTCACACAGTTAATCTGGATCAGGACGATTATTTTGATTAATACTTTCCCCGATGTTCCTGCTCATGAACCGTCTTTAAAGGCCTTTGGTCATGAACTGTGGAATGTCTCCACCCTTTTAGTCCACATTCACTCAATATATGAGGGCTGAATAGTAGACATTTATAAATCATAATACATATACACACACACACACACACAATGCATATACACAGATTACATATACACAGAAAACATATAGACAAACACACAGGCATATTTGAACATGCATACATACACGTATATACATACATTTATACATACACACATACATTTATAAACATATGTCTATATGTTTATACATATAGACATATACACACTAGGGCTGGGTGATTGTGGCTAAAATGATAATCTATGCTTTTTTTGCTGAGAAACGAGATCACTATTCTCTCAATGACTTTAAAATTCATTTACATCACATTGAACTTCGTTATGGACATGAGAAATCATAGAGCGCCCTGTGTGTAACCCAAATACTTCAGATGTATGTCGGCACTAACAGGTTAACTCTCGCTACTGGCTGCTCTACTGCGTACCTATGCCATGTAGCGAGAGAGATGAGTAGCCTTCATGAAACAACGGAGAAATATAAGTGACCTGAAGGCGGAATTTAAGAGTAATAAGAAACTACCATTCCGGTTCCTGACTGTGCTACATGACGATGTCTCTGCGGCTCCTCAGCCATATTAGCGCGCTCTGGCTGAGGTAAGCGAGCTAGCGTCCAGAACAACTGTGAAGCTGGAGACGTATCCACAAAAGGCTAACCGCCATCAGGAGACACATTCACATAGAGCCGAGTGCCATCGAGACAATTGTCCACTAGAGGCCAAACGCCATCAACAGACACATTGAACAGAGCGCCACAAGGATGTCTTGCCACACCGAAGCGAGTGCCATCGGGACATGTGTCTGTTAAAAGCTAAACGCCATCAGGAGGCCCGGCCACACAGAACCGACAGCCATCACGACAAGTGTCCACTGAAAGTCCAACGCCATCAGGAGGTACCGTCACAGAGCCGAGTGCCACTGGGGGTCACGGCCACGTAGAACCGAGTGCCATCGAGACATGTGTCCACTAAACGCCAAAAGCCACCAGAGTGTCTGACCACACAGATCTGAGAAACAGCGGGACAAGTGTCCACTGAAAGCCCAACGCCATCAGGCAGTACGGTCACATAAAACCGAATGCCATCGGGACACATGTCCACTAAAAACTGATTGCCATCAGGAGACATGGCCAGTTGGAGCCGAGACGTGAACCTTTACTTTAATAAATGAGTGAAGGATGCAGATGTTTTAGTCTGAGATGCTGTTGCTCTTGTGTGAAATGTAGTGACAGTTTTATGAACAACATAGAATAAAGTTCAAAGTATTCAGCACTAAAGAACATGACATCATGCACACATCAGTCACATACCTTAGCAGTCCAGTCTTTATTAAGGTAATATATGCACGTGACACACCGTCCGTCCCCATTGGGGTTATCCACATGGCGCACATACCCCGTTCCATTTCCAGGGTAACATGCCACCATTGCCTGGAAATAGGGAGATGGAAAAGCACGATAAGTAAAAACAAACCTTGTGAAACAAATGTAAACACAATGTCTGAAAGTACAAAATTTGTTTCTGTTCGTAAAGACACCATTCAAAAGGTGCAGAAAGCGTAGATACGGAGCTGGTTGTCGTGTTTCGTTTCCAGATCATCAATATTTGACATTAGAAATGTTTTATGCAGAAACGTCACATCATAGCCAAATAGTAAGAAATTACAGAAAATACACCCCTCTTATTTGACCTAAGTGATGTTAATTATTGTAATTGAAATTACATTTGTATGAGTTTATAGATAGATATAAGTCGGATGTAGCTTTTTCTTTGTGGTTGGAATTGGGGGCTCCTTGGGCTGAACAGAGACGCTGAAGTGAAAGGCACAGGAGATGCGCGGCTACAGAGTATTTGAGAGCTACTCGCTCACCAATGGGGCTTTTCTCTCCTCAGGGACGAGTCAAATGCAGAGAAATAATTCCATAATATTGTCTTGTCTGTGTTTGACAATGAGAAAGTAAAGCGTAAACATTATTCTAAGAAAATCCTGCACAATATACCTTCAAACAACCCAACAAAGATAAGGTGATGACACATACAGTATAAGGACTATGAAGAAGACATGTATTTAATTTTGCAATGGTGCCTATGTCGGTGTGAGTCGAGTCAGTCTGAGGAAGAATCTCAGATTGCCCTTGTTGCTGCGAAAAGAAAGCGGCAGATGGTCCCGGCGGGGTCCGATTGCATCGTCTTTGCCTCACTTGCGCTGAGCCTGATACATCAGGGCAGTGTATAGAACAGCTGCCATCTCAGTCTAAACTTTAAACTGGGGAGGATATAAACTGGAGCTATCACGCTGCGCATCAACTTCCTCTTGCCCTTTCCTGGTCTGTTAGGAGTCACATGATCTGCTTGGGTGTTGGCAGTGACCTACGACTTGGGAGTAAACAGTGGCCAAGCACTCGTGCAGCACAGAAAATCCCTCCGGAATAAGTCTTGCAAATTGCCGCGAGGGCCGCGAGAGCAACACATACGTTTTCTTCTAAAAAAAAATAAATAAATAATTAGCTGGGAAGAGCAAAAACATCTTCTCTCTCTCTCTCTCTTTTCTTTCACACTATCTGCTCTACTTGACAACAAATTATATTATCAAAACAGACGGCTCGGAAATCACAAATAACACTTGCGGGACGTCACGTCGTCGAGAGTTCAGTGACGAGAGATCAACTGAGGTGAGCTGTGAATGTTTACAAATGACGAGGGCAGATGCGGCCCTCACACGCCGTGTCTAAACTATGATAAGACAAACAAAGGCCTGTTCCTCCGTCTTCCACACACTTGGGTGAGCATGAACCACTACAACATTATGATACACTCACTGTAGACTAAACTCCTTCGCTCGCTCTTGTGCCAATATGACGTGGGGGCCTGTTTAATCTTTGAACTACCCTGATAACAATGGAATGACGGGAGAAATTCCTACTTTTTTTGTGCTACGTAGTAAACGTATTGCGAAAGGTGTACGTGCAACGCCGTGCGATCCTCAGCAAAAGAAAAGGAAAAAAAGAAAGAAAAAGTAATTTGCATCACATGAATGCGTCTTATTTTTCTGTGCATCCGACCATAGTTGCCTTCGTCACTGAACATTGTACTTACATCTTCTGTGTGATGCAGGTTACCACCGGAATGCACAATATCAGGGCCTTGAAAGGCAAAAACAACAAAAAGCCAACAGCGAGACAAGTAGGACGGGGGGTGGGTGGGCGACGACTCACTTGCGACTGCATTAACAGACAAACCGCTTTATCGATTCTCATAAAACAGGGTGGGTCGCGGATGAAAATGTTGCTGGGATTCGAGGGGCATCAAGGGGCTTTCTGTCAGCAATATGCAATTATCATTTCTTTAAGCGCACATGTCTGTAAAAAGGAACTATGGAGAGAAAGAGACACAGGGAGAAAGGGGTGAGGCTGGAGCAGAGGAGGAGAGTGAACTTCTGTAAACTTTGACTCTTGGCCTCCCTCCAGCGTGAGCAGTACTTTAATGGTTGTGCTACGTGCAGAGCGTGAGGAAGGTTGGCCGATCCTCCACTGTGTCAACCCTCCCACCATCGACTGCTTGGCTCACGCTGCAAGACAGGAGGCGGGTAAACAGTCTGTGCTAGGAGAAGATATTTGTGTGGATTGAGATGTGTAAGGTTGGTGTGTGTGTGTGTGTGTGTGTGTGGGGGGGGGGGGGACATTGCATTCTGCAAATGTTCAGACACAGCAGTTGTTGAAAAAGCTTCACTCCTGAACAAATTTGCTGAGCACCTGTGAGAAAGTCTGGTAGGATCATACGAGAACACGCCAGTTTGGGTTTCTGAATTACAGGTAAATTACCATAAACGTGAGGCAAAACCTGCCCATCTGATTTTCCAACCGGGGGCCGCATATCAACAGAAATGTATGTTGTATGCAGTTTCCATGCATTTAACTTTACGGTATACTTTCTGCAAACGTATCAAAATCTTACTTGGCAAAGATAAAACACCGACAGTGACCTTTTGCCTCCAACAAAATCCATCCCTACATATCCAACAAAGCTGTCTCCACTGGTGGAAAGCAATTCCATTGTTTAATACGTTTGATTCTCTTCTGTTGGCTACCACATATTTCCCCCTCCTTTTGGCTGTTTAAATACAGAGCACCTACATCCTGTCCTGTTGACCTTCGGTCAAGCTGGACAGTCTGGTGCAGTCTGACTTTGCAGGTAGAAATGTTCTTATTGGACTGCAGGTCAACAAGACCACGGGTTCACATCAGTGAGGCCCCGACCTTTGAATACACACCGATAACAAAAACCCAGCAATACAAAGACTCTTCCGCCTCCAAAGGCCGGCCTGGATATATTATATTATATTATATTATTATACTCATGCAAACTCGCAAAAACATTTTAAATGTCGTGAGAAAAATTCAGAAGCTGCCCCACCGGTTTCTCTGTCTTTTCCTGTAAAGACCTGTTCAAGAATGTCACCGCCAACAATCGCATCAATGCACGAACATTAAAACACTTTGGACCTGATCATGCGTTTCCCACACACTGCTCCATCAAACACCTCCGTTCAAACAAAAACTAGGTCAAATCGGATCTCCCGTTCACAAAATCACTAGAAGGGGTGAAGTGATCGCTGTGATGCTATCGGTCCAACGCTGCTTCATGCCACTGATCTGAGCCAAGAACCAGGGTGGAGCAGAGAGAAAAAGCTGCGAGGGGTCTTTGCACCTCGCAGAAGGGATACTTATCTGTGCAGGAGTACAAACAGTTGGGATGGAGACCTTGTAGTGCAGGGGAGTGTGGGAACCAAGACAGTTTGGGCCCCAGCCCGGGAGAGATCACTATTCTATCAATCAAAACGTGGTGAGAGGAAAATGGTGTTCAAGGTAATGCCCACTCCTCACTCGCTGCAGAATGTGAATAATAAAAGAATGCTTAGACAGGTGGCACCAACATCCACGCTCAACCAACTGCAGAGGAAACACATCCACACTGTCCGGATCCATTACTGAAAATACTTTGAAGACGATTGTTTTGAGTTGTTGTCCTTGAATTATTTCTCTTCTTAGAAAACTCTCGCAGTGTCTCTAATTGAAATGAGAATGGACGCATTCAGGCTGAATATCGTGAACCGCCGAAAGATCCCCTCAGAATAAAATCCATGCTGGGATCCACTGCCAGAAACTTCAAATTCTCATGAAATCAACCTGGGATGAGCTGAAACCAGTCAAATGACCTGTAACATGTATCTGCGATGTAACGCATGTCTTTCAGGGGAAAGTCTTCTTTAGCAAAATGTCCTGATCATTTAATAAACTGCTAAAATGATGAGATAAAAATGAAGAAAGTCAGTCTTAAATGCATATCCTGAATGTATCCAGGAATATTACATTCATTGTATACTGTATGAAGGTGAAGACAGTAGGCGGGAAGGAGGAAGGAGCGTATGCTACACAGCCTATAGCATAACGCACAGTCAGCTCTGACACCCAGAGGAACACCGTCACGTGACTTCCTCTAGTCTACTTATTGTGTAGGGCTTTAAGATTTAGGTCAACGGTCAACTTCCTCTCAGAGCCTGCCTGTCCAGATGCGCTCTGTGACATCACAGTTGACGCAACAAATCGCTCGACAAACGGTTTCATTAACTATATGAGGCCACAGAACTTTCACGATGGAGTAGAGTCGAGTTAAAATGATAATTCTCAGTACATTAATGAGATGCTAGTATTTTATCTTGAAGCATTTTGTCAAAGGAAATGTATTTTAAGCCATTTACGTTCCTTAGATTTTACCCAGACTGTCAAGACCATGATTACCATTTGTGCAATAGTTTCTTAAATACTTTTAATTAATGCAATACCCTGTAAGAATGTACAGAAAAATACCAAACCTTATTTCCTGGAGCTTACTGTGATAAAGTTCAGAATAAATTCAGAATACGGTCTTTACTATAACAAAATTTGACATTTTCTTTTTTGTATCAGTAAAGTATTTATTTCTCTCTCTCTCTCACACGGGTATAAAGCAATACTATTGTATTATACATCTAGTTTGTTTCCAGTCTCTATTTTAATACCAATTAAACAGATATGGCATGGTTTTAAAAATAATTGTACAAATATTGAAAATTTGCTATTTTGTGCAGAAAATCACAATTATTATTATTAGTTTGTCAGTAGAAATGCAGATAATTCTTTTGATTGACGCGTGTATTAATTAACAAATGTTTGAAAAGTTCCTTTGATTTTAATACACTCATCTAAAGAACTGGTGAAAATGTGTGTCTTTTCTAACGGTATGTGTATATAGCTCATCTAGTTCACAAACTGATAAAGAGAAAAGCGTCTCACTATTGTATTGTAGAGCAGCAAAATGAACTGCATTTATATTATAAAAAAAATAAAAAAATAAATTTTCCCCCCAGAATCAAATAATTATAATAGAGCAATCTCGATTTGAACCTGCCTTCTCTACTCTGCAAAACGTTCCAGGCGTCATTTTACGGGAAAAACACATTAACAGTACCACTATAATAATAATAATGCATTTAATTTAAAACGCACTTTACATTTGGATCAAATCTCAAAGTGCTACAAAGTAAAAGCAGATAAAAGCATCAATAAAGAATAACTATGACAACATTGACAACATGTTAAATAAAAGTTATAGATTCTGCTAAAAAGGACAGTTTTAAGTCCTTTTTTTTTTTTTTTTTTTTTTTTAATGTGACAGTCTGTGGAGCCCTCAGATGGTCATGACTGACACTAATACAGAACATACCTGTCCAGTAAACACTGAGCAGTTAAGAATGGTCGACCCACTGGACAAAAATGTTTGTCAACTCTTATTTCTATTTCTCCAAAGCGGTGTTACATTTGGTGTCTGTAAAAACTTGGAGGGGAAATAGAGAGGGACCTAACGGCTGTTGAGAACTTACGACCAAATATGGCGCTACGGTCAAGCAGAGCAATGGAGCCATTCACGAGCCTGACAGTTCATTAAATCAATCATTAATGGATAGAAAAAGTTATTTCAATCTTGATCAAAATAATCTGGATCAGTTTGACCAAAACCAAACACCTATTGTATGGGATCGTATTATTTAACAAGCACTCCCAATACCAGAGGGCCTAAATTATATATATACATTTAAACACGACACAATAACAAACACGTTATTATTTTTCATATACACCGACATAAGAGTCACAGAAGAAGGTTAATAATGCGCCAGTGGCTCCTTGAACCGTTTTAACGACGGGACGTGATCCGTGACAGGACAATCGTGTTCGGCTACTGTCTCTTCACACATTCCCTGATAGCGTTATAATAACATCAGCGAGCCCTCGACACGCTGGAGCAGCAGAGAAGCCAGCATCCTGCAACCCGTCCAACAATGTTATCAAGCAAAAAGAGGAAGTGAAAACAATGACATTAAATAACTATTTGGGCAAATTCATTTCCCTCTATCTTTATCAATGTGAATTGTGCTTACTTTGTGTTGTATCCTTTTCAGCCATTGATACTGGCTGCCTTCCATGTGTGCAAGTCATGCTGATTTTCTCTGGTCACAGTCCAGGAGTGTGTTTGCCAAGGCAACTAGGGCACTGGGTAAAGAAGTCAAGCCCTCGGCAGACTTTGACTCACTGGAAAGCTGCATGGATCGCTAGCGCAATATGAGATTGTGTGTTTTCTGAAAAACGTTTTATGCCCACTCAGAAACAGAGAAGGGAGAAACAACTGGACGGCCACGTAAGCCTAAAAATAACAGCATGCGTGGTCTGTCAGTGCACAAAACCGTGAATTCAAAGCCAACAAAGGCTGTAATCCAGTGTGTACTCTCCGAGAGATAGATACTTTAAAGTTCGAGGACTGAAATGACAGAATATGATAATGTAAAGTTATAAATATAAAACCGAAGACTTCATTGACCGGCTCTAACTTAGTGCCCTGGGGCAGGTTTTATATTTCTGAATTTAATCTTGTTGGGGATCAACCTTTAAATCTCGCCAATAGTCTTGCAATGGATCACAGAACTCAAAGTTCAGATAGAGTTACAATTTCTGAGTTCAGCTCGGAGACGAGATCATTTTCCGGATTAAGTCGGATTTACTTAAATGGAAATGCATTGCGTTCTTACTTTTAATCCATAAAATGGTTGCCCACACCAACGTCTACATCTGCATAACCAAACCACTTTCAAAGATCTAATGTGCTGGAGAGTAGTGTTGCTATTCCAGCCATAAACATCTGCTGCAGGGGGTCTAACCCTTGGCTGAGGATTATGTTATCGCCTGCGTTTGTTTGTCTGTCCTTCTGTCTGTGCCTTCCACTTCAGTGTCCCTGTTCAGCCCATTGTGCCCCCAGCTCCACCGCAAAGAAAGATCAAATGATCAAAGGCCGCAATAGCCACATTGTGATGTAACTACTCCAAACGGCTTAATATTTTATTTTATTTCATTTTAAAAACGTGCAAAACAAGCAAAGTCCCCAAAATGTAATCACCGCAAGGATAGGCCAAAATCTACCTCGAAGTAAAATTTCATTTCAAGTCCATCCTGTAGTTTTTCAGTAATCTTGCTCACAAAGAAATAAATATACAAAGAAATAACCAGTCAGGTTATTTATACACTTATTATATACACTCCTTGGCGAGGGTAAAAAAGTGGACGTGTAAAGATGTGATTATGAGTATCTTAAGCAGCGCAGAGGGCATCTTTAATTCTGTATTCAATTTAATATAGCAGGGCTGCTGTATTATCTTCCATTAAACGTTGATGGTTGTAACTAATAAAAATGGTTTCCATTCAACAAGCACTATGAAATAACGCCTACTTCACAGTATTTCCCCCAGGAAGGGAGGGAGAGGTGGGGGAGGGTGAGAGCAGCTTCCCCAAAGTAAGCCTTAGGACAGTGGGTCCTAAGGCTTAGGTCACAGTGACCAGATCTGGTTGACAAAGGAGTTGCATGTCGCACGCAAGCTAAGAAACTTGCAGGAACAAGGGTGAGAAAACAAACATTACTTTGGACAACTTACTCATTCAGAGAAACCACAGTTCCCTCACTACCCAGTAGTTGAAATATTCTTTCTGAGAAATCGCACCTGAAACAGAAACTACGCAGAATCCTCTCACTGCCGACCGCAAACATGCAAGTTTTCTTAACATCGGAATACTGTTGGCCACAACTTTCCGCTGGATGGTTTAGCAGTTCATAAAGCATGACGCTGTCACGATCGTCCGTAGAGCTTTTACACTCAGTGTTCTTTCGTTGTCGCCATCGCTGGCACCGCGTCTGCAGAACCCTTGTGTTACCGCAAAAACAATTTCACGGACCGTTCTCAAATTTTATACTGACATAGACCGGAGGAAGAACTGGATTGATTTTGGGAAAGGACAGTTGCATAGTCCCACTACAGGGGGCGCTTTATTTCCCAACGTTTTTGGGCCATAATGTCTGGGAGGACAGCATTAGCCTAGTTATTACCATACAATTTCTGCATTGTTGCAGGAAGGTTAGGTTAAACACTCAAATCTTCGTCGGAGCTGATGGGAAGCATGTCTTATGCAGAGATGCTTGAGATGAGGGTGGTTTCTTCGGCATGTTTAACATCAAATTTGGCTGGCTAATTAGCTGGGCTTGGATCGACACTTCATTGTTCATGGTTGAAATAAGTCGGAATGATTTCCACCATGATTATTATTATTATTAACAGCGGTTTGGAATGGCATGTGTGGCTAAATTACTGACAACTTCGGGTGGAAGAACATTAATGCCTGTTACCAGGGTGTATGTCACAGTTTATATGTCTAATTGATAAATCTGTTAAGTATTACAATTAATGACTATTGTATTATATCAAAATTATGGTCCATTCTTGTATTCTTACCACATATAAAAAAAAAGAAAAGTCTGCATCATTCATACTCAACTACTTTGCTTTGATATCTACCATCCATTGCGGGGGAAAAAAAAGCATACGGCATGACGTCATTTCCGTAAACACAATGCAATTCGCATGCATTATTAAACACAGGCTGCAAAGCTCTAGAATCGGACAACCAACGGCGACAACGTCTGTGTACCCCCTGCTGTAATACTTACTTTTGTCCTTCCATTTATTGTGTAGTTTCCCAGTTTACCGTTACAATGTCTAACGAGGTCGTCCATGCGACTCATGAGAAAGCGGATCTTCTCGCAGCCGGCCTCGAGCCCCTCAATCCACGTGATTTTGTCCCCACGGATGTCTTTTGTGGAGTCGCTCTTTTGACTGACTAGCTGTCCGTCTGTGAACTTGCCTGTGTTGTGAAGGGCTTTGACGTTCTCAAATATGCCTAAGCCAGTCTCTGCTCCTAGAAAGCTGTCCACCACGCAGATGCCGTGCTTGTTCATACACGGGACGATGTACTCCACGGCAAGTTTCTGTGGAGAGGAGCTCGTTTGGCCGTTAGGTGTGGCGGTATTGTTGCGGCCGTCCTCTCCCGGTTTGTCGCCGACCAGTGGTGCTTCTGTGGTTGTGGTTTCAGGTGAAGATGCGCTGTCCGCCAGCTCGGGGCTTATCTTTTCCCGGCACGTCTCCGGTTCCTTGTCTTCCCCCGGCGGCTGAGTCCACTCAGGCTCGTGTGTGGGAAGCCGCGCCTTGTCCGCATCCTTACAAATGAGTTTGTGTTTCTTCCAGTGCTGTTTCTGGTGCTCCTTGCTGCAGTAGAAGGAACTCCGGCACCTACCACACTTCAGGAGGTTCTCCATTTTCCCACAAAGTTCACAGTACTGCCGGTCTCGCTCCAGGTCGCTCTGCTGCTTCTCCATGTTTGCGGCTGCGCTGCGCTGCGCCTTTAAGTCCAATCCTTCACACGAGCCCTGTTAACTGACAACTTTGGGAAACCACCCACCGCCTCTGCCACGCTACACCGCGCGAGAAGGAAAAGTGTGACTCAAAATCGCGCCATTTTATCAAACTTTCTCCTTTTTCACATCTTGTATCACTTAAGGAACACGACACCTCGTGTATCGGGCCGAGAGGTTCGGGTTGGTTCGTCAGGAGGCATCGTTTCTTGCTAGCTGTCTGTCCGGAGAGAGTGTATGGCGCCGTTTAGTGTGCTCCCAGCCGTTGTATAGACCAGCCTGCGATGACGACACACACAAGCCCCTCCCTGCTTGTGGCGCTGCCTTCAACGTGTGTCGGAAATACGGGCTTCCTTAACAAATTCCAGTGGCAGACTGTCAACGAATATGCCAAACACACGTGGAAGCAGTTAATCGATAATGTCTGTTGATAAGGCAGCATTTTAACTTTACTAGACCCTCTGTTTAAAGGCATTAATGAAAAGTAGATTTAATTAAAAAATATTTTGGAGCACAGTTCAGAAATGTGTACTCAAGCATTTGCATATGCCATTAATTAAATATAATATTTTTGTGTATAACAAATAAAACCTCATTCACGTAGTTGCTTTATCATAGATAATAGATTGAACCGCTGTGTTCATCACTCATTAAAAATATAAATACATTTTTAAGAGCAATCTTTTATTTAAAGGCAGTCATTAGGGTGGATAACTTCTGTGAAAGGTGTTTGATAAAGGTAGAATGGATAGTTTGTGAGATATGTTTCAGATGTGATGACTTCATAAAATAAAATTTGTATAAAATTAAAATATCAAAAGGTACACCTTGTGTAATCCAGGGAATATAGTGTAAAAAAAGTATGTAAAGGTGTATTCTTCTCCGGACAAGATGACAAACATTGAGGGTTACCTAAAAAAAGTATCATGGTTCTTAAGTAAAATAAACTTGGGAATGCTTGTATTTGTAATCAAGTGAATTCCAGTCGATTACATCACTTGATTAACCAGTCTCTGTAGATTTGTACAACTAAAATGACTGATGGCTTATTACAAAATGTACTCTTTTTTCTTTGCCAACTTTTCCAGTGTCTGTGTAGAGCTAGAAGACATATTTTTTATACTAAATCAATGATTATCTAAGTTTCACAGCTTTGCCAATGAAACACGTATTGCGTTGACAAAATGTATGAATATGGAAATCGTTTGCAGCCCAAGGACGAAAATTCTAATCAGAATAGCGCTTGATTGCTTCCAATTGATTTTAGAAATTGGTTCTACAGTACTTCAAAACCAACCAGAAACAATCCAGTGTGTTGAAAACTCGAATGTTCGATCTTAAAGCGAGCACTTAAATGCACCATTCGTCAAAATCGACGTCATTGTGTTTTGCCCTCATTCCAGCCTTGCGTGCGTGAAATTCCTTTCACACAACAAAAGAACAATCCATATAAAGATGCTGCTTTAGTTATAATAGAAGCGATAGTTGGGAGGCTAATGAATGTTATTTTTTTTTGTGGTTTGAAGTGACTCAGTTTGACTAAAGGAATACATTTTGTATGAAATTCTAATGGATTTTCATGAATCAATTACTTTACAATGAGACATGGATGTTAATATAGTTATGTGTATTTTGTGTTCTATCATTAATTGTTCTAAATAAGGAAATTGGTAGTAATGGCAGCAAATGTTTCATGTAGGGGCAAATCACAAGCTCCAAGTTGGCGCCAGTTGTGCCGCACGTACACAGTCCAAACGTGTCCCTGGAGGTGGGGGTTGCTGGATAAATCTGATTTAAAAAAAAAAAAGGTAGGATGAAACATATTTTAATAGCAAGTCCTGACTGTGTGCTCAGTGTGGGTTATATACCAGAGACAGAAAATGTTTTGTTATGAAATGTTGGCCTGAGTCAGTTATATATAAGAGTTACACTTAAAATAAATCGAGTATCTGAACAAAATAATTTATTGATATATTGCAGGAAGAACTCGTGGTCACTATAAATGTAAAAATTTATAACAGTTGAAAGTTATTTACAGTTATTTTAAAAAATCAGTAACATTAACTCAAGTCGGTAGGATAAATGTTGCAAGAAAACAAATGCCACGCTCTTATATGTTACTACATTTCCCATCATGCATTTCTTTTTATTTCCAGCTAGTCGAAAGCCCTGCGATCATTGATGACCACGAGGATGCCTGTAACTTAAAAACAAGATATCCCGATTTGTTTGGCATTGTTAAATATTTAGACTATATTTAACCCGCCATTGAATGGACTGAATAGATACCTTTTATTTCTAAGCGGGTCTGTTTTGTTGGGTATCACTGTCCCACATTTCTGACAATCCTTTTTTTTTTATTACATTCGATCGACAGGAGTTGAGTCTGGTGTCCAAGATAGCTTAACATATTTACTACGACAACGAAAACATGAATAAGCGAGAGGGTAAGTCAAGTTTTTCCGACTTATCCCCCCCCGAAAAATAACCATAGCATGAATGTTGTTTTTATTGGTTATCTTTAGCATGTGGTATCTGAGATAGCTGAAGAGTAGCTGGGCAAAAATACATGCTAAAACTAGCACGTAGTGTGATTGTTGTTAGAACTGTAGCAAATTGACCCACTTTTAGTCTGGTATCCTCTCTCTGACTTAAATGTATTATTTATTAATCGACAGTAGAAGTGGTGGAGTCGTATATAGTTCAGTTAAAGTTTAGCTGTAACGCTAGAAATGTTTTTTGTTACTGATTATTCAGTCCATATTTTGGGTTCATGTCTTCAGGTGTTTAGATTTGTCTGATCAGCTGTAAAGAAAAACTTAAGAGTTGTCACTTAACACCATTGAAAACAAAGACAATCTGTAAAGGCACATATTTTTTAGAGTCTGGCACTGGTGGAGGTTTTTGCTCGTTGCCTTCACAATTAATCTGTAATTATAATGTTAATATTTTTTTCCCTACTTTCTAAAGTTAACACTGTATATGCACCGACCAGTCATACCATCATAACCACTAACGGGTGAAATCAGAACAACATGGTGCACCACTGAATGCATCGACAGCTGTATATTCTTCATCAGCAAGCAGCCTCAAAGACGCTCGCATTCATCAATCTTTAATTTTTTACACAATCAATACCCACAAACCCAGCTTCTTAGCCTTTTAACTCCTGTGTTGCATCTCAGATCCACAGTCAGACTGTCTCTCAGCTTCCCCCACCCAAAGGTGCTCACGTTTAGGTAGCAAAGACTAGTGAATCTGGGCGATCGAGTGGAGGCATGTACCGTATACCGAATTCTCAAATTTTGGAGGTAGATCACAGAGGAAGCTGTTAATAATGAAATATGATTTTTCTTAAATAATTATTTGACCAATAATGATATATATGCCATTTCAAACTCTAACCTCATCATGACACTACTTCTTTTCGGTTATTCCCAGTTGCCTTGACACCAACCAGGACTGTGTGGTTAGTCCTTAAAATAGATGAGGTCCTAAAATGTGTATAATTCTACCAATCCCTACACATAAATATAAAGAGTTGATATTATAGCAAACATTCATGCCTTTAAAGATGTTTATCAACTGTTTGTAATGGTCTTAAATATCAGATATTTGAAGCATTCCACCCAAGTCAAAGTAGCCCTAATGACATGATGTAAACAACCTAAGATGTCTCCATGTGTATCATCATGGGCGCACCAGGTATTACATTACCTGGAGTTATTTGTCATCGAACACAAACTACAGTATAACCAGACTTCCTCTGTCTCATGTCAGGGGAAGGATGTAACCGGAGAAATGCTGACGCATTGCAGGGTCGCGAGGTTGGCGTCAACCCATCCTCGCCTTTCATCACTGTTTTCAAAGGTAATTGCATCAGTAAATCTTTTCACACCCACGTGGTTGGATGTGTTCATTAGTGTTTGGGTATTTCTTCTCCAACCTTTTTTTTTCTTTTTCCCTTGTCTTTTCAGTTTTCCAGCAGGAGCTCGACACCAAACACGACAAATATGAGCGTCTCGTCAAGATCAGTCGAGACGTCACCATCGAAAGCAAGAGGAGCATTTTTCTTTTACATAGAGTCACAAGGTATATACTTATTTACATGTTATTGTAGTCAGTTTAGATCTAATTGTTCCTTTGCCAGGGCAAGGGGGAATGTTATCAAAGCAGCTCATAAACCAGGATATACTAACCTTCAGACATTGTTTTTTTAGAAGTGGCTTGTGGTGCAAAAGAGAAGTAGATCTATTAAAAGCGCTTAAATAATATATATTGTGAAGATATATATTGTTTCTCTCCTCTGGTTTTGAAGTGTACCAGTTGCTGAAGATGTTCTGAATGAAGCCGATTCGAAACTTGATGCAGTCAGGCTGAAAATTGGTCAAATTGCCGAAGAGCTCACAGGAGAGGACATCTACCAGTTCCACAGAGCTTTCACGCCAGGTACGTTTCTTTAGACACCTTTTCTTGTCAAAGAAACCAAATGAACCCATAAATAAACTCTGTGGGACTGTTTTATAGTATTGCAGAACAAAAATCCTTCATTTTCACGGGCCCATTCAAAGAATGTTAATACCGACCAGATATTTTCAAAGCTCACAAATGGATGGATGCAAGAGGGTCTTTTCTTCTATATATTATATAAATATATACAGTATATTGGTGATAAAATGTCATAAGACCATGGTTCCTGGACTCTTTAGACTCTTCTATTGTCTTCTTTTATCATCGCATTTGTGCAAGATCACAGTGACCTGTAGGACACACGGAAAGGAGCTCTGCTTGGATCATGTGGAGAAAATAGAGTGGAAGACATTTGTTCTTCACATATCCTGTTAACAGAAAGAAAAACAAATCCTCTGTATTTATTGTGGGTAAATATAGACACCAAAGACATACCAGCGTACGGTATGTCTCAGCAGAATATATTAGGCTGCACAGGAACAGCTTGTCCTGCTGTTGACGTGTTGGAAGCAGGTAAGATGGGGTCTCTCAAAACTTAAGGGCTAAATTGTGACATTCTGTGACATTTGTCAAAGTATGTCCAGGACTGCAAGTCTTGTTGGTGTTTGTGGGAGGTACTACCCACTACCAGAGGACCCCTGGTGGACCTTGAAAGGGTTGTGGGCTGCCAAGGCTCACTGATGTGTGTGGAGGGGAGAGCCGTGTTTGTGGGGTCCGATCCCGCAGTAGAGCTACTGTTGCACAGATTTCTGAGATTCTATCATTGTTAGCAATATTAAATGAAAAGTTACAGGTTCTGCTAAAAAGGAAAGTTTTAAGTTCTTTTTTAAAAGTCTCAGTTGTCTGTGGAGCCCTCAGATGGTCAGGGAGGGCATTCCACAGACGAGGGGATGCAGAACAGAAAGCCGGATTACCCATGGTGCTGAGCTTAGTCCGGGGGAGGAGGAGGCAGTTTGAGTGGGTAAATACACTGATCAACCCCATCTTCATTTCCTCGGCCAAGGAGGTAATGTTTGTCTGTTTGTTTTTGAGATGGATTATGGAAAGCCTACAGGACAGATTTGCTTAAAGGTTTACTCTGATGTAGGCTTTGGCATATCCTAGAAGTGATTACATTTTGTTGACATTACGTGTTTCCCAGCAACAAGCAAGCAAACCAAAGCAGCTAGATAGAACGAAACAGAATAATAAGCCGTTTGGAGTAGTGACGTCACAATGTGGCTATTGCTGCCTTTGTTCCTTTTACTCCTTTGATGTTTCTTTGTGGTTGGAGCTGGGGCCTCTGTTTCAAGAGTGCCTTTTATTCCTCTGATGTTTCTTTCGCGATGGAGCTGGGGGCTCAGTGGGCTGAAAAGAGTCACTGAAGTGGAACGCGCAGGAAAGCAAACGCTACAGAGAATTTGAGAGATACTCGTAGAGTTTGTTGGAGTTGTCGGTAGATTTAGAGGCTGGCATTAACACAGACATTAATGGAGAATCTGAATACATTTTTCCTAAGCATTGGGTGTTGTGCCTTGGCGGAAGTTTGCGCTCTCTGAGAGATATTCTAGTAATATTTAAGATTTCTTTCTCAACACCACCATGGCTACTTTGCTTATCTGAGAAACCCATTAAAGAGAGAACTCTGTCAGCCCCTTTAGAATATCTGTTGACCACTATTGAACTTGTCTGGGTCAAATCTGTAGCTACGTATACGGCCTCTTTTTCCCGTCTATTTCTAATAAGGTCTCGGGTTCAGAAGCAAGTCATGAAACGGCAAAAAGATTTGAGTTTAAACACTTTTGCACAGGCGCTTTTAAGGGGGGCCAATCTTTGCTCTGCTGTTATCACCTCAACCTTCCTATTTGGCTTTCAGAAATGGTTCTCTACAAGTGTGAGACTCTGTGGCCGGACTGGATATGATAGACACACCCTCTGATAAACTTGTTATCACTCTCGTATCAATACCAGTTTTCGTCAAAGTAGCCAAAATGTCTGCAGAGGTTTGAGAAAAGCATTACTGGAAGCGAGAGTGAGCTGTTATCTGGCAGATGGGGAAGTGGTTTTTAGATTGTGGTCACTCAGGAATCACTGCTGCCTCCTCCGCGACGTGACCAGTGGCAGTTCCCACCAATTAGACGCTTTATTTTTTTCCCCATTTTTATCATCTTTATTAGATTGGGACTTGGCCCACTGCACGATCTCTCCAGATAATCCTGGCTGGACGTGAAGTTTCCAGTCGGGTATAATGGGCCTGCTTTTTTTTTTTTTTTTTTAAATGAAGGACCGTTAAAGATGTTGTTGACTGATAGCAGGTTAAAGTGGCTCTTTGATCGGATCAAAGTGGCTCTTTGATAAGATGTTTAGCTCGAAGCTATGAGACAGTGCCAAACAAAAGTGTAGTCGAGCAATTCCCAGGGTTCACCTGAAGGAACTGTGGACAAAAATGAAACTCAATCAATTTACAAAAGATCTGGATATTCCCAGACGTTTGTTGAATTCCGGTGAAAATCATTCAAAAGTTTCCAGCAGCTGTGCCAGTATGTGCTATATTATAACTGCCTTCTGTTTTTCCTTGAGTCATTCTTTAGACACCGTCTCCGGTAATATTCTGTTGTTTTCTGAGTCTCTGTGACCGAAGGTGCTGCTGAGTAATAACACCAACGGCTTTCGACAGTAAACTCAGGAAGTGAACTCCACCTGCCCGCCTCAAAGCCCGTGCAACCTTCTTGTCATATCCTGTCCATTCCAGATACGCTTTTATTCCCGCTCAGATAGTGTCACGGATATGGGGCTGCTGCCAATGTTTAGATATTAGTAGTGTTGATACGGTTGATGAAAAACGTACAATATAGAGCCTGGGCATGAAGTTTACGCCCACAAATGAAACAGAAAATGTGCTTGCACGTACTTGTGCAGACGTGAGAGTGTTGATCCTCGAATGAGGTGTGGTCAAGTGCGATGTTTGACGCTTTGCTTTCACGAGGCTGACGAAAAAGCAAATGTGTTAAGGGCCAGCCAACGAAAACATCAGCGAAGGTGTATCTCCGAAAAGTCCCCAATCCCCTTCATTATACAAGCAAACCCCCTGATTGAGCTCCTCAAATTAAATGTGAAGTTATCTCAAGAGTATTTTTAATAAAGAAGAAGTAGAGTAGAAGTGAGTAAAATTTGAACTATTCCATTAAAATATGGGCAAAATGTGATATAAACCAGCTGGATCTCAAGTCGATTCATATGCACCAAATTTGGACTTAATCGGATCAATGGTTGAGAAATTATGTCCTAAAAAATTTGGGGGTAAAGCTCCCTCCTACTTATGGAATTATACAACCGACCTTTTCCCAAAATCAAGCCAGTTTTTACTCCTACTAAAGTCTATGTGGGTAAAAAGTTTGAAATCAGTACATATAAAAGTTTTTGCGTTATCGCGTTAACATGATGGATCTGCGGCGGCGATGACGATTCCATGATATCCCCAACTTTTCGGGGATATAAACGGGCCAGTTCAGAGCGCGGGAATACCAGTGATGCACAAACCAGCTCTGACTTCATCTGAATACACATGTACATTTCAAACGTCTCAGATCTCCTCTAACGGCGTCTCAGGACCCGTTGAAATGGATATTTTCCTTCATGAATGAAGAATTTGTTGCTCTAATTCCTTCCAGTGACCCGCTGTGCAGTACTGTGGAGTAAATGCACGTCATTGAGTCGTCCGCTGCTTGTCATCAATTTAGGCGTTTGATATAAATACTCAGAAATTGGTACCATACTTTCCCCTCAGCTGTTGCCAATGGGCCTAAAAGGACTTTATGGAAACCCTGAGCTGGTTAAGTTCATTAATATTTAGTTTCTTCATGTTGTATTATTTGACTTACCTGCATCCCTCTTGCTATTGATCAGAACAATCGTTTATGTAACCTGCAGGGCAGAGAATTATTGGAGGCACTTTAGGAAGAGGGTCCACAGGTCAAACCACAAGTTATCAATCAGATCAGTTTCAATTAGTCGGGCTTAAGTCGTGTTTTGACCAAAACCCGCCAATGAATAATTAAGCAGGCAATGGAAATTACTCCATTAATGTCTGAGTAATTGCCAGCCTCTACATACTCTGAAGCCGTTCGTCTTCTGCGCTTTCCACTTCAGCGTCTCTCTTCAGCCCACGGAACCCCAAAGAAACACCTACATGTAGGCTAACTTAATTCATTTCCGTCCTCTAGTTTTTCCCGTAGTCCCTCTCAAAAAAAACCCAAATAAATAGAAGCAAACGCACGGAAGTGAAAACATAAGGGTATTAAAAGACTTTCCTGCGCAATAATGAATTGTAATTAAGTAAATGTCTCATCTGAAAGAACCAAAAGATAATTTCTCCAGACCTTCATCGAGTAAGATCCAATTAGATTAAAACTGAATAATACCGCATGTGTTATCTCAGACAATAGAAGTTTACGTCATCCTCAGCTCAGGTAAACACCGTTGTGATTTGGATGAAACGGCCGATTTAGATTAGAGAATCTAAAGTGAAGAGGAACGGCGTTTTCCCCCTGAACGCCTGCAGCGCGCCCTTAAACTTACTAGGCGATTCTTTGCCCTTTGAAGTTCAGTTGCTGCTCCAAATGTAAACTTCAGACACAAAGTCTTTCCGTCCTGTGATTATTTGATTGTTGTTTACACAGGGAAGCAAATGAAGGGGTCATCGTAGCCCGCCACAAAAAAGGGTCACTCTTGGTCAATCAAAACAAAACCACAGGAAGCGAGTTTTTTTTTGTTTTTTTTTTATTTGACTCATTATCTCCATTTCTGATCTATGCCGGGCCTCACGCACACTCTAAACACTTTTCTCTCTTGATACACTGTTTACCTTTTTTTCATTTGAAGAGTGGCACATTTTTTTTGGTTCATTGAACAGCGAAAATAAATAGAAGAATGTAGTTTAGTTCAAACTCCTGGGCGTCCGAGCTGATTCGTGTCAATGTTATTTTTCGACAATAGGAATCCAGGAGTACGTGGAGGCGGTCTCCTTCCTGCACTACATCCGCCACCGCAGCCTCATCAGCCTGGAGGAGATCAACGCCAGGCTGGTGTTCACGAGGACGGACAAGGTCGTTCCTAAGGTAAATGTATAGATGGGTCGTTTATGTGGAACATTTACTGAAGCTAGAATGTGTGTTTTGACAGAAATGTTTGGGACGGAGAATGATTCTAGACAGTCGGACATGCTTTCTCCTACTTCCGGCCTCTATTTGTTCACATGTGGTATAAAAAGAAGAACATTTGTTTTTTCTTTTGTTTTTTGGTGGATACATCATTCCATTGATGTTCCTTTGGGATTGGAGCTGGGGGCTCAATGGGCTGGGCAGAGACGCTGAAGTGGAAGGCGCAGGAGACGAGCGGCTGATGTGTATTTGAGAGATACTCGTCAGAGTTTGTTGGAGTTGTCGGTGACATTGTGTCTTGGTGGAAGTTTGCGTACTCTGAGTACTTTTTCTAGTTATTTTATGTTCTCTCAAAGCAGCGAATATTACACCAACACATCATTGGGTATTACTTTGTCTTGGCATTGTTTGACAGGAGGACTTGATGTCAACAAAGCAGCTGTGACCTCGGTATGTTGTAAGCAGCAGCACGATGACATGCCTTAAGAATCCACTTCGTTAATTTGTGCTTCTGCGGGGAGCCGTGTTTTGTGAATCCTGCTGAAATCAGGGCGCAATCCGTCCCAAACTGAAAGAAACAATTGTGTTTTCATCTCAGGGCCCAGCAGAAGTCCCGCCTCCGGGCGCCCAGGCCCTGGTCTTCCAGGTGATGCCCTCTGACTACCTCCTCGGCCTGGCTGACCTGACCGGGGAGCTGATGCGTTTGTGCATCAGCAGCGTCGGCAACGGCGACATCGACACGCCCTTTCAGCTGAGCCAGTTCCTGCGACAGATCCACGACGGCTTCTCTTACATCGGCAACACGGGCCCGTATGAGGTGTCCAAAAAGCTGCACACGCTAAGGCAGAGCCTGGGCAAAGTGGAGGACGCCTGCTACGCCCTGCGCGTTCGAGGCTCAGAGATCCCCAAACACATGCTGGCCGACGTCTTCTCCAGCAGGGCCGCGCCCATGGACCTGGAGGAAGGAGTGGTCTAAGTCCCGCCTGCCTATTCTCCTTCCAGTTTGTGTTTTAAGTAGTTTTGACAGTTGTCCAGTACGTTTTGTGAGTTTCTGTTGTCGTGAACACAGCTGCCTAGCGGGCATGTTAGCTCCTGATCACTCCCGTTTCTCCTGCATGAATAAAGTCTGGTGCCAAATTCACCACGCCGCCCCGGTTTATAAGATGCTTCGATAACGTGGCTGTGTGTTTATTCTCCTCCCTCCGCCCTTCCCTCTCTCTATCGCACACTGATAATCTCAGGTAGAGCCATTGGCTGCCTGCGCACCCTGCCTACTCTTTGGAGGAGGGTCATGTGACCTCTGCGTTTGGTACGTGTCTCTTCCCTGGTAGGCCCGCTGGCAGAGGCAGACACAACCCTTTTGCCCCCTCCTGCTTCCGCCGTCTAAAAACAATCCAAACCTCAACGTTGATTTATATGCAGTGTGGAGCAGGCTCAGACAGATTCCTGGCAGAAAAACGATATCTTCCTGTTTCCTCATCAACCCATGGTGTCAACTTTTAATACCATCCAGATGGATCCTTGAGGCAGCGAGAGATCTGACTAACATCTGTGTAATCTATAATCGGAAAAAGGAGGCTCTTATTTGTGATAGAGGACAGATTTGACTCACAGAGAGTAGAGGATGTGCTTCACACGGAGCCTCAGGATGAAACACTCCTGCCTCCTTTTGCAGATAAAAATAGTTTTCTATCCACAAACATGATCAGGGATCGTTCCATTCTTCTCTAATGTTCTTTTAAGGATGTTGTAGAAATGAAGGGAATGTAATAAACGTCTGCCGCATGGTGGTCGGTTTCAGTATTACAGATTTGCAACTTGATTCCTGACTTCTACGAGACGTTAAAAACATAACAAATGCAGAAAAAATGTCTCTTTTGTTTGAGGAGGCCAATATATAGATACGAAAATCGCCAAGAAATTCCAAGGAACCCTCCTTCAAAAGCTAAAATACCTTCATTGTAACGGCATGGTCATTTGGACAATGAGAATATTCCACCTGCATGAAGAGATTTAGATTTGACTGTCTTTTTGTGAATACTCAAAACGTTCATGTTTCTTACCTTTAACAGTTGTCGTTTATTGTATTGTATATTTTGTTGATGTGGCGTTTGTGGGTCAAAATCCCATCTGCTGGAGGATTGTTGTGTGTAAACTTCCTTCTTTAGACCACACCCCTTTATGCAGTTGGAATATTCTCATTGGTGATCACCACAATGAAATGTCCTGCTTTTTCACGAGGCCCGTTTGACCTCCCGATGAAGCCTTGAGGCCCAAACGTGTTGGAGTTACTATTTTATAGGTCCAAATGACCACGCCGCTACGGTAAAGGTATTCTGGCTGTTAAAGGAAAGCACCTTGGAATTTTTATTTGGGATTTTCTGTTAGATGTTATTTGGAGATTTAATTCATTGCCTAAATTCTATAAAAATTGAGACATTAAGTAAATTGTTAATGAAAAAAGATTACAATAGTTTGGTTTTATCCTTTGAAAAGCCTTTAATGTCCTGTTTAACTGTGTAGTTGAGTCCCTATTTCTTATTGAAAAATGTTTATATGACCCAGTGGCAGCATGTATATGCTAAAGAGTAATGGGCCGAGGGCGGATCCCTGGGGGACGCCACATGTCAAAGGGGCCTCCAAGGTAAAGGCATTAACCATAGCGTTTAAAAAAGTCCTATTCAGTAAGAAGGATTTTTTGTTTTGTTGGCAAATTAAAAGCATGTGGTGACTGACTTAGAAAACTAAAAAAAGTATGTAACTTGATTAAACCAAAAAGGTCCAATAAGGATCACATAGTTTTCTAAATACTAATTCGCCAAAAGCTCATTGAAGGGTTATTAGATTTTATTGAGTCAGAGAAAGATTTTCTTTTTTTTGGTGTGTTAATTGATTAAAGAATAACAAAGAAAAGAAAACACACATTAGTTATTTATATTTATTGTTAATACAGTGGAATACTAATAATTCTTGTGATAAAATTGCAGTTTTAGACTGAATTAACAACCTTAAATCGATTTCATTTGAAACAAAAATAATCGATAATAATAATTGAAACAGTATTCAAGGATTTTCCATGCCTCATCTACAAATATAAGTAGTGATGGGGATCTGCAGATGGGAAATGTGGATCAAACTGTGTCTGTCTATCTATTAAAAGGTGAGTTTTTCCTGTTTTAAATATATATTAACTGCTGATTCAGATGCTTAGTTATAATATACAGTGTAGGAGATTAACCTAAATCTTCGTGTAGCCTGACATCTACTGGTGACTATAGGGTACTTCATCTAAAACACTGCTATGAGTTTATTAAGCATTAAGTGAAGAATATCTTCAACCCAAAGGCAAAAAATGTTCAGTCCAGACGTGGAGACATAACTTATTTGGAAAGAACTTGGTAATATGTAATGTGTCATGTAGGGTAAATTGTCTATCAAAGCCTGTTTGTGGAAATAATATTCAAAATCAGCTGTTTGTTTGAGTGTCTATTTCTTATTTTAAAAAATGTGACTGAACCTGTTCGTAGTACCACCCAGTGGCAGCGGGTATGTGCTAAAAAGTATGGGGCCGAGGACAGAGCCCTGGGGGACCCCAAATGTCAAAAGGGCCACTGAAAATGTCCTATTTGATAAACAGCTTTATATAACCTGATACAACCATTAAAAAAAGGCTAATTAAAATCAAGAGTTTTCTAAAAACATGTTTTACCAAAACAAATTAGCTAAACTAATTAAAATTGGCTGTGGTCCATGAAACACTAAATGCATCATGAAATAATATAAGTCTTCTTTTTTTTTTACCTTTTAAATACATGCTTGACAATTTTATGGTAAATTTAAGATGTCTAAGAGATGAAATTAATAAAAGCACTAAAAAAGTAAAATAGACAAAAAAAATAACTTTTCATTTATTTTATTTTCTTAGCGAGGACATTCAAGGGTCCTCGCTAAGAAAATAAGCGAGGACCCTTAAGATCCCAATAAAGATAAAGGCTTAATGCATAAACTCCAAGGTGTACGCCACTGTTGACCCAAAGTCACACGAAAACACAACATTCCAGAACGTTTTGCTCAGAACCATTTAAAGCGGCGCGGTGGAATGTCTGGAGGGGGAAGAACGACGTTTATACCGAGGAGAACATCCTTCCTGCTGTGAAGTATAGTAATGGACCCCGGGATGCCTTTGCTTCTTCAGCTACTACAAACCTGCAGTCAGACGATGATCCGAAGAAAACCCCAAAGTTTAATTATTTTAGGGATCATTAGGATTCCTGGAACATAAGAGTCGGGGGGCAACATAACCAAAATTCTGCTTAGAGTACCAATTTGGCTGGGGTGTTTATGTCTATATGTATGTTTATGGGTGTGTATAAATACTTTTTTCTGTATATATCTATAAATATATACATGTTTGTTCCTTCTTTCCTTTGGGTGAATTGACGATTGACTTGATTTATGTTCTTATTTACATTTTGCAGTCCAGATGGAAAGTGCATAACAGCTTTTTATACTTTGAATTTATCACAAAAAACAAACAAAATATAAAAATATGCATTCGGAGAAAGGTTGATTGTGTGAAGTGATAGAAATATTGCTATAAAGTAATAAATAAAAACAGAAAAACTACAGAACTGGAGGCCTTTGCCCGTGAGGAGTGGGCTAAGATTCATCAGGTTGACGTCAGTCTAGCTTTACGTCACATTTGAAGCAGGTCATTGCAGCAAAAGGAACTCTCTCTCGCTCCAAAGCACGAGAGATGCTTATCATTAAGAGGTTGAATCATTTAGAGACTGGCCCGCTGGTATAAAAGCGCAAACACCACGGATACTACAAATCCCAGAATGCACTGCGATAGCCGACACGTCAATAAAGAGTCAGCGGTTTGTTATCCTCGTTCATCCAGTCACTCCAATAAACATTTGCTAATCCTGACAGGTGATGCTACGGAGAACGGGAGGATATATAGTTGATAATCTTTGTTTTAAAACGATAAATAATAAACGTATTAGTAAGTCGCTCGCGCTTATTACCAAATTGAACGCACGTTTTCATCGACTGGAGAGGTGCGTTCACGTCCTCCAGTTAAACACAAGAAAACACATGAAGTTGTTCACATTTAATGACATATACACCTTTAAACTGTTCTTGGCTGTTTTTCCTTTTACCTTTACTGATATTGATGTTTAGAAAAAAGGATTGATTTGTGATGTAATTATTAACTTGTAAAATACACTTTTCTGGCTGTTGATGCCTCTGAATAAAAACTTTTCAAATGGTTCTGTGAAACTCTGCTGATAGAGAGGGAGACACGACAATTAGTTGTGCTGATCTTTTTTGAATTGAATCTGTAAATTGACTATTTTCTATTCTGTTGGGTTGTTGAGAATTCCAAAAAAATAGTAAATAAGAATAAAATTGTCCTAATACCTCAGATTTAAAAATGCCCAATTTGAGTCCTGTTCGGCCCTCGATGTGGACCCCATCTTTAATTTTGGCCAACTCTGCAATTGAGTTTGACCCCCCGGCTTTAGAAAAGAAGAATAACATAAAAGCAGGTGTAGAAATATTTGTGGCTGAGTTTCCTTTAGATGAGTCCAGCAGAGAGAAGCTGCAGCCGGAGGCCTCCACTGTTAATTATTAAGCGAGGGTCAGGGTCCAGAGATAAAGTGGCTCTTACCAGTGGACTGATCTGGCCGTGGGTTTTAATCCCCTCCATCACACAGCCCTTACCAGCATACCCTCCCTCATCACCGAGGCTCGTCCTTCAGCCAGCTGAAGGGAATGAAAGGACCGCTGGGATGTTGGGAGGGAGCCTGAAAAGGCTCCTCTGTGTGGGGTTCTCTTCTCATTCAACCCCTCACTGCATAGACAAAGGCTCTCTTGAGTATTTACATCGGCATGAGTTCTGGGTATTTAAAATATGTAAAAGTAACACACTTGTGCCCACTACCGATTATTTTAAGTGCATAGGCTATTTATTGGCTTAAAGTGGTCGAGGAACATAATGTGGCGACAGTATAGGGAACAAACATAAATATCTATTTATTTGATTTACAGCAAGAAATGTCAATATTTGATACAACAAAAATAAATAATTGCCATTTAAATGACTAAAAGGAACGCTGTTGACAACAACCTATTTTCAATTTTCTAAAATTGTAGTATTATTTTTATTTAAATACCCAAATCATGTTACAAAAACACTAAAAAATACTGCATAAAAGCATAATAATGATATTTGTCATATCCACATCGTTCTGCTTTTAATACATATTATTATAAAAACATATGAAAGCCGCGTTGAGAATAGTCATACATTCTGTCATGTGTTAATTATTGATGGCGATAAAGCAAAAATGACTTATTCATCTCTTTGTTGGGGGTCCCCTGAGTCCCACCTTTGATAGCCACAGGTTTAAGTCACTTGAATAGGAGTTGAAGTTGGTAAACCTACGGAAGTGTATTGCTGCCAGGCCTGTAAAAGAAAACAACAGATCGCTGATATGTTATAATGGGAAAAAATATTGATATATCAAAATATTATCATGTTATAACAAATATTTTTCTTTTAAATGCTGAGATATTTTCATGGTATTGAAATTCTAATCACATAACAATAATACTGCATTACATTTTTTGTCTCTCGCACTGTTTGAATGACGGACAACATGCAGTGTGCATATTTCATCCACTAGGGGGAGCTTAATCTCCAAACGTTTTTTGACGATATTTTCTCTATCGTTTATCCGATTTAAACCAGAATTGGTGCATGTGAATCAACTGGAGGAGATCTATCTAGTAAATATCATACTTAACTCAAGTACTTCATACTTTATAAACTAGGAGGTAGTAGTAACTAGGAGCTTTTTTTTTTTTTTAAACATTTTTTCAGAAAAATGTCATTTTCCCGGAAAGAACTCGAAAAACTATTTAATGGATCATATAATAGCCCCATAGATCTTCGTGTGAGGAAGAACTGGGTATATTTTGGGATAGGTCAGTTGGATATTTCTTCCACTAGGGGGAGATTTATGGAAAGGGGAGATAAATGGAAACAAAGTGGAAAACAAAAGTTGGTCGATATTAATGGACTTGACAAGATCCATCATGTATTTGTAATATTTTACTCATGACCTCACATTTAATTTCAAGGAAGTTCAATAAGAGTGACGTCTTGTTCAACGCAGGGGCATTGGGGACTTTAGGTCTAGTTACACGTAAAAAAAAAAAAAAAGCCGCCGTTAAAGCCGGCGATGTTTCCGCTGCTGTGTTCAGAACTCACGAGGCGGTCTGAAGAGTCTGGAGTCAAATTCCTGAACACGTAGGAAGCTCCGCTCTCCTCTCCACTCCTCTCCTTTCCCGTCTCCTTTCCTGTCTCCTTTCCTCTCTCCTTTCCTCTCTCCTCTCCAGCTCGACGCACGGCGCGGCGCGGAGCGGCGTCGATAACGGACTCCTTCAACGACAAGCGGCTGGATTATTCCTGCCCGTGCAAACATCCTCGGATCATTCTTCTTTTCCTCCCAGCAGAAACGTGACGTGAAGAAAAAGTCTCCTCTCTCCTGACCGACTCTTCCTGCGCAACTTTCAGACGCTTGGTTTCGTTTGTTTTTTTTCCCTCGCGCGAGCCGTTAGAACCGGGAGCCCAAGAACCGTAACTGTCAGGAATAGTTTATCCCAGTTCCGAGGAGCGCGCGGGAGAAAGAAGCCGGTTTCCACGCGACGATCCGTGGCGAGGAGAACCGGAGAGGGTTCGACGTTCCGTAACGGAAATGAGATCAACTCCATCGGGTGGCTCCGCTTTGGCTCCGCTTTGGCTCCGACATGGTCGGTGTGAGTCCGTTTAGAACCGGGATCTGACTTTTGACGGGGGAAAGATGTTTGCGGGACTGATGGGGCTGGAATGTCAAAGTAACTCTCTGCTCCATCACATCATGGAAGGTAAATATACAGCTTTCAAAAACAACAACTTTTAATGGAACCTTCTCACTTTATCTTTATCTCAACAGTGTTTGGTAGACCCCCACCCCCCCCCTATCATCAAACACAACTTTTAGTTTACCTGTTTATATCAGACCGGTAACCAAAAATATTGTGTTTCTGTTCATTTGAGGAAAAACTTCCACTCGCTGTGTTTTAGTCCAGTGGGTAACCATGGTAATGAAAACAAATAAATAAATCCCTTGAAAAGAAAAAATAAGGCCACATGTCATGATCAGAGTACAACGTTTTGAGCAGAAACGCAAAGTGATCCCCAGGAAAGAGAACATAAGACCTGTATCCCCCTCTGCTCCGCTCCTGGTGGGCGACGACGAGCTTCTGACTGAAGAGGTGAAACTGTGGTTTTAAGTTCCTCATCTGGTTCTTCACATTGACTCGCTGGTCATCCCTGCATCATGAAGTCATAGAGGTCAAAACTTCCTGCCAAGGAATACGTAGACTCTGGAGTTCAACATTGATCCCCGTGACGACACTCTTCCAGCTAATCTGAATACTTTACTTGCATGTTTTGACATTCGGACCCGTCACTCTGACGAGGTTGCTACTTCTGTGTGTTTTGGGTTTTCATCCCTTCCGAATGTAAAGAGGTGCGACCCTCTTTCCACGTGTTAGAGTACAGATTAAATGGGTACGTTCTGTTGGTTTGTTTTGTTTGTTTTGATTGACAGCGACTGATGAATGGATTTCCACAAAAACTGGTTCATGGGTTACAGAACAAACTGGACTTCTTTCAGATTTCTCCTTTAATGTCAGAGTTATTGCCAGCCACTAAAGCTACCGACAACTCCGACAAACTCTCTGAGTATCTCCAAAAAACTTCTGTAGCTGCTCGTCTTCTGCGCCTTCCACTTCAGCGTCTCTGCTCGGCCCACTGAGCCCCAATGTTCACCCCCAAAGGAACACCAAAGGAATCAGAAGTACTCTTGAAACGGAGTCCCTGGCTCCAACATCAAAAGAACATCAAAGGAATCAAAAGAACCCTTGAAACTGAGCCCCAATCTCCGCCCCAAGGAAAGATCAAAGGATCAAAGGCATCAATAGCCACAAAGTGACGTCACTACTCCGAACAGCTTATTATTTTACTTAAGTACATTTTAAATTCTGCGAAACACACAACTTCATCAAAACTGACTCTAATGGAATGGAAACATAACCTCTTTGTCGGAGGTAACAGAGTTAAACGGTTTTAAAACAGAACTTTGGGTTCCTGTGGCATCAGCCCGACTCTGGTGGATATCTTCTCTCCACTCAGCTCAGACGTATCCAGGCTATTTATGATCCTCATGTGACCACACAGGAAGTGTGGAGCTTTTCTCCTAAAAGTCTCACCACAGGAAACAGAGCACAGATTCAGAGAGAGATAGATAGACAGACAGACAGACAGACAGACAGACAGACAGACAGACAGACAGATGATAGATAGATAGATAGATAGATAGATAGATAGATAGATAGATAGACAGACAGACAGACAGACAGACAGACAGACAGACAGATAGATAGATAGATAGATAGATAGATAGACAGACAGACAGACAGACAGACAGACAGACAGACAGACAGACGATAGATAGATAGATAGATAGATATATGATAGATAGATAGATAGATAGATAGATAGATAGATAGATAGATAGATAGACAGACAGACAGACAGACAGACAGACAGACAGACGATAGATAGATAGATAGATAGATAGATAGATAGATAGACAGACAGACAGACAGACAGACAGACAGACAGACAGACAGACAGACAGACAGACAGACGATAGATAGATAGATAGATAGATATATGATAGATAGATAGATAGATAGATAGATAGATAGATAGATAGATAGATAGATAGATAGACAGACAGACAGACAGACAGACAGACAGACAGATGATAGATAGATAGATAGATAGATAGATAGATAGACAGACAGACAGACAGACAGACAGACAGACAGACAGACAGACGATAGATAGATAGATAGATAGATGGATGGATGGATGGATGGATGGATGGATGGATAGACAGAGAGAGATAGGTAGAGAGACAGAGAGAGAGAGAGAGAGAGATGGATAGATAGGGAGAGATGGGTAAAAAGAGAGAGAGATGGATGGATGATGGATGGATGGATGGATGGAGTCATCGCTCACTTTCACTTCCTTTTTTCCGTGGTTGGTCACAAGTAATAACGTGTTGCACGTGTCGAGCAGTGCTGCTTCCCAAGAGGCTGCTGACAAGCAGATCTGCTGTGCGTGTGTGTATTTGTGTGTGTGTGTGTGTGTGTGTGTGTGTGTGTGTGTGTGTGTGTGTGTGTTTATGTCATGGTGCCGAACTTGTTCCTCAAACGTTTGTGTTTTTATGAGATCCTCCACATTCCTCCGCTCTTTGGCTGAGGCTCTTACAACAACCGATGGGACGCAGTGTTTAACCTAAAAGCTTAGAGGAGGGCCTCTTTAATCTACAAAAGGTCAATAATCTTTCCTGAGACACTTTCCCCAGTTTCTTTACCCTCAGCAACAAGCTGCAGTTTGGAACCACTCTGGCTTCGTTCCCGCGACGAACCTCGTGGATCGATTCCATATGTTTTACTGGGATCAGACGTCCGCCTTCATAAGTCCAACCCGTGTCTATAGCATTAATGTGAAAGTCTCGGACGTTTGTCCCAGTTGTGGACGAGGCCCATACGTCATTTAGAAAACTCCCTCAGACAGAACACACAGACACGGCTAACTTTTCCTGCCCCACCCTTTCCCAGGATTCCAAATGCATCAGTGATGTTCTGAACTTATTCTTATGAAGTTTTAGCAGGTGGTGTGACATCCATCTGACTTCATCTCAGACAGGCAGGACGAAAGACGATATAAATGATAAAAGGATTATTTTAGTTTCATTATTCGGCATATCTCACGACGGAGGAGCGGGGATGAGAGCTGGCACTGGCTGTGGCAGTGCATTCTGGGATGTGTAGTACCTGCGATGTTTGCTCTGTATAGCGGCGTGCCAGTTATTATAGAAAATTAGATATTGTCCCGCGGATATAATTGTTCTGCGGACCGGATGTGGGAAATGAAATGAAAAAAACGTTTGCCGTTGAGTTCGACATGTGCTGTTATCTTTTTGCTATTTCTGCTCGCAAACTAGTTAAGGACACTGGCAGGAAGCAAACGCACCTCACGGAATACCTTCACCCGCCATGTACATGTATTGTTCCAACACACACACACACACACACACACACACACACACACACACACACACACACACACACACACACACACACACACACACACACACACAATGGGCCCTGAGGCGTTTCCTTCCCCTTCCCTGCGATGCCGCCTCCTTGTAATTGAAGCGCGGCGAGGACACGGCGACTCTCTCTATGAACTAGCCCCTCCCCTCTTTCACTTTCGGCAGTGGGCTCTACTTTACATGTCGACCCCGCCAGACGGTGGGCGAACGGTTCCTCTTACTGCATACACCGAGTGTCGGGTTCCCTCAACTGGTTATGGATCAGTTGTCAGTCCAATGGAGATGGATGTAATCCGAGCCTCAGAACGGTGGCCCGACGGGACAGAAGGTTCTTAGTGAAGGCAGCACACGGCGTGGGTACAATGAGAACGGACCCCCCCTAACGGATCCAGTCTTCCCACCAGTCTGAGATCCCAGCTTTCGCTTAAGTGGTGTCCCTTCCTCTGCAGCCACACGGGATGGTTTAGGAGTGACATCACTGGAGGTCAAGGGTCACCGAGCAGGGAGCTGTGACTGTTTTTTTTTTCTGCGCTGCATTCCGCCCCCAAAAATGTGTAAAAACCCGGTTCAGTGTCAAAAAAATAATAAAGGCAGATTTTAAGTCCCTCCGACATCGACTGTAAGAAAGTATGACGTCGTTTATGAGGCCGGACAACAATCTACATCTGCTCAGATGGTTAAAGCTTTTAAAACGGGGTAATGGGGTCGTACGACGGCGGCCGTATGAATGCCGCCACTGTTTTCAGAACAAAAGTCGATGTGTTTGTTCATGGGTTCTGTGTGTGAGGAGGAAAAGACAGACAGGGAGAGAGAAGGAGCGGTGCAGCTGTACACAAAGGAGCTGTTGATTCCCCACATGTGTCCATGAATCCCACAGTCCATACATCTGCAGGAGCCGGTTCTCATAATCCCGCCGCAGCTCCACTCCCCTTTATTTCCCATAATCTGGTTTAGACTCTGCATATCGTTTGGTCGTCCACATCTTTCTGTCATGGAGGAAGTTAATCGCATTTTTAAGAACTCAAAGGGGGTTTTCCATCACGTTGGCAGAGACCCTCATCCTTCCTACATGTGTTGATTTTACGACCCAATTCCACAAAAGTCGTTTTTTTTACGTTGAATATCCCCCAAAAAACAGAATGGAATTATTTGCAAATCCGAGTTAACATTCATATAAACGGTTAACAGGTCCGACTAGAAGAGGTTCTCGCCCCCCCACTATGTTGCAAAGCGGCAGAATATTTCTTCTTCTTCATTTTTCTGGATGGACGCATAAGTTGCTCCATGACCCGTTTCTACCATTCAGCATTAAATGAGCCTTCATGGATCAAAATAACAATCTGAACCCTGGGCTTACAGTTCCCCAAAGTCTTCCCTGGACGAACGTAGGAATACCCTTCATAGAATCATGTCAGTCTTTAATGCAGTGCCACCAAAGGGGTCAAAGGTCACCAAAGGGGTCATGTCTAAATTACTTTTTTTCAGTTCTCCCCCTTACTAACGGCAGTTTCTTCAGAATGAAGATCCAAAAACTCGCCGGATTCTTTTCCGTGACTCACGTCTCACCCTTTCACGCAGCTTTTTCTGCCCAAAACGTTTTCCTCTGACGTTACAGACTGACTGAAGAACAAAACTGAAGTGACTCAATTTCACTTTTTTGTCCCGCTTAGAATCATATCGGAAATTGATTCTATTTCTTATCTGAGCCAAGACTTTACTTCATTTTTATTTTTGATTGCCCGGCCCATGCCTCAGGCGGCCATCCGTCCGCTTTTGGGCCGGATAGTCCGGATTGGAACCCGCTGTCAGCAGCTCCTGGAGATATTCAGCGTGATGCCTTCAATGTCTATTCAGTAAAAACCAGTCTCGTCGAGATGTGTTCAAATGTGATCTCGTAGAATGGGTTGCGGTTGTTTTGGTGAGGAATTTAAAATAGACATTTTATTGAAAGATTTGTAGATGTTTTAATGGTTAATATCAAATAGAAAATTAGAGTCGTGAGAAAACGTTTTTGATAAAAGACCTTTTCATGGTGCCGCATTATCGCCGTAATATCGAGGTTGAGGCACTTGGTCCGAAACAATGTTATATTTGATTTAGTCCGTAAGCTTCCTCCTTTCCGTTGTTATAAGAAGTGGCCACCCTACCTGTGAAGTCTCGTAGAAACCGGTTCAGTGTTTGTTTGTTTTTTGTCTTACTGTGGAAAAACGATCCCTGACAAAGAAACGAACACGGATAGAAAACCTGACCTCCTCCTGAGCCTGCAGCCATACGTTGTTCCTGCGGTCTCTGTTCCGACTGCTTGCACCCGGAGAGGTCAGCTGTTTCCAGTAAAGAAGACGAACCCACTGTGCAGGAGCTGCTCGGTACCAGATCACACCAGAACAGCGTTAGCAACTATCTGCTGGATATGATGAAACATTTGCTTTTATGCTCGCGGGCCGGGCGACTCCTTGTTGAAGGAGCTGCTGGGAGTTTGGGTATCACGATGAACAAATTGAAATGTAACGCCCGCGTCTCCCACTCTTCCTCCGGGAGGCGTGTCTGAATCCAAAATGACTGTGTGGCTCTGGAATTTCTCAACAGCTGGAGCAGAACTCTGAGGTCTCACACAGCTGCCCTCCTTCATTCATCTGTGGGAAAAGTCCTATTTGTTTTGTAGTTTGAACAACGTGGACCTTTCAGGTTCCTTTACGACCGGCACACATTCTCCTGATTGCGCCCGTAATCCCCTGAGCTCGCTCTTCATCGTCTTCACGGCCGTGTGCTCGACTTAATTGTTAATCTCTTCGCCGACAGGTGGCAGAGCATCGGGGACGGCCGGCGGTTCCGGCCGGAGGCGACTGCACCGAAGACCGGGGTACATGCGAGGAGAGCAGTCCAGACTGCAGATTGCCGCTCATGAGCAGGAGGAAGAGGAGGAGGAGGAGGAGGAGGAGGAGGTTGGCAGGGCCGCTTGCATTAGGAACGCTAAACCTGGACGTCACACCGACATCACGACCGGCGCTCAGAGGATGAGCCTCACACCTTCTGTCAAAGCGCCACATAGTAGTAAACAACAGCCTGATGGTCTAACATGTGGGTCCAGGGAGAGTAAGACTTCTCTCTGCCCTGGTGCCCCTCCTCTTCCTCCTCTGGATGCCCTCAGTGGCACATCCATCCCCCTCAGTCCACCATCGCTGCCTCAGAGTGGACTCAGTCCAGGCCCTGTCCTCCAGGTCTCCTTTAACTCCAGCTTCAGTTTCATCCAGCAGTCTCTCAACTCCAGCCAGAGCCCCGACCCGACCGCTGCCAACCCGTCCCGAGACCGAGAACCGCTACACCAGTCAGCCGTAGCACCCAGCTCACCTCAGACCCAACTACCAAAAGAAATCTCGTCGATCGGGGACAACGTGCCGAGGCGGGAAACTCCAGTCCGGTCCCCGCCGTCTTCAGCGCCGGGCGCCGCTGCAGACAGAGAGGAGCTGCTGGGCCGAAGCTCGTGGCAGGAATGTCGGTGGGATGGCGGAGAGGTCACGTCTGACCTCCCTGACTTGGACTCTCTGGACATAGAGATCACCTCCTCCTCGCTGTCTGTGGACTCGGACACCGCCTCCGCCTCCTCCGTCACCTCCGGCTACGAGAGCGCCACGCCCGCCTCCGACCAAGGCTGGGACAACCTGGTGAAGAAGTACGAGGGTGTGCTGCAAGACTGCCTCCAAAACAACCGCACTCACGCCAAGGTGAGGATTATGTATTTATTTCCAGCTGCCTTTTTGCTTTATTCATCATATCGCATCACTTAAAAAAAAAGAAGCATTTATTTGTTTTATTTATTATTATTATTACTATTATTATTATTAATTACATTATAAACTCACAATTTGTAACACCAGGAAAGACAAAATAAAGAATCTCTTAAACCCCGAAAACGTTTCGGCACAACAAACTTAATCACACGCTTCAAAACCTCGAAGAACATAGCAAGTTTGGAAGTTGACGTTAGCAGCGCGGCTAAAGCTAGCAGGGATCAAAGCCACGAGCCCCGAAGTACCCGAATAAAGCCGACATATAACATATAACTTACTGAACGAGGCGTACAAAGTTTTATTTTTACTTCAAAACGTCCTACACTGGGTTTAACGACCAATCAGAATACATACACAAGGCCGACCGGCTTTACCGCTTCCTCTGTAATCCTTCAAAATAAGAGCATTTAAAATACACGACTCATGATTTTTATACTTTAAAGTAAAAAAATCGGTATCGGCCGGTCAGGCTTAATAAAAATCGGTGATCGGGCGTGAAAATTGCGACGGGTTCATCTCCAGATGTGATACTTCATAAACACGTCTGGTCGTCTGGTCGCTGCTCCGACCTGATTTGCTGATGTGGCCCGTTGGAGCTGTTTGAAGAGAGTTGCCCTCTGGACTGTCAGATCCTCACTTCTGCGTTTTGTGTCCCTCCCTCAGATCGAGTCCATGATGTTGAAGCTGCACAGACTCCAACAGAAAGCCATTTTGGAAGACGACTACGACGCAGGTGAACTCAGACTTTCCCCCTTCAGCTTGTTTGTTTGTTTCAGTGCCGGCTTGTTTGTTTGTTTTAAAAAAAAAAATCCCGTTAGCATTAGCAGCATTACTCAACAGGTTTCTTTCTTTTTTTTTGGACAGTTAGGCTCAAGAAACAATTGATTAGATGTCGGCGCTGATCCGGGTCGGATCATCGTCTGCGTCTAGGATGTATTTACACAAAGGAATCTTCTCTGGATTAGAAGATTCTTCCCCTCTTAGTCTTTATCTAGTGGTAAGAAGAGTAAATAATCAACCGAGATAACGGTCCTACATCCCTCTATTTATTCATGGCTTTGACATTTCAATTTAGGAATGAGGCGAGATTTGACGGTTTACCCGCTTCCTTTATCGGACTTCATATAACGTGAATAAGTTCCGATCATACTGAGAAATCAGATAAAAGCATTTGAGGACGCTTTAATCAGAGCGGCTGACTCTAAAATTACTCACACACAACTTTTGGTGTCTGAGGCTCCCAGGTGATGTAATGGGATCATCATCCGCCGTTGATCGCGTTAACGCGATAACTCAAACACAAAATCGTGGATCGCTTTGACGTTTAATGCCCACATAGACCTCAGTGTGAGGAAGAACTGGACTGACTGGGGAGCTCTATCTCCAAAAGTTTTTCACGGCAATAATGTTGTAATTATTGCCGTGAAACTCGTATTTATTTTGATTTGATTTCTCGATCATTGGTCTGATTTGGTTCAAATTTGGTTCATACGAATTGACGCAACAGGATTTATCTATTTTACATTTTTAATCTAATAGTACATATTTCCGGCGCTAGGGAGAGCTTTTTCACAAAAAGTGTTCAGTACGGTACAAGTTTTGTGCGTACGATTCGACTCGTGGAGCTCTATCTCGTATATATCATACGTTACTCTCAAAATTTTGTTTCCTTGGACTTAAATTCCTAACCAATTGTCCGATTTAGTTCAAATTCGGCGCAAATGATTCGACCCGAGGAGCTCTGTCTTGTATATATTCGATTTTTACTCTAATATTTCAAATTTACTTACTAGTGAAAGCTTTTAAAAAAAAAATAAAAAATATATATATCATTTTTTATTTTTACAAAAAATACTGTGGACATGACATTTCTTTTTTATATATTTAGTTTTATATTAAGAATGCAAGAGTAGATTTATATTTAATATGTATATTTAACATTTATATATAACACTTAATATGCACATTCAAAATACAGATCTAACATGTATTTGTATTTAATATTTATATTTATCATTTAGATGTAGATTTAACATTTAAATATAATATGTGCATTTATATTTAATATTTACATTTAACATTTAGATAAAATATGTGGATTTATATTTGATATTTACATTTAACATTTAGATAAAATATGTGGATTTATATTTGATATTTACATTTAACATTTAGATATAATATGTGGATTTATATTTAATATTTACATTTAACATTTAGATAAAATATGTGGATTTATATTTGATATTTACATTTAACATTTAGATAAAATATGTGGATTTATATTTGATATTTACATTTAACATTTAGATATAATATGTGGATTTATATTTAATATTTACATTTAACATTTAGATATAATATGTGGATTTATATTTGATATTTACATTTAACATTTAGATAAAATATGTGGATTTATATTTGATATTTACATTTAACATTTAGATATAATATGTGGATTTATATTTAATATTTACATTTAACATTTAGATATAATATGTGGATTTATATTTAATATTTACATTTAACTTTTAAATAAAATATGTGGATTTATATTTGATATTTACATTTAACATTTAGATATAATATGTGGATTTATATTTAATATTTACATTTAACATTTAGATATAATATGTGGATTTATATTTAATATTTACATTTAACATTTAGATAAAATATGTGGATTTATATTTGATATTTACATTTATCATTTACATTTAGGTTAGCATTTAAGTTTAGATTTACCCTATTTACATGGGACCCAAATAATCACCCTGTTAAAATCGTACAGCAGGTTCTGGAATTTATTTCTGTCACAAGGTCCAAGAACTGGGTCAGAATTCTGTTTTGAAGATAAACTCATTCCAGCCATTGAAAATATTCAGGTCAAACAGAACCTGAATCGGATGTTGTGTCTTCTGTGGACACATCCTCATTAGTTCTGAGTAAATTAATTAGGTTTGAGAACATGCGGTTATTTACCACGCAGCCTTCGGCGTTAAAATACCAAACGCTGACTGGCGATCACGGGACGCCATCAGCGTCCACCGAACTCCAGACGCCATCATGTTGACATCTCTCTGCCTCCAAACGCTTGTTGATTAAAAACACGGCCTAGTTGATTTTATTTGTTGAAGTGTATGTAGGACAAATGCAGCTGTGACCTACAAGATGAACCGGCTTTCTCACCGCGCAGCAGCTGCACAAAGAGTTTCTGATTTTTTGCCACTTTTCAGCAGATGTTCCTGAATATTAATCCGTTCCTCTCTGCGTCCTCTAGCGGAGCGTTTCGGGAAGAAGCTGGAGGAGCTGTGCCGGGAGCGAGACGCCCTCAGACTGGGTTTGCCGTCCAGACAGCCCAGCGTGGCTCTCTTCCTGGAGCGACTCAGACAAGTGGTGCACAGCGCCGTCCTGAGGGCCGACTCGGGTCAATACAGGTCAGTCACATTAAAGCTGCTCTAAAGTTCTGCTAGAGCAGAGGGGGGTTATCATGGGGCATCATGGGGGGCATCATGGCGGCCACATCAGCATCATGGCGGCCTTCAAAGGGGCCGGGTGTAACTACAAGGACTATGTGATAGTTTGAGCCAATCGCAAAGCACTTCCTGTTTATCAAAATGCCTGATCTCCATTTTTCTTTTATCCTTTAATCCTAAGAGGAAGATTTTGAATTTTGTTGCAGATATTTTTATTTTATTCAAATTCCCGAGAGATTTGGTGACTTCTCTGCGAGACTTTGACACCAATCAGAATACCAGAGAACCATGTAGTTGAAACTTTGATTGTTTCTTCATTATGAGTATAAAGTTTAACCTCTTCGTTGTCATTTTGTTTCTTTACCTGCACACAACATGAAATCGGAGAAACCTTCATATCTGATCTTGTCTGCCATGAGCTAACATTCTCTGACAGGAAGGAAGTCTGAAGCCCCTCCCTCCAGAGGGTATCCTGAACAAATATAACCTGAAGCTCAGGCTACAGCAATTCCCTAATGTGTTATTGTGTTTTAAAGACGTGCCTTCATATTTTAAAATGGTAAAACAACACAGAAAAAATAACACGCCTCCAAAGATTTAGGCGTCAGCCTGATTGACGGGCGCTATGTGCTTGTGTCGCTCGTATTAAATGAAACATATGCAGCATTTCTGCATTAAAACGTCGAAAAACAGTCACGCATTTATTATGTAGTTTCATGAAGTCTGCACTTCAACCGTCAATCATTTGAGAAGCGTCATCGTGGGAGGGCCTCGAAGCTGTCAATCATATGTATGAATATCAAAGTCACGCGTGTGAAATTAGATCTGATCAAATTTAAGTTGAAAGTCAGTCTGTGGGCATAAAAAAACAAAAACGACCAGTCCTGCAAAGGTCAGCCGTAAAACTCCACAGCTGAGGCTTTTTATAGTAACAATGTTTTTCTGTGGGGGTTTTTCCAGGGAAGGCTCAGATTCTGAGGCGGGGGAGCAGAACGACTGGAAGCAGCGAAGGGATCGTCTGATCGGAGAGAAACGGCTGGTCGAGGTAAAATCACATCACGCTGAAGGACTCGACAAAATAAACAATATATCCAGAGTCCTGCAATATATTTCATTTACTTACTCGTAGTTCTTAGTTTCTTTGTTTAAATATCTACCTTTGATTGTCAAAGGTAGATATACAGGTAGGTTACAGGAAGGGAAAGTATATATATATATATGTAACTCAGACATCCTCATTAATGTCTGAGTTATTATCAGCCCCTAAATCCAAAGGAACATCAAAGTCAACAAAGGAATTCTTGAAAATTAGCCCCCAACCAAACATCAAAGGAATTAAAGGAAATGAGCCCCCAGCTCCTCCCCTAAAGAGACATCAAAGGAAATCTTGAAAATTAGCCCCCAGCTCCACCACGTTGCCTCTACGAGGGATTGGTTGAAGGTGGAGATGGGACTGCGTCAAGGATGGGCTCTGAGCCCCCTGTTATTTGCTGTGGTGATGGACAGGCTGACAGATGAGGTCAGGCAGGAGTTTCGTGGACTACGATGTTCAGATGTGACCTCGTGTTACACGAAACCGATTCATTTGAAGCCCGTTAAATGAGTTATAGAAATAATGAAGTTTGGTTCTGTTTCCGATTTCGTCCTCAAATATACTCATTAACATTTATCGGGATAATTAAAGCCCGGCTATTTCTTTAAATTGATTAGAATCATGATTATCAGCAGGTTTTTATGACTCTATCATTTGCAACAAACTCCAAAACAAAGACAAAAGAATCCTGAACAGAACTGGTGACCTCTGCAGGAGGAGATGGCGGCGCTGCAGCGGAGGCTGGCGGAGCTGAACGACCGCCGCCGCCGCCTGGAGCAGCAGATCCAGCAGGAGGAGCAGCGGGCGGAGGCTCGGGAGCTGGAGGGCTCCGTGTTGCGGAGCTGCACCGTGACCCAGCTTCGCCACATGAGCAGAACCCTGCAGGACCTGATCAGCTGTGAGAACCGCACGCAGATATCCGCCTCACCTCCGTCCTCCACAGTCAGGTAAGCGTCTGAGGCGTAAACGTAAACATCATTCATCAGTTTTTGATTTCATGAACGGAACCATTAACGTTGGTCTGTATTAAAACATTGATGATCCGTCCACACGCACATAATGATTAATAAAGCCAAAGGTAGGTTTAGGTGGTGAATTATGAAGCCACCACTTATATTATGAAGTACCACCATTATGACGCCTGTAAAAATACATTAGTAGAAGTAGGAAACACTGTTCAGAGGAACGGCGTTCAAACGGGAGGTAAATATATTCACAATAACAATATTATTTATTGTTGACTAGTCAGTCACAAGCACACAAGGTGTGAAGGAGGAACACCAGAACTGTCACTCAAACTCTTTCACATGATTATAATGTAAGGGCCGCCCCTCACACACATAAAGGACACACATATACAGTACACACATATACATTACACACACACAGTAAACACATATACAGTACACACATACAGTACACACACACAGTACACACACACAGTAAACACATATACAGTACACACACACAGTACACACACACAGTACCCACACACATATACACTACACACATATACACTACACACATATATAGTAGACACACATACAGTACACACATACAGTACACACATACAGTACACACACATACAGTACACACATACAGTAGACACACACACAGTAGGTCAGATATGAATAAAGAAGAGTTAAAAACTTACTTTAAAAATAATTAAATACAACATTGTTTGAAAAAGGTAAGGTTAGTTACATCTTAAAATTTAAGAAAAAATATTTCATGGTAATTTTATTGATTTCCCAGCTGCAGTACCTGCTTAGCCCACCAGGAGTCAGTGGTGTTACTGGTTTACGGTAATGAAATGTTCCTGCAGTACAGTCAGTGACCAGGTGGGGCTGCTAGAGACCTGTGAGTGGGAGTGACATCACAGCAACCAACAATCCAATAATGTTCCATCATCATCATCATCGCCTGTTTCCTTGTCTTTAAACCGTCTTGTTCGGAACCGGATGCGTTTGCACAGATCCTCCATACATTCATTCATCCTCTGACAAACACTCTGGTGTTTTTAATCATCATTCACGATCTTCTTATCTAATGCCAGTAAAGTCCGACCGAGTCAAAATCACATCATAACCCAATTAACATTCCAGGAACGCTGCATAGGAGAGTTTGGCAAACGCAGAGTACAAATAAAATAGCAAACGCTTTCTTGAGCTAGTGAGTTCAATTACCGGGCCTCACGTTGGCCGGCAGCACCCGTCCAGTGCAATTTAACGCAGCCCTTCGTCAGACATGATGAGGATTGAGTCATTCTCAGGCTCTGAGAGGATTCATCAAGTAGCCACGACTGCTTTTTCATTTTTCCCTGAATCCCCTGTGCCCCCAATCCCCTCCTCTGACACCTGCTCCAACCGGCGCCCGAATCCTCGTGTTTCCCCTCAGATGCAAATGATTACTTTGCATCGTACCCTCTGAAGTTAATATCTTGCGAGGGAGCGCTGCAGAAAAGCCTCTCCATCTCGCCCACTCATTAGAAAAACATGTAAATCGTCCTTATCGCCTTCTCTGTGGCATGACCCGCCATCCCAGCATAATGTGATGTCGGACATTCGGTGGCTCCAACTGGAACGCAGTTCCACCTGCTGCTGATCGGAAGTGTGTCTCAGATCGAATGCTCTATTATATATTATAGCTATCTATATGTTATATTGGATATAGGATGTACATTGTACTGAAACACCTTGATATCATGCCTGAAAAAAAAAAATCCCGTTATATCAGGCTATAACGTGATAAGTTTAACGTTTATCACGTTATATATTTAACGTTTTTTATCACATCATAACACATATATCATTTTATAGTTATAGTACGTTAAGTGAAAATTATAATGTAAAAACGTGAAATTTAACCATGTCATAACGGGGAAATTGTCACGCAGAAATGCGATAATTGTTTCGTTATAACATGAAAATTATCATGTAAAAACTTGAAACTTGTCACGTTATAACGTGATAATTGTCTCATTAAAATGTGAAACATATCGTGTTATAACATGAAAATGATCTTTGCTTTATAACGTGAAGATTATCACGTTATAAGATGAAATTATCACGTAAAAATGAAAAAGTTGAAAATATCACATAAAACGTGAAAATTATTATGTAAAAACGTGAAACTTGTCAAGTTATGAAGTGATATTTGGCTATGATGTTACAATCTGAAAATTATCACATAAGAATTGGAAAATTACCACTTAAAAACGGGAAAATTAGCACGTTATAATCTGACAATCATATCAAATGTGAAAATTATCATGTTATAGCATAAATCTTGTCAACTTATATCATGAAAATAAACTTTGCTTTATAGCGTGAAAATTATCACGTTATAACATGAAAATTATCACGTTAAAACGTGAAAATTATCACGTTATAATGTGAAAATGATCAAGTAAAAACCTGAAACTTGTTACGTTATAATGTGATTTTTGTCTTTCCTGTTCCAATCTTCAAATTATCACGTAAAAACCATGAAACTTATGAATTGTTTTTTTCATTTTCTGTCGTGGCGTCAAAGACTTTCCGTAGTATTGGAGTCATCCTTCGGATCGCTGTTTCACGGCTCCCGTTACGTCATGGGTTATGATTGAAAGAATTCTTCAGAGTTTCATCCTTAAAAGTCGCGGGTGGATGTGACGCCGCTGCTCAGAGCCGACATCCTGAACCAGAGCTTGAATAACATAAAAAATGACGTAATGACTTTTTAATAAGGGACATCTGGGCGGAGCTCAAGGTAACTTTGATGTGGATAATGTCATTAATTTACTGCTCTGTCTCCAGGTAATGTGACCTCAACGGTTTGTCCTGTTGGCACGCTTACGCACATGTCCACAGAAATGACATCACCGATGCGACGTTTGCCCTTCACGCGTCTCGTAATTATATTCCCGGAAAGTCCTGGGTTATTATGGAATCGTCTTCGCCGCCCGCGTCCGCCACAGATCCTTGGTGTTAAAGCCATGACTCAAAATCTATTTCCTGGCTTATTTTAAAATTGTAAGTAGAGGGTTTGGATACTTCAGTACAATAATAAAGTATTTGTACTTAGTTACTTCCTACCTCTACAACAGATGAGAATATCAGAACCACTCACGTCAGAAGATATTAAAAACAACAGCCGACTGCCAGGGGGTTTTGTTTTTATTGATGTGTTTTTAGATCAATTCTACTTTTGAGATTTATTTTATAAAAAAAGAAGATACAAATAAAAAAACTGCGACTTCCTGTCGTCCTCTCATTAACATCCAGTGATTCCCAAAGTTACTTTTATTGCTGCTCTGTAACATCTGTATTTCCTTTGTTTCAGGCTCCAGGAGCAGGAGCGGGCGTTGAACCTGTCAATCAAAGAAGCTACAGCTAAGGTGAGACGTCTCACTTTTTTTTCACTTTTTTTCAGATTTGAGGCTTTTCTTTTCAACGATGAGCGACTGAATCTGTAAAATTCTTAATTAATCTGCACCGCTGTGAAAAAGCAGCGCAGATTTTAACTCCCCCGAGGAAGTTATTATTATTATTATTATTATTATTATTATTATTATTATTATTATTATTACTTTTATTTTTATTTTGAAACTTGTTCGAAGATTCAACACAATTACTTTGGAGATTCAAACACTAATAGAAGAAACGAAGACGATATCCAGTGACCTTTGTAGGGAAAAAAAGTAAAAAAAATAACGAATACGAGGCGTTTTTAGCTCGTAATAAGTGGGTGGAAAAAACTGCCTCTAGAAAAAAGTGAAATTCTCTCTGGTAAGATTTCTTAAAATAAGACTTGAGATATAGATAAAAGACATCTTGACTTCCTAATATTTTACTAATATTTTACTAATTTTAGGAAGTTTTGTCTCATAATCAGCCAGTAATTCTAAAAATGTTGCTTTTTCCCCCTTTTTATTTTTTTGCAAGATCGCACATTCTCACTTTTCTTTGGATAGTATTTATCGTAATACATTTCTCCTCAACCATCTCCTAAATTTCCCCCTGTGGAGATTTATTAAGGGTCGATCTTTTTAGTAGTGACACTATTCTAGATTTACGACTTTTACGGCTTTGAAATAAGATCAGAGAGTAATAATTTTTAATCATTTTAAGTTGAAATTTCTCTCTAAATCAGCTGCAAATACTAAATTTGAGCTTTTGAGATCTTTTCTTTCTTACGATACGATATTTTGACCAGAAATCACACAAAGATTGTGAGTTTCTGCAGTGACGTGTGAAACGTCAACGCTGCAAGCTTTCCTTCGGCGTGTCCTACGTGTTTGAGTGAGAGCGCTTTGCGTGCGTTCATTTGTTTGCGCCGTGTCTCCGGATTCTCTCTGGCTCCTCTGGGGTTTTACTTTTTCCCTCCAGCTGATCTTCATACGTGTCGCTCTGCAGCTGGGAAAAAAAAAAAAGCCTGAAGCAGGAGAAATGTGTGAGAAGTGGGTTTTTAATGGGAGAGGAAGGCACAGCGGGGAACCTCTTGAAGACCTCGACACAAAATGGCTGGCCGGGGCTACAGCCGCACCTTAAAGGAGTGTGTACCTTCTCCACCAGGAGACACTTTGGATACGAGCGTAAAAAAATATCCAACTTCAGTTGAAATGAATCATTTTGTTCCCGTGTGAGACATCCGTCACGGCGCCTGCTGTGAAGAAATGATTGCCAGCATGAAAGTGACTTTGGTTCTCCTGGAGAGATAAAACTGACATGTAGCGTCATGGTCTGAAAATGAAATCGCCAATGTCAGATTTTCTTCCGCGAGCAGTTTGTTAAATGTGGATATAGAACGGAGAGGCTGTTTGAAAAAGATGCTTCCTACGTCCCTGCTGGGAGAAGAATTCCTCGGAGATGTTTGGCGTTGCACAAACTTGTGAGAGATGAAAAGAAAATGCATTAAAAGAAATAAGCCTCATATCCCACATATGTTTTATTTATTATTCATATGTGGCACCAGGATTTCTCCATTAATGTCTGAGTTATTGGCCGCTTCTACGTCTATCGACAACTCCAACAAACTCTCCGAGCATCTCTCAAATACTATGTAGCCGCTTGTTTCCTGCGCCTTCCACTTCAGCGTCTCTGTTCAGCCCACGGAGCCAACAGCTCCACCGCCAAGAAACATCAAATGAATCAAAGGCAGCATAACCACATAGCTACGTAACTACTCCAAACAGCTTATTATTTTATTTCCTTTTAAGTGCTACGATACACGTAACGCCAACAACCACCTCTAGGGTACGCCAAAACCTTCCTCCGGTTAAAATGTATTTCTTTCCTAAATCCTGCTCACAAAAAAACACAAACACATAAACGCCCAGAAACGCCCATAAAATAATTAAGAAATTGAAATAATGATTATGATCTTTGCGTATTACAAAGTTCGTCACACAGGCAGAAACAACATCGCAGCCGGTACGGAAACAATTAAAAGAATACCCGTAAATAGTTAATAGGAAATCAAAAGCTCCAAATCAGGAAAGGCTTTCAGATGAATTAATTTTTTAAGAAGGGGTTCCCCACTTGGGTGACCTGATTTCCTCAGGCGGATCATTCCAGCGCCTCAGGAGTCCAGTCTCCCGTGTCAGACCTGGAAAAGAGGAAGACCTTTGCACGAGCGCCTCAAACGTCTCCTGTAGGGTAGAGTGGGGAGAAGTAAAACTAAGTACTAATACTTGATTGCCGTACTTGAGCTGGGTTACAGGTATGAAAAGACAAAAAGTTTCTGGTTTAATGATCGCCCTGCGGTCCAGATTTTATTTGGATTGGCGTTTCATCGGATTAAAAACTGCAGAGATATTAAACTCTCTAGGGTTTTATTAAAGACACCAAATCCATCCTGTCCTGTTTCCATAATGCTGCTAAAAAACATCAAACAAACAAACAAACGTACAGGAGTGAAAACAAACTCCTCGGCGGAGGTTATGAGTATATATATGATCAGTATATATATATATATATATATATATATATATATATATATATATATATATACTGATCATATATATATATTATATGTACTTACATACATATAAATATGTAACTACATACATATATACTGGATTAATGCATACAAACAAACATATATATGTTCTTTGTATATGGATGTATATATATATATATATATATATAAATATATATATATATATATATATATATATATTTATATACATATATCTGTCACAAATTTGCTCCCTACACTTTTAAATGTCAGGGACTATTATTGTCCCTGACACCCGTAGAAAAGATGATCCCTTTGTGTGTCCGTCAAACACGTCAGACAGACGACGGACAGACGACAGACAGGAACCTCAACCATGAAGAAAAGGCCTGATGTCATTTTTTTCTCTATGAGAGTCAAACGCGTGGAATAAATTATTTTTCTGTCTGATTCTGTCGGCTGTCCTGATCACGGGTCGCCACAGTGGATTTTATGGACACCATTTCTCCCCCCGCTCTTCTACATCCTCCTCCGTCATGTCATGTATCTCCTGTCTGTCCTGACATTTCCAGCCTCAACATCCACATCCTGCGTCTCTCGTCTGGACTCGTCCATATCACCTCGCCATCTCGCCACCTTCACCTTATCACGGATCCCTCCAACGTGTGTCATCCCTCTAACGGGCTCCTGTCATGATCCCGTCACTCCAATTGAAAACCTTCGCCTTCGTAGCTCCGCCCCCCTCCACTCTGCTTCCCGCCTCCTCACCGACACCGCTGTCTCCAATCCGCACATCACCGCCGCTCTCGACCATCACTTCCACCTTACGTTTCCCGCTTCCCGTCACAAACCGTCGTCTTTCAATTATACGCACATTCATGAGACACGAGTTTCATTTAGCGCAGAATAAAAAAAACAGCCACGAGGAAGAAAACTGCCAACGGATACTTTTTACATTTCAGACTTTTTCTTTCATCTTCTTGTTTTTACATCTGTTTTAACCCTTTAATGTCATGTCCTACTGTTTGGATGAGCACATTTTTAGCCTCTACTTCTTATCCAAAAATGTGACTGAACCTGTTTATAATGCGACCCATTGGCAGCATGTATATGCTAAAGAGTAAGGGGCCGAGGATGGAGCCCTGGGGGACGCCACAGGTCAAATGGTTCACCGAGGGAGAGGCACAAACAAAAGGCTCTTGAAGAAAATCCTATTTGATAATTAGGGATTTCCTCGACCAAAAGCGCGTAAAACACGCGTAAAACACGCGCAAAACACGCGCAAAACGCGCGTAAAACACGCGTAAAACACGCGTAAAACACGCGCAAAACACGCGTCAAACACGCGTCAAAACACGTATATGTGTCTTTGGAGTATTTTTACAAAAAAAAAAATGTACAAAGATGATAAAGACAACATTCCTCAGGTTTCATAAGGCGGACTGACAGCATGATTGCGTCCAGACAGCCGCTATCTGAAACCATCGGGGCCGCGTGTGAACTCCCATCATGCACGTGACATTCAGGACCCCCTTTCTCTCTCTGACATTCTGATGGCATCTCGAATTGAGATTTCACGTCTCCCTCTCCCTCCGTGTGAAAGGAAGGCACTCTCTTTCTCGCTAAAAGGTTACGGGCAAAGGTAGCGGGCGGGCGCCACTGCTCCTTCGCCTATTCATAGGAAGGAAAATGAATTTGTATGGTCTTTTGGATGAAGGGAAAAATACATAGGAAGCGAGCATCGTCGCGGGTCCGCCGGGTTTGCGTTAGTGACGGCCTTCTCTCCTTCTCTTCCCCACAGGTGGTCATGAGTCAGAGGCTGGGCAGCAGCCTCAGGAGGAAAGTCAGCGAGACCGAAACTCAGCTTCTGGCGTTGCACGAAGCCAAGCTGGCAGCCATCTCTGGTAACTCCACTTCACCCCGACGCTCCTTACATCGCACGTCTTTTATTTACCTCGTTTACCCGAAACCGCCCGCCATTAGCTCCACGTAATTACACTATTAATGATCCAGGCGCTCCTTTACGGGCGGCGCGGGCTTAATGTCCTCCCGGGGTGCCCTGCAGGTAACGACTTCGGCAGCGCCAAGGAGCTGAAAGCCGAGATGAAGGCGGTGTACCATGAGCGGGACCGGTTGGAGGCGCTGGCCAAGAGGCTGCACAGCCTCAGCTCGGGGAGCGGCCAGGATCTGGCCCGGATGAAGGAGCAGCGGCAGGAGCTGAGGCGGGAGCTGGAGCAGAAGGAGGCCCGGCACGGTGAGTCGCCGCCAACATTCCACCATCAACCGCTTCAATCCCCGATGAGAAGCTCCGTCATCCTCAGAGATGTTAAAAAGACAAACAACTATCATTAGTGGCTTTCAGCAGATTTGAAAGAAGTGTGTTGTCGAACGTAGTTAAAAAAGCATTTAAGTCTAAAATTTAAGATCTTTGTATTTTTATCCCTTCAAATGTTCTGTTCAACTTTTTGGTTAAAAGGAAAAGGCCAATACCACGAGTGGAGATCCTCGACTCTGGCAAAAAAATCCCCCAGATTTAGTCACTTCTTCTCAGGCCTTCAGGACGGAGAAAATCGTTCTTCAATTCAGTCGCTGCATCTCTCCTGCAGCACAGTCTAAACTAACAATATCCAGCTGATGATAGAGATAAGAAGCCTTCAAAAAGCCTGTTTCAGGCCTTTTGATGGCGTATTGTGTCAGTGTCCCACAAGTTGAAGATTTAAAGCATTAGAGTCAAAGACGGAACAAAAATCAACAGAATGTCCTCGGATTGGGGTGAAATCAGGACATCAGGCACTTTACATTCCTGCTTTATGCTACTTATCACATATTGAGCTTATAAACTCTTAATAATGCCTATTAATGCTTATTAACACTTATTACCTTGTATGCATGCTTATTAACACTTATTAGCGTGTATTAATGCTTATTAACACTTATTAGCGCTTATTAATACATTTTTTGTTGTGCCCTCTCTACACGATCTCTGTGTGACAGGGGGGCCACGTCTGTGTAGGGTGCCTTCGTAGGCGGTATGTGGTGGTCTATAGCTATCTTTGCAAAAGGTCCCAGTTTGATTACTTACCATAATTATTTCGGTTGGGCTAAATGCATTTTCCTGGTTTGCGTCTCCCGACGGTTCACTCCTGAATAAAGCTCGGCTCTTCTACCAGAGGTCTGGGAGTTTGAGGGTTCTGCACAGAACCTTAGCTGTTCCTAGGACTGCACTACTCTTCTGGACCGAGATCTCAGATGTTTGACCTGGAATCTGCCGGAGCCACTTTTCCAGTTTGGGGGGGCCACTGCCCCTAATACTCCTATCACCACCTCCCACATCTGTTCCAGCGGTTCCCTCAGCCCCTGGTACTCCTCCATCTTTTATGCTCCTTCTTCCTGATGGTACTGTCAGCTGGAGTAGCCAGTATTTCACCACCACTGCCCTCTTCTGGTCCCCGGTCAACCACCACCATGTCTGCTTGGTTAGCCAGTAGCTAATGGTCAGTCTGGAACTTGAAGTCCTCAACCACCTTCAGTGGTGCTTCCCACCGGGACCTGGAGACATTCTGATCCAGTTTGTGGGAGATGTCTCTAGAGTTAGAGGCTGACAATAACCTCAACGGAGGTTTGGGTTCTCTGAGTGCTCTCTCTTCTCCTGAGGAGTCTGAATGACTGAGAGGGTTGTAGCGGCTAAGTGGGCCCCCCGAGGAAACTCTGACTGGTTTTCATCTGAAGTTCTGGCACCGTTCATTCTTCCTGGATGTGATGTGAGTAGAGGACGTCTTTGGGTTGTGAGGATTAAAGAATCAGTTTTCTTCCTCTTGTTCTTTAAGCGCTTCCGTTTGGAAGACCGGAGCGTCTCGTTCCTCATATTGATTTGGAATAGATTCCTGATTCAACCCTGCCCATCTATCCGGGCTTTGGTCCGGCTCTAGAAC